>OX122882.1:87131615-87207914 GCA_944738645.1 Eristalinus sepulchralis | reverse complement strand
TACTCATTCTTCTTCCCACGATAGCAACGAAAAACCACCTATTACCTCGTCAAGTTCTGTAAGAATTTTACCGAGGGCCTGTGATATCCATAGGGAATGACCGCCTTCTTATGTTTTCATAATTCCGGAGGAGATTCTGCTCAATTCAGACATCACCACCAGAGGCACGGTCTTCTACAAACGTGTGCAGCTACAAACATGGGCCAATGGCATCATTGAAGGGTCACTAAACGGGCGCTAAGTGAGGTATTTGTGATCATAGGACAAAAAGGGAGAAAGTTGGCTTGGATGGAGCTTTCATTGGCGTGAGGGTAAGATATATGGTGTAGGCAACTAAGTCAGATGATGTGTACACAGTGTCGTGGTGACTTTGGTTTAAAATTTCAAATCATAATCGAGGGCTAGTGTGCCATTTTGACTGGTCTTCAGAAGATTGCTCACATTCACTGACTCAGGCCAAAGGGTCGTGTGATCTTTCCCAAATCACTGAAGGAGTTGCATTGAAACCGGATTCTGTGACTCATAAAAATGGCAACGGTCTTCGCTTCCCATCAGGCTGGAGTGAACGTCCCTCAAGCAGGAATTCATTTTAGAGGTCCTCCAAGAATGGACTGTAATGAACTTTCACCATTGAAAACGTGAAAAATCGCAACTAATGCGACGAATCAGTAACCTCACGGCAGTAAGTATACACACAAAGCCTTTTCTCGTTTTAAAATTTGTCCTTGTTCTGCTCAATGCCACATTATATTAAATAATATCAAATCCAGTCAAGGATCCCGGGTGTCTTCATCTAAAAAAATTTCCAATTGTATAAGACCTCGTTTCAAGAAGAAGAAAATTACTCTTTCAAAATATATTTGCCCAATCAGCATTTTTTGATTTGCTCTCACTTTCTCGCGACGGTCCCCGACTGCCACAATCCTTATATACTTCAGAAGCGCCACGGTCAGTACCGGTAACTGCACTTGTTTGATGTGAAGCAGCCTATCGCAGGCGGTATCGTCCGATAAGCATGGTGTGACCGTGGTGTGATAAGTATGATGGGTTGTCTTTTGAGTGGTAGTGAGAGCGCAAGTAAAAGGTTGAACAACGACGAGGGATCTGCGAACATCACTTTAATCAAACGAAGTCAATTTTTTGACTCGACTTAACTCGAAATTAAAGCTCCAATCACAAGGACAATCGTTTTAGAGAAAGACCTCGTATGCGAAGGGGTGCCCAGGCCAAGTGGCAGAATAAGTACTCTAATAATAATTGAGTGGCACTACAGCCCGCAAGGGACCAGGGCTTCTACAACAACTGCTCTTGTTGTGCGTGCTACTGTTCTCTCACGAGTAAAAGGGACCTAGGGCCGACGTTTTTGTCAACTCCGAACGGCGAGATTTGAGAATCCTTTTCATAGCATTTCTGCGTGTGGGTCAACGCCCATACCCAACTATGCCCCGACGACCACAGAGTCTGCTGAACATATAAATCTGAAGGAGCTGAGATCAAGCTGCAGATGCACGTTGACTGAAGTCCTTTAGGCTATAGCGCCAGCTTGAGTGCTTGTCTATTCATCGTTCCAAATCGGCTTTATACTGTACGTCATCTTCACGATTCGTTTTTATGAAGCTGTTGTGAACTTTAGATTTGCTCCTTCTTCTGAATTTCCACTCAAAAAGGAATTCCACTATTCCAGGATCGACATCAAAAGAAGCAAGCCTTGTCACTCAGCCGACTTTCAACAGTCAGTTCAAAAAAGTTAAGCATGTCATCCCCCTTCCAACAAACACTTCCACACAAGGTTAGCAAACTCAATCGTCTGACACCAACGGCAGGTTCCACACTCCCGTCGCATCAGACAAAAGATCGATTATCTGGAGCAGAAATATTTTGACGCGCGAGAGAGAGAGAGGGGAAGGGAGATTTATTCACATCACGTTGAGATTTCATATTTTCTCTATAAACACTCCCGTGACCTTATGAAATCGTCGCTGTCTGTCTGCCGCACATACGTTTAATTTAATTTTAGGGAAAATTAATTAAATGCCCTTCAAAGGCAGCAGCCACGTAGCACGTATTTGACAAGTTCAACCCTCGTTGGCAGGGTTCCGCTCAAGTATCAAAGGAATGTGCTGATTTCCAACCGGTTTACTGTCGGAATCAGGATTTTATGTGCTTGCCTTCGGCCGTCCTGTGACTGACTCATTTTCAATTCGACTGATTTGTACTCCTCTCCTACCCCCTCATCGGAGGGCGAACGTAACTTCAACGTGCGAAAAGTGCCCTTACTTCAGTTCAGTTCGGTTTGTCGTCTCCCAGTCGACCCTGATTGGTATGCGTATGAGCCTGATGTTGCCCTGCCGTTTAGGTCAACATCCTCTGAGAGGCTGTACAAAAAATAATGAACTCTCACAGCACAAATGCCATCGACCACTCCAGAAGGGCTGATGAATATTTCTGGCCAGACAAAGGACCAACCGTGGAGGCACGCTGCGAATGGGGCTTTTAATTTGATCCTGGTAAATTTGATTAAAAGCCAGCACCGGAGTGGCGATGGCAATGAGAAAGCACACTTACTCCTAAACAACTGGCAGGTGTTTCCTGTCTCGGCCAGAGAGTGAATTCAATTAGTGCACGTCTCGGCGCTGTTTTTTGGATGATTCTTGTCGGCAGGAGGCTGGTGTCGTTGATCTCACTATTCCGTCGCTACACATGGTACACAGTGCTTATTGTTGCAAACAAAGAAAAAGCTGAAAACGAAGACAATTCATTGTTGCACAATGTCCTCTTGTCTTGGAGCAGTTTTTTTTCCTCTTTCTCAAAGTTCTCGTCCGGGGAAGTTGCCTGCTCTCAATGGAGACACTTCAATGCATTGTCACTTCTAGTGCACACATCAGCCCTCTTCGATCAGGAAAACAATGTACTCCTCGTAATAGTTCTCATTCTCAGGCTTCGTCTCCTTTTGTCGATTAACATATCAAACAGTGACGGATGGGGGTGGATGGCGCTTTTGAAAACGAGCGCACTTTGCATGTCCCTGCGTGAGGGTGCAGCACTAACTCTATGTAACAGTCAACGATTTGGAACGAACGTGACTTTATATCAATCGAGGCAACGGCAATGTTACCCCCCCCCCCCCCCACCCAACTTGGCAAATTTTTCAGGCACGACGATGGTTGTCTGGCGAAAAGAAAGGAAACGAGAAGTTGAGAGGCCTAAAGGACGATGATGCGCGTATCCTGATAGAGTACTTAAGAGTCATCGATATAAGCTCTACCGGATAGGCTAAAGTGAGTGTTCCTCAACATCCTTCCCCACAGCCTGAGCCATCGTCTGGCATTGCGTTGTGTCTGCTTGTCGACTAGAGGGCGTGGAAAGGGATGACAAATGCAATTGCTCTGTGCGACCGAATAGGGGGAGGAGAACAGAAAAAAAATGTTTATTGTCGAGTGAAGTCACATACGGAACAGTAATTATCTGTGAAGTTTCCGGCACGAGTGGGTGCTGTGACACGCTGTTTTGAATTCAAACTACCCGACACCGACGACACACGGTGCAGTGGAATAATGTTTATTTCTACTTTGCGAAGGGAGAAGGGCTGCTGAAGTGCCCTGAAGGGAGAGATTAGTTAAATGAATTTACAGGATAATGTGCCTAATCTGCTGTCTCGATGTTTAGGAGGGTTGGTTTTGGAGTGATATGAAGACGCGACGTGCAAATCACTTCGAAATGATGTTTACAGTACTTTTGTCTTGTACCCCAAGCGATCCATTAGGGAGGGAACGACGTTTTGTTGGAAAGTTTTGTGCATATGGATGGAAATATAAAGCAAAGGGATGTCTGAATAATTTCTGGCATTATCTGGAAGTTTGAGAGTTTTACCCAATTAAGGACATTAATGCGGTGTCATTGACCGGGAAAATTGATGCAAATACAAACGTGACCTGTAGACTGTAGATTGTAGTAAGGCCACTTACTTGGCTAAACATATTAATCTGGAAGCGTTAAGACCTAGTTGCAGACTATGAGGCTTTGGCGATAGAGCTTGAGCCAGAGCCTACTCATCGTTCCAAATCCACATTTTACTTCAAGTCATCTTCATGATTAGTTTTTCCCGAAGCCAGGCCCCATTCCATTGCGAACTGTAGATTCGCGTCTTCATTTGAATTTCTTATGTGATAGTCCACTCATAAAACTATTCCAGTATCGACAGCAAAGAAGTATTTCTTACTCCTCAGACAACTTTCAATAGTCAGTTCAAAAGAGTTTAGCATGCCGCCCCCTTCTCTGCGCAAGCAGTTCTCCACATGGCTCAACATGGCTCTCCAACAAGCACTATCTCTCGCCGCCCGTCTACAGTTATTGGTTAAGGCTTTTTTCCACTTATGAGGTCCACCTCAAACGAGGATATCATCTAATAAATTGATCAAGTTGCTGGGGTTACGAAATTCTTCGGATCGCAAGAGTATCCCAAGACCCAACGCCCATAGGTGCTTCATTACACACTACATCTCCCCGTACAATTCTAAGAGTACGTTGTTGGCTCTTCTTCGCCAGACCCCGTCAATGCAAACAGGACCAAACGCAGAACTTTCCGTTCAAAAAGACTAAGGGTGCCCTTATCCGCTTTTGCAGAGCTCATGTCTTTGCCTCACTGAACAGAAAATGGATGATCAAAGTATTATACAAGAAAACGAGGTCTTTGAAGATTGGTTTGCGTTGCTCAATAAGGTCTTAAACCCGATAGAAAAGTGGTCGGCAACAGGAACAACTTTGAATAACAAAAGTCGACAAAAACCAAACGTCGACGTAATGCTCCACAGTGGCCATTTTTATACGTTAAGGCGCTCTGTCTTATCTTAAGTCTTTTGACTGTGAAGGTCTCGATAAGTTCGTCACCCATCTTCTAAGTACAGTGAGCGTTGTCCATCTTCCTTACGCAAAATCTGATGAGTTTGGTAGGAATATCAAAACTAGATATAGTACTGTGAAGATCGTATCGACCTTTCAAATTTACTAGCCATCGGGAGTACTCCGACGTTCATATCCTACAAGTGAGGTGGTACACTCCTACAACCAGATCATCTCCAGATGAATTAAAAAGTTCTGCGACCCGGCCATCATAAATGCATCCCTGTAAGACAGGACGGAAATCTTGTCCATAGTCATCCAAACGGCCTGGTTGTCAATTCTCGTCGCCATTTAATAGTCTGCTGAAATGCTTTTCCAGAATTCTTAGCACCGACTGCCACATCTTCTACTTCTTCTTCTTCTTGTGGCTCTACAGTGCGGGGTGGACCTGGGCCTCAACTAACATGCCTCTCCAGTCAGCACGGTCTTTCGTCAGCTCCCGCCAGTTGCGCACTCCAAATTGGTCCTTCTCCACTTGTGTGCGCCACCTTATCCTTGGCCGTCCTCTGTTGCGTTGTCCCAATGGGGATCAGATTCGAAGACTTTTCGGGCCAAAGCAGTGGTGTCCATACGCTCTACATGGCCCAGCCATCTTAAGCGTTGTATCCGTAGACGCTTGACTAGGCTCATGCCGCTGTACAGCCCATACACTTTTAATAGTGTCCAGGTTTCCGCGCCATAAAGTAGGACTGGGATAATCAAGGTGTTATATAAAGCAAGCTTACTCTTTCGAGAGAGGGCTTTATTACTCAATTGCCTCTTGAGCCCAAAGAAACAGCGACTGGCAAGAGTGTTTCTGCGTTTGATTTCGGTACTGGTGTTGTTGTCCCTATTTACAGTGGAACCGAAGTAGACGAAGTCCTTGACTACCTCGAAGTTTCTACTGCCTAGTGTGACGCTCTGTCCGAGACGCCGATGTTGTGTGTCCTTCCTTGATGAGAGCATGAACATCGTTTTTTGTACTTCATTAACCACCAAACACATTTTAGCCGCTTTCGCTTCAATGCCAGCAAACTCGTCATTAAAGACTCCCTGTGTTCTTCCAATCACGTCAATGTCGTCGGCGTAAGCTAGCAATTGAACAGACTTTTGGAAGATCGTGCCTCTGGTGTTGACCTGTGAGTTACGCACGATCTTCTCAAGGATGATGTTAAAAAAGTCACGTGACAGTTCGTCGCCTTGTCTAAAACCTTTTTTGACATCGAAGGTCTCTGTGAGTTCCTTCCCGACCTTGAAGGAGCAGCGAGAGTTCTCCATCGTCATCCTACACAATCTGACGAGTTGGGTAGGAATGGAAAAGCTAGGCATGGCACTTTATGGCTCGTCTCTATGCACACTGTCATATGCGGCCTTCAAATCGACGAATAGGTGGTGAGTGTCGATTTGCATTTCTTGGGTCTTTTCCAGCATCTGCCGTAGTGTGGAAATTTGGTCGATGGTGAACTTCCCTGGCCTGAAACCACACTGATACTGACACTGACACTGATGTTGTTTGTGGAAGTATTTTCTTAAAGGCTTGCTGTTTAGCTGCATGTACCTGCTTGCACGAGTATTCGCCGCCAAACCATTGGTTTTCGTCAGTACACCTCACTTAGGAACCACGAATTCTTGTCCGCGTTGGAAACTTCCACAAGATCGCCTTCATGGATAGATAAAGTCTAGCTCCCCTTCATTCTCGATTGAATAGGCCTCTGTGAATGGGACATGAATTACGATGTTCTCTGTCCTAGTTCGAGTTCGCGAAATATTCCTAAGAATGATGTTAAAAACGTGACTTGTCTTCAACCTTTTCGACACTGAAGGACACTCGTTCAGGTTAGCAGGTACTTCGGTGGAACAGTGAGTTCTCTCCATCTTCGTCATTCACAATCAGATAATTTTCGTTTCGTCACAAATGGGCTCGAGCACCAGTGTACGTATTAATTCTTCGCACGATATATTACACGGGTTTCAAATTGATGCATCATGTCACGAGCACTTTCACATCTGAATTTCAGCCCTTAGACAGCAATCCCCGCAATCTACTTGTAAAGGGAGAATTAAGTTACTTCTTGGGAATGCTCAAAAATTCACAACGAAAGTTAATTACATGGACGTTTTCAGGCAAAGTTTGTAATATACCGTGGACTGTGGCACAATTGTAGGCATAGAGTAGGCTTAGTCTTAAGGAGAGTACATTGGCTAAGGTTAAAAATATGTAGTTAGCTTAGCTAAGGTAAGGACATAGACATAGAAAACCTTTTTTTTCTATTCCGCCCCCTTTTGCTTTTCTAACTTCGATGTCCGTCCACTGTCTGGTAAGGGTGTTAGGCTTTCTCAACCTTTTCTTCCTCTTCGCTTCTATCTTCATTTATCTACCTTAGGCATGATTTTTTTATGTGTGCAATGGGTGCTGTGCGAGTGAGTGGGACAAGAACCACCTAATCCGATGGACTAAGTTGAGTAACCGCAAGCGTGCCGCCGTTCTCCACCCCGCCCCCTTAAACACAATTATCTCGCATCAATTTAACTCTATAGTGGTTTCAATGCTCTGTCACGTGTGTTCAAAAAAGTAAATTAATTTTTCACGGCGCCTGTCGTAATGTGATTTCATAATAATCAGAATATCATTTAGTCAATTTAAACGCTCCCACGTCCGATAATCGGCTCAATTATCCTCCAGAGTGACACACTTGTCCGATCGGAGTACGGTTTCCGGTGGTGGCGCTGCTGTCAAAAATTCGATTAACATCGCATTAAAATAAACACCAATGACGGTTGACTTCTGTGCGGTTATCTAGACGTCGCCGCCGGTACAGATATGACACGCGACACACTACACTGTCAATCACTGGCGCACTGGAGCAGGGTGAACGCGCAATGGTCATGTCCTTGTGAAAGTTCAGAAATGAGCTGTTATTGGGAACATGTTTATTTAACGGGACGAAAGTCATTGCTGATGAGCTGCGTGATTGATGCGAGAGTTACGGCTGTATGAAGGCCATCAGTGTGTCGTTACACATGCAGATGATTAGAGGCATTCAGGCTTAATGTTGCCCATGATCCCGATTTGTCGATGATGGCGGTACTCTTGCACAGAGTGGGAGAGTGGTCAAGTGGTGCTTACATTAGCTGGAAGGTCATTACAATGCACGATTCCGATGAATGAAAGAGAAATGAGTTTTAGCGGAATTTTTATTACAAGCTTTAGCCTTGATTATTTCCGAGTTCATCAATGAGCTTTCAAGTAATCTTCTCTTGACCTCTTTGCACGGACCTGGTGTAGGGGCAGTTCAAGGAACTGGTTGATGACTGACATCATCATCAAGAATTAGTCAGCTCCTGGAAGTAAATTGCGCATTAAAATAAAGCTTTCCGGGAAAACATTAAGTACTTAGAAGTCTGCGAGGGATCTTAGGATGGGGAATAGGGTGATGATGGAGTTCTTAGGCAAGTCTTCCTGGTTAAATTGTGAGCATCACTGAATATTATTTTTTGATCAACAAGTCCAGGAATCGCCTCGTTTCTCTTTGGTTGCGCACGAAATAGCAGTCAGAAGGGGTAAGAGAAGCCACGATACTTAGCCAAAGAAATGTAAGAACAATGCAATATAGGGTCATTCCAAAATTCCAAATCAGTTGTGTTGATTGCATTTCATTCTTCGAAAACAGAATTCTTATAGAAAGGAAGTTCTGGTAAGACTGGATCTTCTGACACCTTGTCCTTCCCCTCCTTCATATGGCCTTAAAGGCCGGGATGGACCTTGGATTCAATCAACAAGCCTTTCCAGCTGGCCCATTACTGAATCCTTCTTCTTCTTCTTCTTTTTCTTTTGGCGCTACAATCCGGGGTGGACCTGGGCCTCAACCAACATGCCTCTCCAGCCAGCACGATCTTCCGTCAGCTGCCGCCAGTTGCGCACTCCAAGTTGGTTGAGGTCCTTCTCCACTTGTGTGTGCCACCATAGCCTAGGCCGTTCTCTGTTGCGTTGTTCCAATGGCTAAGAGTCGAAGACTTTACTTTAGACTATATTACTGAAACAAGCTGCCCCGATTCCACACTCCAAGTTGGATGAGGTTCTTCTCCACTTGGGTGTGCCATAGGGTCCATGGGCGTTCTCTTTTCCGTTCTCCCACTGGTTAGGAGTTGAAGACTCTTCAGAAGCAGTTTTGTGAACAGATTGTACATAACTGAGACATTTAAGGCGTGGAACCCGTAGAGGCAAAGTGGAGCTCATGCCGTTTTACAGCCTGTAGTGTTCGTGGTTGCATCTTTTTATCTTTTTCTCCAACACCATCGACGCGAACAGGACCTATGATTGAACGCAGAACTTTTCTCTTTGAAAACCTAAGGTCTTTTTTATCGGCTCTTTAGTTTGTCTAGGATTCTGTCTTATAGGGAACAACAAAAACTTTGAAGCTTTGGCCTCCGAGAGAGGGCATTACTACTCAATTGCCTCCTAAGCCCGTAGAATGATAAGGTTGTCAAATATCTCCCTTCCGTCTTTTTATGTTTTGAATTTTCCGGCTATGTACAATGCGCTACAGAGCTCCTATCTGGCAGCACTATACATCATTTGAAAGGTCTTGACATAATCTTCAAAAGCGATGCTATGCATGATTAGTTTGAATATTGCATTCAACAGTTATAGACTTGTAAACATGGAATTGACTAACGCCGAAATTCGCGCTATTTTAAAGTTTACCTTCGTTAAAGGCAAATCCGCCAGAGAAACGTTCCGTGAGATAAATTGTGTTTTGGGGGATGGTACTCTATCACATCGAACCGCGGAGGAATGGTTTGGACGAATTAGAGCCGGTGAAAATGACACCATGCATAAGCCAGCCGGTGGAAGACCTGTGACAACGAATACCGATCGAATCATGGAAATCATCGAGTTAGACCGGCTCGTGGCATCGCCCAGGAGATGGGAGTTAGTCACCAAACCATTTTTAACCATCTGCAGAAGACTTGATGTTTGGATGCCGCATGATTTGACGCAAAAAAACCTTCTGAACCGAACCAACGCCTGGCATATGCTGCTGAAACGGAACGAACTCGACACATTTTTGAAGCGTACTGGCGGCGAAAAATGGATCACATACGACAATATCAAGCGAAAACGGTCGTGTTTGAAGGCCGGTGAATCTTCCCAAACAGAGGCCAAGGCGGAAATGATGGCCAGGAAGGTTTCGCTGTGTGTTTGGTTGGATTGGGAGGGAATCATCCACTATTAGCTGGCCCACATGGCCAGACGCTTAATTCTACCATCTGGTGCGATCAACTGGACCGCATGAAACAGACGATCGGTCAGAAGCGTCCAGAATTGTCCAACAGGAAGGGTGTAGTGTTCCACCAGGACAACGTTGGACCACACACTTCATTGATGGCGAGCTACGGTACCTCGGATGGGAGGTTTTATCGCATCCACCATATAGCCCGAACATAGCGCCAAGTGATTACCACCTATTCCTGTCCATGGCGAACGCCCTTGGTGGTGTGAAGTTGAACTCAAAAGAGGCTTGTGAAAAGTGGCTGTCAGAGTTCTTCGCAAATAAGGACGGGGCTTCTACGAGGGGGGTATTATGAAGTTGCCGTCTAAATGGAAACAGATTATGGAACCAAACGGCGCATATTTGAGCTAAATCCGATCACTGTTACAATTTTTATGAAGCATTGAATGAAGATCAAAAAAGCGGAAGGGAGGTTTTTGACAACATTTGATTTATTCTACGTTGACTTCTCAAAATTCGATAAAGTTTCCTATGCCCTCGCTTACAACCAGACGCATTTCATCCGCTTCCATTTCAATGTCAACAAGTGGTCAATGACTCGCTTTGTACGTCCAATGTCATCTGCATGGGCCACTTGCTTAGTAGACTTTTGGTAGATAGTGCACCATGGCTTTCCAGCTTCCGTGGCCGCTGAATGAAGAGCGTTTTAGAGTCGACATGGTTAAGCCTCCTCTCAAATTCACTCCTAAAGCTCTTAAAGATCCAAAATCGCATGTGTTTGGTTGAAAAATTCAGTTCTTAAAGTTATCTCACCGTCTTAAATTGAATTGAATACTTTTTCCCCAACGAGAGACGAACAATCCCTCGCTTCCAGCTGAAGTCCGTTGAAATGCATCGGGGCTTCGCTCACTTACGGCCTTCTGCACTGCAACTCTATCAAAAAAATCCCACGATTCAATTGCAGTCTGATGGAATGGAATTATTTTCAGAGATCGAGCAAAACAAAAAAAAAAACACAATTCCATTGGAATCCATCATGGATGTGAAGTTGTCATGTCAGATACCTTCAAAAAATCGGTTTTTCTCCCTCCACCCATCAGCCGGGTGACTATTAAAAATGTTTCCAGAGAATAAATTTGTTATTCGCGATAATAAATCAATTTCACCAGCACCCAGGTCTCCTGTCGGACACCTCACGTACACTCGCTCTCGTAGATTCGGTCAGGGGGGCCATAAAATGATTCTCCTCAGCCGAGTCGCACTACAAACACGCCTTCCCCCCCCCCCCCCCCCCCCCCCCGCACAACAATAGAATTTCCATTTCGGTTTTCTATTCGCCTTTCGCCTGCATTGAGCGGCGACAAATGCGAACGCATCCCTGCATCCGCCTGCACCCCACGGGAAAGGGGAATTTTCAAAAAATAATTGGCGACCTTTCGGTCAAATGGGCATTACGTTTTTAGGACTGATCATTAAATGTGTGCGGCGCAGCCGAATAGGGGAACGGGGTGCGAGAGTGTCACGTAAACGGCTGTGAAGCCGGATGATTTAATGCAGTTTCACATAATGTGGCTTGTTAAAGCAATTAGAGTATAAAAAGTTGATTCTCGTAAAGTGTGAAAAATTCGTTTTTTTTTTCGCACGTCATGTTTCGAAGAGCTACCCCGGAGAACGGATGAAAATGATTCCATTTGATTGGATTAATGCGGTTATCAATCGGAAAACTCATGAAACATGATTTGGCATGGACGGCTGTCCTGATTACGGCCGTTCGAATGGGGAGACGGGGTCAATGGTTGTGAACGATTTGAGTTAGCCGAGCAATAAAGCACCTAATCAAATGTGAAAATTGAATGGATGGGGATCATGAGTGAGTCTGATTGGAGAACAGTTTTTGAGATAGTTTAAAGGACTTCTCTTAATAAAGTGGGAATTAGATTTGAGATAGAGAAACAAATGTCAGGGTACAGGTAAGGGGAACATGTGGAAGTTAAACTTATCCAACTAAGCCATCATTGCCTTAAGCATGAGCCAAAGAGGTGGGTTTATCTGATACTCGGGCTTGTTACAACTGAGCATTGTCGTGTCGATCTCAGCAAACATATGAAAGCCGATTCGTTGGTGTTCATCCGAATGTTCACTTCTGATAGCAGAAATAGAGAGTCTCCAGTTGGTGTTGTGCCGCTGTTGGAAACGATGTCTTTTCTTTAAACATATACCTGCGACACATCGTTCTCTATATTATGCGGCTTGTATACAACATTAGCATACATTTGGAGACGCACTTTTATTGAGGATGAAATCTAGAAAAATATAATCCTGAAAAGGAAATTTGGGAAGATACATATTGGAGTAGAAGGTACTGGTAGGGCAGCGCTGAAACCCCGCTGCTTTGTTACACTCTTAAGTTTGGAAAACGTACAGATAGTGAAGACTAGTACTTTGTCAAAATGATGCTTCCGGTTACCCAAGGTAACCGACACTGTCTCACAGATACAAGGAAACCCCAGCTTTTGTTATTCTACGGCGTCATCCGAGTAAATGCGTTTCAGTAGTCGATGCGATTTGAACTTGGCCGGCGCTAGGGCCGTTGATGTTGTGGAAGAGGCAGAGACTTTTGTAAGGTGAAAGGGTAGATGGCGACAAATGTGTTCAGAAGGGTTTACGACGGAGTTTAGGAGGCTCTGACATTTATGGCTGTAATCGATGGATTTTTCATATGTATAGGGTGAATGACACGAATTCCAATTTTTTAAAATGCTACCATTTTTTAAATTTTTTGATAATTTTATTGTGCCAAGGCAAAAAATGTTGAAAATAATGTTAGTTTTTAAAATTGATCAGTAGTTTTCAATATGTCAACCTTTGTCGCAAATAATGGCCTTGAGAAGGCCGAAGAAAGCAATGCACACTGCAAGCAATTGGCTTCGCGGTATTTTGGCCCATTCCAGTGTTGCCGAGAAATACTCAACTCACTTAGAAAATTTCGTGCTTGTTTCAATAGTTACAATTTAAATTCAAATTAACTTTCTATCATAGAACAAAATGCAAAATGCAAGAAGAAGACTAAATTATTCATTTTAAACCCTCATCTCATGACAACCAAAATGACAATCAAGAAAATTCTCACTTCTTCTCATTTTTTCCAAATTCGTAGCCACTTTCGTTCAGATGTCACATCATTTTGTAAAGTAGCAACATTGCCAAGTTTGGCAACTGCCACCCAAGCGCTTGTTTGAGGTGGTTTCACACTTTAGCAGTTTTTACATCAAACCTGCACCTTCAAAATATCCCAGACAGACAAATCCAATGAATTAGGAATTTGCAATCCATTGTGTAAAGAAATTCAGTGTGAGACATTGTTTGCTAACTAATCTTGATTGACACGTGTTTTGAGCGACGAAATTTTCTGAAATGTCAACAGTCTTCGACCAAAATGTTTGTTTGCCCAAGTCTTTAATACTGTCTCTAAGACAGTTTCATGGTATTGGGTGGCATTAATCTTGAGACTACTTGTCCAGAAATACGAGCGGAGAGCAACCGTCGGCGGTTATGACAGCCCAAACCACCACCATCGGTGCTGCCTGCTTTCTGGTGTCCGTCCGAAGATGTACGTTCCCAAAGGGCCTCTCTGGCAAGTAAACTCGGTCATTTTTTATCTTGACTTATTCCCGGATAACAAATGGTGTTTCATCGGAAAAAAGAAACAAATTTACAAGCTCATCACTTTCGTGCGACCGTAGCAACTCCTTCGCTCTTTCGATTCTGGCCTTTTTCTGTTGCGGTGTTAAATCGTGTGCTTTTTGGATCTTCAATGGCTTGAGCCCAAACTCATTTTTCAGTATATGTTGCATCTGTTCCAAAGATATGCTGAGCTCAAGAGCCAATTTTTTTCCACTTCGACGCAAATTTCGCTCAGTGCGAGCCTTCACCTTCCGAACCATTTTTTCCTGTGTTGCTGTTTTTTTAGGACCAACACCATAGCGTTTGCAAATCTGCCAAGATCACAGCAACGAGTTATGGTTCCGGATCAATTGATTTCTTCATTTTTTGGTACTGGAGGGCAGTAACGAAAGCTGCTTGTGGTTTTCCAGCTTAATATAAAACAACCACACGTTTCACTTCGATCGCGAAAAATACCAATCGCGAAAAATCGTTCAAAAGGCTTGAACAAAACACCAAATTCTGTCATATGTCTAAATTTAAGCTCACAGTTTGGAAATAATAGCAGACTGAAGTTTGTTGCAGTTCGAGTCAGTCAGGGTGTATATGGAGTGAAAGATGTAGAAAAAGCAAACAGATTATTTGTGAGTAGGGTCAGTGCTGTCGGGAGGTTTTTTTTAGGTTTTTCACGCCTCGATCTAGAGTAATTGATAGTTTAGATGTTATTGGGATTGAGAAAATTTTCGTGTGAACACACTGTGAAAGAGGTAGAGAAATCGAATTGTTTTCTGTGTAAAGTATGCAGAGTCGGGTAATCGGACTACCTGCTTAATCGAAGTAAGCAAATTTGATGGTTTCTGGATTTTAGTCATTTCGGGATTCTGGGTATTTTGGGTGATTTGAGATGTTGGTAGTAAAAAATTTCGGTCTTTGAAAGATTTTGGTCATTTCGGGATGCTGTTATTTTCATTTCAGATTTCGGGAATCTGTTACTCTGACACACAAAAACTGAATAAAGGAACGTCTATATCTTCGCCAATGGGGCCCTCGATACTAAAATGATCTCGTAACCGATTGAAATTCGGTCTCTTTGAGGCGACAGCATTCAAGTGGGAAATTCTTCTTCACCCATGTACTCAATATGAAGACTGTAGGCAACGGGGCATGAAAAAAATCTTACCTCCATACATTACTCTTAGAGAACTCCGAATGCTGATTCTGACGTTCCCCAGATGACATTAATAGGTTTGTTAACATAAAATACTTATTCGGCTACGAAATGAAGGATGGAGGAGGAAGTGGCGTCATTCCTTTGTTCCTGAGTGTGAATGATTTCTTTTGCCTAGAAGATGTCATAATGGTGATCAAGAAAGTCCTTACCAGGCTACGGTGGATCGTGTTATCCTTCCAAGCTCTAGGGAAGGAGTCTAGAGTTACATCGAGTGAAAATCAAAAAGGTGGTCACATCTTTCGTAGAAATCATTTGAAAGACTTTTTGGTATCAGTAACAGATGCATAGATCTTGGGAAGCTACCAAATCATCTTTTAAAATCATTTGAATAGCTGTGGTAGTGGGAATGAAACGAAGATCTCAATAAATCTCCTTTGAAAAGTTTCCACCTATTGAGAACCTAAAGGAAGCGAGGAAAATGGGAAAAAGTTAAAAGGACTCTTTCCGGTTCATGCCCTTGAAGAGCGAAAGAAGTATGTCATACAGAGCAACTCACCGATACTGAGCTGCGTATCTTTCTTCAAGAAAATTGAAAACTTTTGTGACGACGTGGGTATTAAGCTTTTGTACATGAAGTTTCTGTAAGACTAAATGACTAAAAGAAATTTTTAATTGACTGAACAATACCGCAGCGAAAAGAGGTGATTGCGATTCTTGAATCCTTCTCGGCCTGTTACCTCGCGGTATTGTGAAGCGTCAAATAAAAAGCTGAAATTTTTTGCTGTAGAAGTCAATGTTGCTTCACGTTCTTTAGTCTAATGCAATGTATGCCATCAGAAAACCGGCTGAAAAACATACCGAATGTTTGTTTTTAAATATCTGTGACGAAAAGGCAAGTCATTAGAATTGATTAATTTTCAAAGAACTTCACCAACGTTTCATGCCACGATCATAATTAGAAGTCTCCTAATCAGTTTGCAGTTCGTGCGATACTCTTGCATCACCGTCACCTGCTAATGCAAAGAGACGTCAATTCCATCAAAGTATGAGGTAACACACCTCAGGCTTCACGACCAGACCTCACTAATCACATGCCCCCACGATAAATTCCATCCTGCAGCGTGGAGGAGAAAGGTGAGGTGCTAAAAATAAAACACAAATTTAACATGTGTTTGCGAGATTCCCTACAAATCCAACATCAAAGGCACACACGTATTTACTCAAGAAGGCGCACGAACCTCATCCGCAAGTGATACAAATCAAGCTCAACCACGTCAAACAGCGGCAAGCTGCTGTCTCGCAATCACATCCATTGTCGGAGGCGCTTTTACGTCGTCGCTCGTAATCCCGACGTTCCCAACGCTGAGGACTAAGCCCCATAACAACCACCTAATTAATTAAAAAGATATTGTCGAGATTGCTTTCAGCAAAACAATCACTTAATTACTCAACCCCACCCCGCAGCCCATGCGCCTCATTCGCAGCCCTTTCGTCAAGTTTGCACACGCACCTACGACTCTCGCACAATCGCCAAATCCGCATAAAACAGTCGTTTCCTTTTACGACCCGACTGAAGGAAACTGAATTAACCGAAGCTGCCGCCGCTACTGTGGCCGCCGACGCGATTCGGCTCCTCCGCACTCGCCCTCCCTTTCGAGGTTCGACTGAGGTTCACTCCACTCACCGCACATGTCACGCTCATTAGCATCATTAGGATGCCAGCCGACATCCTAATCGCATTACACATCAAATTCCGTGCCACATGACGGTCCGGAGTGATGGGGAACGGTGGCGGTTGACAGAAAAATCAGAGCCCATGCAACATCTCCGCCCGCCGTCGTCACCATAAAGCGACTTCGGTTTAATTAAATCCCACACCGAGGCTCACCTGTACGCGCAAGCAGCCAGTCCACCAGACCGCCACCAAGCCCCATAAATCTCGGTGAAATGCATGCGCTTAATCAAATCGACCACATTAATTTGCGTTGAGTGCAAATTTACATTTTCTCGGCGCTTCCTCAACGCATATGCTTTCCGTGCGGGTCCTTTGTGCGCTGACGGCTGCCAGCGCGACGTCCTTGCGTGCGACGAGAGTCCTTGTAGCCGCTTATTGAAATGATTTTCTTTTCAACATCCAACCACCCTCAATTTTTGAGGCTGTCGGGTGGAAAGTGGGCTGCAAAAAAAAAAAAACACACACATCCTCTGCTGTCAGACATCCCCCCCCTACCGCCCGCTGAGTTTCAACGCGTCGACATAAATAAAATTAACAATTTAAATTACACTTGAGCACAGGACTCAGTGGTTTGTTGTCGCACAGAGGGCTGTAGTGCACAACATGCGGGCAGAGTAGTTGCAGCAGAGCGGAAATTGAGCCATCGCCACATTTGTTGCCGCGCTCGGATTCCGTTCTCCGGTGATTCCTTTTTTTTTTTGGTCGGTCCTTCACACGGTGTATACAGCTGTCGGGCTTTCGGGAAAAAATAAGCTCCACTCAGTGCCAAAGTAGAAGCGACGTCAGTCTCTCAAGTTTAACTTTTGATGAAAGCGAAGGGGAGAGCTCGCTGGTCGTGATGGTTGATTCCATTCACCCCACCCCTCCCCCAGGCATTTTTTTCAAGCCGTTGCCAACCTGATGCTGTCATGAATGTCGGATTCGATGAATTCACTGGTGGGTGATGATTCGTGTTGACGGTCTTATCTTGCACTCGTTCAGTCTGTCGTCGGACGCGAGCGCGAATTCGTTTGTCAGAGGTCCCGGACGGTAACTTTCTTTGACAGATGTGAAATGCCAAAATAATCCAAATAATCAGCAGCGCAAAATGACGTTGACGTGCAAGCGGCACTATGTGACGTTGAGCATGATGACAGGCGGTTGTTCTTTTGCCGAACTTATGGATGATTGCGGTGACGAATAAATATTTGATGTGACTTAAATGAAATCAGAGCAGAGATGAATTTCAGGTGTGGTCATTTTTGGTTGTATCTGGTGGTGTGCTCTCATAATTCAATGCGAACGGACCTACGATCAAGGCTTTCAAATCAAAGTATATGCCGCCAACTTGAAGTCAATCCGTCGAAGACTTTCTGGAATAGAAGCTGATAATTGAGAGCACCAATTTCGAAGTAAAGGGTGATTCATCGAAAGGTTTGAATTATAAGGTAAAATAAAACACATAAATTTGAAATTGGACTTAAGATGATAACTCTCGGCTTGAAGAACAATTTATGGCATTTACTTCTCGAAAATGCTGTCATGTAAATGGTGGCCATAACCACGCCTAAGGTGCTCTATTCGAAAGGAGCAATTATGGGCAACTCGTTTGAAAATAGCGACTGAGTCGGGGATAAAATGAGCAATGCTACCTTCCAAAGTGTCAATCGTAGTTGGTTTGCTCCTGAAAACTGAGACTTTACATGTCCCCAGATCCCTCGATCTAGGTGGCCAGCTGAACAATTAGGAGACGCTGTAATGGCGTAAGTGTCCTTATGATGTCTTGCCAAATAATACCAAACAAAAGCGAGAATGCAGTTTGATTGAAGTAAAGTGTTGTGTGTCAAAAAAGCCAATTGAAAATCAAACCTCACGGTGAATCACTCGATATTTATGGAATGAACCCCACAAACTTCACCTTGGTGGAGATTCGACTTGGAATTCGATGCCACTTCAATATGTGGCCACTGCTAGTTTCGAAATACCTGTTCCGTCCTGAAGGACCGATTTTGCGAAGCCTATGCCTCCCGTATTTCTGTACGGAGCAGAATGCAGGGCAACACTTAGAATGCCATTCTTTCATCTGTCGGAAGAAGCAGTTTGCGTCGTCATGTCTTGTATTACAAAACATAACCGCGAGCTCTACATGCTGTATCCCAATCTAAATTGGCTCTACTACTACATTGAGCGAGTGAACAACATCCCAGTCTCCAAGTTCGAATAGGAGAGAAAGACTACCCAGGGCTGATTATCACATCTGGATGTAGGTTGCGCGTAACCATCAACATTGGAAGGTTCTCTTTGCTCAGGCCGAGACCCTCCATGCGCCTCTGGGCAGAATATGTATGTGTGTATGTGAGATAATACCACAAAATGCCTCTCCAGCTAGTTCGGTCTAAGGCTTACTGTCTCCAATTTGGTTTATCAAATTGATTGAGATCTTTCTCTGCTTGTGTGGACCATCTTAGTCAAAGTACTCCTATGTTCTATTGTCCTTACATCTCAAATTCAAGATGTCTTCTGTTTATAAATTTTTCTTTGCCAAACTAGCATGGATACATATAGCGTTAAGGAGTTGATTGTCATGTTCAGAATCTACAGTACAATCAAAGAAGCCACGACTCCCCAGGTTGTAGACTGACAGCTTCTCGGTTATCTCCAAAAAGGAAAACCGGCAGACGACTTGTTGGAGTACAAACGGGACACTTCACCTTCGCTAAACACTTAAACTGAAACTTTGAGATGAAACCCTTTGCGGCGCCTATAGAGAAGTTGAGGACACTGCAGAGCACTTCCTCTGTCGATGTCCCGCCTTTGATGAGATCAGATGGCGGCTTTTTGGGGCTAGTGTGATGGGAGCTGAAAAGTTAGGCTCTATATCACAGAAGCGCTTGCTAGTTTTACTTCGGAAGGCCCAGAAATTGCATTAAATGTAGCTTACTGCCTGGTACCACAATGGTCCTGTATTCGAGTCTGAGAGCTCCAGTGCAGAGATTTTTCCTGTGCGGCTTACAGTGAGTCAATTGGTTCAGAAACAGCCCATTTGTGAGAAAAATCTAAAAAACCTTATATATGCTCATGAAAGTGCTCACGAGGATATGAGTCAGTCACTCGCTTGTCGCTCATAGATCCTCTGCATTTTTCAGACCACAAGGAACGTTGCGTTGTGATTCAAAATTGCCCCGAACAGATCTAGGATCACAAGGCTATCGATGAATGGCTACGTCTTCACGTCAAATTTGTTGATATTTAGACGAAATCGATACACGAGACATCGAAGAGCGTCTAATGTTTTATCATCTGCTCACATTTCATTTTCAAAATGAATGTTGTAGAGCTCAAAGATCACGGTTTGTAGAAAAGAAATTTTAGGAAAATTATATACCCAGCTGTACGCTCGTTTGTGCCAAAAGTTCCTGAGACTAGTGTGACAGATGTCTTACACAGATGACACAATGGCCGTTGTGACCTCTATCGAACAACAACTCGCCATCGATTTCAACAGTTTGACATTTCCCTCATCCCGATTATCGTTATCGCCTCGTAGTTTAGGTCTTAGACCAACTTGAATTGGACGACAGGCTTGGGCGAAATTGTTTTTTTTCTAACAAGGGATATTTTCACCTCAGAGGCTACATTTACCTACAAAATTAAAGCATCTGGGGCTAGGAAAACTCGCGCGCTTTTGTCAATGGTTCCACAGACAGAGACAGTTTGGTGCAGAATGCGGAGTAGGAAAATGATGCCGAAAACAATGTTCGTTTGAATGGTGTTCATGATGGAATTACATTTTTCAGTGAACCTCGAAGCAATGGATGTGAACGACCTGTGCTTGGATCATTTGCGTTCCGAATTCTCAAATCGAGTTTTCAGCCGTCTTGATGATGTCAGTTTATCAGCTCTGTACTGCGATCATTCTTCTGTGTCTTGGGGGGAAATCGTAGAGAACCAATTCGCGGCCAACAGTCCAGAAACGATTTAAGCTCTTGAGCCCAATCTCACCTAAGTAATGAGCTTTAGCCCTAAGCCATCAACAAAGAAAACTTGGCAGAATGGCAGAATATCCGGAAGAGATGGTGCCGTGAAAAATTCGACATCTTCACTCCGGGAATTGAACCTGGACGTTCAGCGTGTTACGCCACGACGACCACCATTTCCATTTGTTTATTAAAATAATAAATACAACGTCGTAGAAATACCTGTCTTGGCTGTCTGCCTGAAACCTGAGCTGTACGCACTGTACAACTGTGTGAGTTCTTTCAGATATGACAGCTAAGCTCTCTTGAATCTTCTTGTTCAGGAGGGTATTTCAATGTTCAACGACAAGAAATCACCCTTAGACAAACGGTGCACGTTAATTGTACATCAATACGGAGAAGGTAGAAATCATAGCGTTCCTTAGTGCGAGCATTACTAATGCCCTTGGTCAAGCTTTGTCTAACTTGCGGCCACCCTGATGCAGTGGGTGTATAATAACAATTGAGCACAGAAGGGACCAGGGCCCCGCTTCTACAATAACTAATCGTGTTGTGCGTGCTACTGTCCTTTCCGTCTGACAGGGACTCACGTTAAGCCATGTTGCAGGGTCATATACCATAATTGTTCGGGCCGTGTAGCAAATCGTCTTCACCTTGGAAACAAATTCGCTGCTGCAAGGCAACCCTCAAGGGACACGGGCCTACCTTTTACAATAACTACTTGTGTTGTGCATGCTACTGTTCTCTCATTACTAGAAGGGACATACAGTTTCTTGGCCACTCCAAACGGCGAGTTTTAAGAAGCTTTTCATAGAAAATTGGTACTCCTTGAGTGTTGTCAGCAACTCGAAAGAGGTGGCGCCGTGAAAAAATGCGATGTGTCCCATTCTGGAATCGAACTAGTCTTTCTGCGAGTGGGTCGCCGTAATAAAACACTACTTCACGGCGACCACAGAGAATAATAACTGGAAAACATGAGTAATCGTCGAACAATGTAGATCGAAAATGTTCCTGGCGAATTAGTAATTCGTCTAGACCACCTTTGACGTTGTCATGGTCAATTCTCACATGATATCCTTCGCAAAAAGTAAATGCCATGAATTGTTCCATCGATCGATGGCAAAAATCTTAAGATCGCCCTCAAATTTATGTATTTTATTTCACATTATAAATTCAACCTCATGATGAATTACCTACCCACCCTATTCCTAAAACTTTTATTGTGCCCCCCTGTTGTGGAATCCAAGCAGAGCTAGAGCATTTTTTACCCTTTCCAATTAACATGAACCAAAATCCAAACTTTGCCCTCTTCTTATGAGGAAAAGGAGAATTCCGAAAGACAGTGAAATGCTCTTACAATTAATTAAATCAATTTTGATTCGCTCACTTGAATCCGTCTATTTCAAACTTGTCAGATAAGACAAAGTTTCGCGTAATCAATTAATTTATCATTGAAACCTCACCACGCTCCCACGTCCAAGTCAAATCAGTTCACTTCAAATTACTTCGTCAACACCCCCTCCCCCTCCCCACATCGCAGACAAGCCCTCATCAATTACAGTTGGTTATCCTTATTCAATCATAACTCACCTCTTCCGCCATTTCTTGGCGGTGCGGGAGTGTCGCTGTGTAACAAATTTCGTACATTGCCTGCCTGCCCAGGTTACGGATTATCCACCCCCCACCCTTGATTTATGAACGCACAAAGCCCGAATCAGTTGTTTCGGGTCATTCATCATTTTTCAATTTTACACGTCTCGTCCTTGATTGTCTAATTTTTTTTTTTGTCTCTTACAGTACGCCCTCCTTCAGACGGTGGTCGATGCGTGTCAGAAGAAACGTCACTGCAAGTTTGCTGCCACTGCCCAAGTCGCTGTCGGGTGATCCTTGTTCCGGTATACGAAAGTTTGTGGAGATTGCCTACAAATGCCGGCCATGTAAGTATGCCTAGGCGAAGTGTCTAATTTGTGCGTGCGTGTGTTGGTCCTTTGCGTATCCTTGTGACGCGTACGATGTACATATTTGCTTAGTGGATAATGAAGGGAAATATTGTAGTTTAATTTATGTCCATAGCCGAGCCTCATCGTCGTCATATTCGCGATACTCTTTCAGTCGTACGATCTCGTGTCCTTGATTGTACGTGACCGTCAGGCTGCGGGAGGTGGTCGAAGGGGGACGCACGAGGTTTGTGTAATCAGGCCTCTCTGTGGGCGTTTGAGCTTGTAAGTACGCGCGGAAATGGCACACATGAGATAAGGCGAACCAAATTCACTTTGTTGGGCTTAAGCAAATTCTTTATGTATCCTGGTCCTTGCCCCCCTCCCCCTCTCCGCCGGCCACCCTTCCGCCACCGCCACGCTGTGTTTCATTGAAAGAGAGAAATGATTTTGTGTGCAATTTGCTACACAATTTCGTTGCGGGTGTTCTGTTTCTTTTGTCCTTGACTGGTCGACGATGGTGGGGTGGTGGGGTGGTGGGTGAGGATGGTGTTGTTGCCCAATGCCTTGAAATCTTTTATGGGGATCTTAATTGAAAAATAACAATCTCTTCCGAGTTGATATAAATGCGAGGAGCACACTTCGAGCCAACAAGCTGGCGACAACAATGACCGAAATTGTTTTGCTCAGCAACGTTGATGATTGTGAACTACATTTTGGGCCGGATGCCATACGAGCTGGAAACACTTTCTTGATTGGATTTAGGACGCCGCGTCATGTGGATGTGTGTACTATGACTGAGGACGACTGAAGATTGGCTTACGAAAAGTGAAATTGGCTCTTCAAGGATATGCAGAATCTTTCGGGATTTGCACTCACTTCTCTTCCACGCTAAGACGGGAGTTCTCTGGTGTTTATGTGGGTCATGGATCTACATCTGGTCTGATGAAATCTCAGAAGTGGGACAACACACTGGGATTTATTAATGTTGACGATGAAACTTTTGTCCAAACTTTTGTCTTTTCTCTGTCATACACAGAAGTCGTTCTTTGGCCTTTTTTGTTCGGAATTTCAAAATATTTGACATTCCGCGGGAATCAAGCTGCAAATCCAGGAAATCATGGTGCGCAAGCAGAAAACCCAGCCATCTGGGGTTTTATTTAAAGCATCGGTTGCTAGGGCACCTCCAGCGTCTTTCCCATCTAATTGGCAACAGAAAATCAGAACCATATCTCCGCGGAATGGAATTAGTCGCTTTGCGCTTAATATACTTTGCAAATTTCTTCTTCTTCTTCTTGTGGCGCTACAGTCCGGGTTGGACCTGGGCCTCAACTAACATGACTCTCCATTCAGCACAATCATTCACTAGCTGCCTCCAGCTGCGAACTCCAAGTTGGTTGAGGGCCTGTGTTACGTTCTTCAAATGGCTTAGATTCGAAAACTTTTCGGGACGGAACAGTGGTGACCATATGCTCTACATGGCCTAGCCGTCTTCAGTGTTGTATCCGAAAACGCTTGACGAGGCTCATGTCGCTGTATAGCCCATAAAGTTCGTCGTTAAATCTTCCCCTCTAGATGCCAAAACAGGATGAAAAATGGCACGCAAGACTTTTCTTTCGAAAAGACTAAAGGCTTCCTCATCCGCTTTAAGTAACGTCCAAATTTGTGCTCCGTAAAGGAGGGCTAGGTTGATCAAGCTGTTCAGTCCATCGTGAGAGGGCTCTATTGCCTCTTAAGCCCTTGAAGCTGCGATTGACAGGAGTGCTCCTGCGTTTGATTTCGGAACTGCTGTTGTTGTCCCTATTTACCGCGGAGCCGAGGTAGACTAAGTCCTGGACTACCTTGAATTTTGTGCTGCCTAGTGTGACGCTCTGTCCGAGACGTCGATGTTCTGTGTCCTTCCTTTATGACAGCATTACTCGTAGTACTTCGTTTTGCCCTCAGAACCAGTTTAGTCGGTTCCGCTACAATGCCAGCAAACACCTCATTGACAACTCGCTGTGTTCGTCCAATCACGTCAATGTCGTCGACATAAGCCAGCAATTGAACAGACTTTTGGAAGATTGTGCCTCTGGTGTTGACTTGTGAGTTACGCACGATCTTCTCAAGGATGGTGTAAAAGAAGTCAAATTTGCAAATTTAGAAAACTTATTTCCAACGTGAGTGCCGCGTATCCCAAATAGTGGGTTTTTTTGAAAATAACTTTTGCCATAATTACAGCGACTGACGTAGTTACGTTTTTCCGAAAACTTCAAAGGAATGGTATGCTAGTGGAAAACCCTCAAGGACTATATCATTATGTGGTGCGCACAGATGAGATTGTGTGCCAAAGCGTAAGAGTCAATCATCGTTCACAACAACTTAAGTTTTCAACTCACTAGCCTACTCAGACTTTGGACTCTGGGCTAAAATCTCGGATTATTCACTCACAAGTACGTACAACAACTGACTCAGTCATTTGCTGCATTAACGCTTTGCAGACAGGGCCATAGGACGGCTTGAAATGGACAATGCTTTTGAGTGATATGTCGTCTTTACTTACTAGGAGCATTTTCATGTCGGCGGCTATAACAAATTATAGTTGGCGTTTCTGGGGCTGGGAACACCTGCACGTTATGGTCCAGAAGAAGTTTTTTTTGCTACGATAGCTGAAAATCGTACAGAAGACACTATTTCCGACAATGCAAATCATATTTCTTTATGTGAAATATGTTCATACAATAACTAAGTTCTTCACTTAACCAGCAATCTTGCTCTCTTTATTAAGACGTGTTTGGGGAGACCACTGCAGCTTCGTATGGAACAAACTCACCATTTCCATTTTTTTTCATTCCCAAATGTACTTTTTTATTGTTAATTTTGGAATAAATTCACCATCTTACATCACGTGCACAAATCTGCTGCTCCGCATAGTATAAAACCTGCCTTTCTGAAGAGATGCTCTGCGCTGGCAAAACCACAATGTAGGAGAAAGGAAGATCGTTGCGCTTGATATTTCAAAGACCTTCGGCAGAGTCTTGCAACAGGCTCTTTTGTCGAAAATGCATGCTGATGGTGTCGCTGAATCTCTTCCTCAATGGATTAAAAATTACCTTTCAAACTATTCAACACAAGTTATATAGGATGGTTTCAAGTCTGATGTTCACCATATTAAGGCTGGTGTTCTCATGGTCTTCGTTTTTACCTTGACACTCTTCCTTTTTTTTTGGAAAAGATCTCTTCTACGTCCCTTCTAAACCAATCAACTCTTCCCTAATGACAGTACCCTCAGCTTTTTATATTCGTTCGTTGGCTTTCCGCCAACCAACATGCCTCTCCAGGCAGCACGATCTTTCGCATTGCGCACTCCAAGTTGGTTGAGGTTCTTCTCCACTTGTGTGCGCCACCTTATCCTGGGCCGTCCTCTGTTGCGTTGTCCCAAAGGCTCAGATTCGAAGACTTTTCGGGCCGAAGCAGTGGTGTCCAGACGTTCTACTCTCAATGCTACGCAGCTACTTCCTTGGATGGAAGAGGCTATGCTTCGATAGTTTGGTCACGCAGTAGGGATGTCGTCTTCATCGCGACTTCCGCAGTGCCTTAGATGCAATTCCCTCTGGTAGGTGTCCTATCGGCAGACCCAGAGTAAAGTGCTAACGCTTGAGAATAGCTCCTGATAAGTTAGAGTCAATGGAAAGGCCGACAGGTCTCTTGTGAATGCCTTACCAAAGCGATCCCTTTAGTAGAACATGCGAGTTAACGAAGATGATGATGATGATGTGATTTCCAAATAGTTATAGTTGGAACGTCGTTTTTTAGAAGCTGAACCTCTATACGGAGCACTATGGGGAGAGTGGCTTGAACTACGATCAAAAAAGTCTTTAAGTCGTAAGTAGTTTCAAAATGTACATTTACTGCCAAGGATACCAACGACGCAAATATCTATTGAAGACAAACAGAAGCCGACGCGAAGAAGGAATTGAAAGCTATGCGGGTGGATGACTCTTCAGAATGTCTTTGAAATTGAAAAGAAAATACTTGGCACATGCATGCGGGAAACGAATCGAAAGCTTTCTGACTTACAAGCAAATTCTCAGCAATTTTGGTCACAAATGTAGAACCATTTAAAAAAGTCTAGAAGACACAGAAGATGCTTAATCGGTGGTTACCGCACTTATCAACCCCAAAGAATCTCATGAACCGAGGTTCCATAAAGCATTGCTCGATCTATTTCTGAAGTGAATAGTGAAAGGTGATGAAAAGTTACGTGAAACAGTCATGGTAAGCAGGAAGAAATGGTACCTTAACCAAGACTTATTGCCAGAAAGAACTAGCTGTATGTTTTTTTCAGATTAGGGGAGAGACTTATGAATGAGATGATTTTCTGCTTCAAAATTTCTAACTTTGGGCCTGTGTTACTACCAACTGGGTCGTAAAGAAAGTAAAGCCTTCAAGCGGTTCACCGAAAGAGGCATTATATTCCACAAGTCAACACCAGTCGAAACAACTCTGGGACCGAAGGGACCTTGCACCACGTGGTACATATGTTTTCTCTCTATGAGCAACATCAAAATAGGCATGTGTCATAATACTAAGCAAAGGATGACTATTTTTAATTCTGCATCCCCCACTTGTCTTTGAAATATGTTTGGTTTTCCTAAACGCCTCTTTGGTCTGTCACTGTTTAAGCCTGCCTTATCCAAACTTGTGGTCTCTTTTATGGATGCAATAGAACTTTTCCTTTTTTGCAAGGGACACAGCATTAAGTCTAATCTCAAACTTCGTGCAACCCGCGTTGCATAATCAGATAAAGTCATGAGCTGTCCAAAAACAGCGCTATGGAATTGAATGTTCCACGATTTAGAAAACATCCTCAAGTGCATTCTAGGCTCAAACTACGAAAAGTGTTCCTACTCGAAAGGAATGGTATAACTTGTGTCTCCACTAAGATCCATGTCAATGGGTGAGGCCGCCCAAAATGTGACACATAGAGCTGGCCTGCCAGTGCTCAGCAGAAGAAGTCTCCTTTGATGTAGCACTGTACTTGTGCCTACCCAAAAAACATCTTGAATTTCATTTCGGCTCCGAATTCAACAACAGCAAACACCGTTCCTCCCCCCATAATTCCACATGTAAACTGTCCACCCCTCCTACCCTCCTCTTCCACCCAAAGACATCGAAATGCTTTCACAGAGAAATTCATTACTCAACTTCCCTTTCACGCCACCTAGCAGTCATAGGGAGGAAGTCTGCTGGTGACTACAAAACGAAGCGCCACAGAAGCCCCAAACTCACACACACTTGTCGAAAGTTCACCACTTCAGCCGTGACACCGCCGAACTTTTCCTTTCGCGTTCCTTTTCAATTGCCGCGGAGAAAGATTAATGCTTTCCCTTACTCAAACAACTGCCACCACCTGTCCTCTAACCACAACCAACCGACACTGTCTCAGCTTCGCGGCGAGTTTATGCCGTGAATTGACCCGGTTTTGGTGGCGACCCTACCTACTCTCCTTCAACCCCCTTGGACTCTTTTAACATCGTCCTCTTGACACCGTGGATCCTGTGTGCGTATGACATGTTGATGGGGCAATGAAGGGATTCCCCAACACACCAATTCGAGGTGCTCTCCGGAGCAGCCCTCGTTTTAATCACTGCCACATTTTCATATCTAGGTTACTGCCTATCTCGTGCATCTCCACCCCCCCACCGCCCATCACCGGCAAAGGTCCTTGATTTGGGTTTGGGTCGCCCTAGATCGTACTCGTATGCAAATGAGTTGCCATCCTTTAAACTTGATGAAGATTTATAGATAGACTTTCAACACATGTAGGGGGGGGGGGAGGGCATCCGGAACCACCCTCCCCCACCCAGCCGAAAAAAATTGGGTCAAAGTGCCACTTCATCCGTGAACTCTTCTCAATGCCTCAATCTTTCGACTACAGTCGCGCAATACGACGACGGCTAGAGGTTGCTTCACGCATCCTTGATCAAATACCCTGATCCGTATACCCATACCCAAGCCGCCCCCCCCCCCAACCCGGCCACCCAACTGATGGGTATCTATAATTATTCGCAGAAGGACGTGGCGATGGGCGTCAAATACAATTTTACTGAGTGTTTCATATTTTCGAGATGAATGAGAAGAGGAAAACTAACTCGGCAAGTGCAGATGAAGTTTCCCCTTCAACCCCTCCACCGCTTACACCCTCGCACCTGAACGAGCAAAAGTAATGAGAATAAGATCAGCAAACAGAAATCCTTCCGTTTTGCGGGGCAAGGGTTGGTTGCCATCTTCATGGTATGCGCTACACTGAACTGTTGGCAGTGTCGGTGGTGACGGTGTGAAGTATTTGTGTTTAAGAAACCGATGCGCCCCCCGCATGCATGCCGTGTATTCATCCATGTCCTGGAATATGTGGTGATGAAGCTGGTATTGCTGCTGCTGCTGCTGCTGCTGGTGCGTCTGGTGCTGATGTTGTTTCTGCTATTTCTGCAACGGAATGCACAATTGATGGGCGCCACTGCTGCTTCAGCTGTTGGCTGCTGGTGTTGTCGGTTTCGTTTTCAGTGAAATCGTTAATAATAAATGAAGCAACCGGAGAGCGTTCGTCTTCGTGATGGGGTGAAATTTTTCCCTTGTCGAGGGTATCGGAGGGAATGGCAATGGCAAATGCTGAATCACATTCACACGCAGTTTTGCCCACATGGTGGCAGCAACAAGAAACAAACGATTTGTTTCTCTATCCCCGCCCTCTGTTCCACCCGCTGGAATTTTCGGCACAAACAAGAGAAATTCTCTGCGAAATGTGGGGGCGCCACAAAGGGCTGTTCTCTATTTGCATGCTGCAAGCGCAATGTGCTGGTATCCCAGATTCGTTCGAAGGTGGCAATAATAAGGACACCTGCCAGGCCACCCCTACTCCCAAAAAAAAAAAAATTGAAACTGCATCCCTGCTGCCTAAGTAGCATGTCTCTGGTTACCTTTGTTTCCAGAACAGAGCACTAGCGTCTCTCAAATTTGCTCAACCAATGGGCGGACTGTGAGATAAGGAGTGATGGAGCAAGAGTCTTAATTACGTCAAGCATTGCCAACCAGCAAAGTGTTCCTTTTTTCACTCCTCGTTGCAGACCATCTGCAGTGAGAAGGGATGACAAAGGAAGTTCCCCACCCTGATCCATGTATGGGGTCAGTGGACGGAACGTGCTTCTTATGTCCTGACAAAGAGAGCACACCTGTCCGTTGAGTATGTGTGTGTGTGTGTGTGTGTGAGTTAATGTGTGTGTCAAGGCTCACTGAACAAAATAATAATTTTATTGAAATTAGATGCCTCGTCGGCGATGAAGCGCATTGGAGGAACAGAGTGAAAGAGAGAGAGAGAGAGGGGGAGGGAAACAATGTCAATGTCCTAGCTGGATGCTTCAGTTCGTTCCCCCCCAACCTAAACTTCCTTTGTGTGCGCTGCTGAACGGCAGCAACGTTCTAACGACACAATAGTTAGCTTTTCTGATAGACAAGTGACGCGGATATGAGTTCCTTTTCATTGGGGTTACACAGAAGCGATCCCGGTACCCTAGTGCAGGCATGTATCTGCTATCCATTATCCTTCCAGGTGCGCCAGTTATTGTTGTTGCTGTTTGTTAATTTTTTTTGTGTTGAGGGGAATGGCTGAAAAGCCCAGGCATCTATCCCGGGGCTTGGTTTTCAGTCGCGTGTGTGTATGTCCAGCCTATTGGAGTGTGAAACAGGATGAAAAAGGGATTTCATTATACGATGTTCGTCAATTCGTCGTCGGCACGGGGTTGGTTTATGGATCCACCGGGGGGAACGTTGGGCGGTTCAATGGCTGGGTGATTGGTTCTAGTGTTGAAATTTTATTTCAAGGAGAGCAACAACAACAAAAAAAAATATTGCCGCCCTTGTGAACACAATTCAAAAAGTGGAGGGGGGCGGTGAACAAACAGGACACACGGGGAGAAAATTCCTAAATAATTTCTTGCCTCACACAGGATGAGAGGGCCTGTCCAAACACTTTGCTTGTGTTTTTTTTTGTCTGTCTTCTCCTGTCCTCGTTTTTTTTTTTTGCAATATTTTTGGGATTGTGTAAGGACGACCGGCCGATGGAGTGGTGGTGACGGAGAGATGTATTTGTTTTATTTACTTTTCGTGTCGTGGAAGCGTTCGAGTTGAAAATGAAAGAAAAACATGTCCTGTTTAATCGATCCATTGTTGCCGGGGCCGCTTTGGATCTTTTGTTAGGGCGCACGATGGCGGGCGAGCATCCCTTATCTGAATCGAATCGAGGGATATGTCGAGGATGCAATTAGTTAACCTTTTCTCTGGCATAGATCAAGGAGAGAGGATTTCAATTAGTGTGTTCAAAGCTGTTCGCATTGATATCAGAATGGGTAATCGCTCCTCAAGGTGTGTGTCCTTTGTGATGGGATCGTATTGTGGTTACGGCCAAGGACGCTGCTGGGTAAGCTGTAGATGAACGAAGCTTTTGATGGTTACTTGGTGTTGAGTTGAGGGGGGCGGTGGTGGATCTATTTTATGCTCATTGATTGATTTTTGATTACCAGGGGGGTTTTGATTTTGTGGGGCAAATTAAAATATAATGAGACCTTGTCATCGTCAAAGTGGGTGTGTACGTCGAAAAAGCTGAGCTCTTCATTACGTATTTTGGAATGACATCCGTTGAGCAGCCTTGCACTCGGCTTGAAACTGTGAGAGAGCTGAGAGTGAGTTGTTGAAGCGGATAGGCCTTGGCTTCTTGCAGTTCCACGCAAAATATGTTCATAGGTCTTAAACCTTAGCTCCGAGGACGACAATTGATATCGGCAAGACAGCTGATAATAGGATTCAGGCGCGCAAAAGATCGATTGTGGCATAAAGCACCATCCCGTATGAACCAGCAGTCATTCAAGCCCATGTCCCTAATCTCAGTTCAAACAAGGTCGGCTTACGTTGCTCTGTAGTGCCCCTGCATGACGGTTGGCTGGTTAGTTAGCTGCCTCCACTACATAATTTACACCAAACTGTCGTTGGCTTCTCTGTGGCAACTTTCGGGCCAGATCGTTACCCGGGTCAAACTGCTCTGCTGCTACAAGGAAGCGGATGATCACGCTGCTTCAACTTCTGAGTCAGATGGTCATTGAGGGCGACTCATTCCAAATCTAAGCTTAGAATTCCTCTAACTAGTGGATGCACAGCTCGTTATCTGTTGGGATTGATGGCCAGGTGGGGGTCGTGAAATGCCTTTCGCAATCTCGGTACCAGCAGACACATACTAATATCTGCGCTCCAGCGACGGAAGCCATCAGTATCAACTCGTTGTTCATCTTTCCCAGCCAAAGAAAGCCACGACGATTGCTGGAGGTTGGTATACACTGCACTGGAGCCCTCGGACTCAAAAACTCGTCCATTGTACTTCCAGGCAGAAGCCTTGGTTTACTGGAGTTTTCTGGTTTTCCGAAGAAAGACCAGTAGGCGCTTCTGTGACAAAGAGCTTAAGTTTTCAGCCCCCACCACATCAGCGTCATTCGCATTCATGTTATCCTTAAGTACAACGTCTGTGGGCTTTTTCTGTCATCCATTTAACAAGTCGGTTGAAGAATGATCAGTTCATTTTATTTATCCCTTCCAACCGTGCAGAAAATCGTGCCTCCTTATTGCATTCATAGTCACACACCCCTCAAGCAATTAATCCTTCGAAAACCTACACAGTGAGCAAAAGAAAATTATCGAAATTTATTTGCCATCAAATGTGCTACGTGGACGGCGAGCAGGCCAAATAAATTGCGACATCGTTTACCGCATAATGACGTCCACTTCTTTGGGAACTTATTGCCCCATTACTTGGACCAGGGACTAAATTAGAATTTATAAAAACATAATTGACTGCACCAACACGATTCAGTAGCGTGTATCTTTTCGAGACACGAATCTACACCTAGACGCGCAATTAATTTGAATTTATAACCCCTCAAGATACACACCATCGCCGCCGCCGTCTCTGCTTTATAATTCCTTCACAATGAGCAATTGTAATTCATTACGCCACTTCCAATTCGCAGGGCTATCAAAGCGAACTCAATTCGGGCATTTAAAGAGCCCCCCACCACCCACCACCCACGGACCAGCATGAGTTAAAGCCCACAGGCAGGCTAATCGAAAAAGGATGATTGCCTCTGAGAACTCGATGAATACAACCGAAGAACAGAGCCCGAAAGGGCTATCCTTTGTCCACAACAAAGACTGGCCAGCACCAAAAATGAAATTAAAAAAAAAAGAGGAAAATATTTTTTTTTTATATCCAGGACTTCCCATTAAGGGACTCTTGATGGAAGTGGTTGTGGCTTGGCGAGGGTTCTTTGCCCTGCCGCCTGTCAGAAGGGGGACGAATGACGAGATAAGAAGGCTATTTAAATGACAGAAAAAGAGGGAATCGCCAACAACGAGTGTACAAAGGTTCGAGAGCTTCAGTAATAAAGTGCTTGTGCTTGTCAGGTAATGACTCTTGGACATGGCGGGTCCTCGTTGGCCATTTGTCTTCCACAATTGCCGCTACAAGACAAAAGGTCGGCTCTTACATCAAGTGCCTGCATATAGCGCGCTTGGGCTTAGAATATTGGATGCCCCCCGAAAAAAAGGATAACAATTAAGAGTGGGGTGGGGGGAGGGTGAATGACAATCGGTCAATTCAATTGGCTGGAAAGTTATCCCGGAATCCTGCTGAGTGGGGATGGTGGAGTAGAGTTACCTGATACCTTCTACCGTGACACATTTTTCAGTCAATCTTATCACGAGAATTGTCCTTTTCTCTTCTTCACAAGTGCGTGTCCATGTAATTACCTTTGTTCCCATTGAGACGCAATGCTGTCATCGACGTGCCCCGCAAAATCGATTTATGCCTCCACCCACAGTGAAATTTGACTTCATAAAATTTGTCTGCTCGGACATTGGGCGAAATCCGTGATTTATGAAGTTCGGGCGTAATGCTACTTAAATCGTAGAGACCAAAAACCGTTTTGAGGCGGGCGGGGGGTGGACAAATTGAAAAGATAAATCACAACACAGTCTGCGGAGTGAAAAACTTGCTCGTTCTGGACAATGTTTGATGGGATTTCTGCTTTTTTTTGAGATTTTTCATCCCCCCGCCGGACACGGAGGGTGGAGTTTGCTTTGTTTAAGTTTCGATTTTTCCTTTGTCGATTACTCAAGTAGTTTGAGTTTGAGAACTCCTTGGGATTTGGATTTAATGAGTAGTTTGTGTCTAGCGATCATGGGAAACTGATAGACAAGAGTAATGTGAACTACTACTGGCACGCATAAATTTTTTCACAGATTTGGACGTGGCATGGATGTTATCGCAAATGTGGGATGGTATGTATATCTCAACTCATAAAATTAAAGACTCTTTTGGTTAAGTTCACTATAAGTTGCCATTTATTGTTGACTAAGTTTTCGACATCAGACTGCCAAGGAGTGGCCAATGCAGGAGCTAATTAGTCAATGCGTTCAATACGGACGGCATTGAATTTAGAGTTTGCACATTTTGTGTTGGATGAAGTGTTTGAATCGCACTTTTTTATGGTTTTGTTTCAAGTTAGGACCCACGGAAGCACGGAACTCGGTCTGATTAATAACGTAGAACACAGTCAAAATACAAAATGGTGAACAACGTGAGCAACAAAAAGTGATTTTATTGGCGTCGAAGTGACAAATTGTCTGTCTGTCTATGACTTTTCTCCGCCAAATGTTTTAGGTGCTTAAAATGAAGTGAAAATTTGGAATATTTTCTGCATATTCTGCTTGTCTTCATCTTCTTCTCCTATCATTGCGCTATAGTCCGGCGTCTACCTGGGTCCCAACTAACATATCTCTCCAGCCAGCACGATCTCTCGTCAGCTGCCTCAAATTCCGCACTCGAAGTTAGTTGAGGTCCTTCTACACTTGTGTGCACCACCTTAGCCTAGGCCGTCCTCCGTTGCCTTGTCCCAATGGTTAAAATCGCACGCAAAACTTTTCTCTCGAAAATACTACGTTCTTCCTCATCCGTTTTTAGCAACGTCCAGGTTTCCGCGCCGTAAAGTAAGAGTGGGTCAAGTTGTTATATGAAGTCAGCTTAGTCCTTCGAAAGAGGGCTCTATTTCTCAAATGACTCTTGAGCCCAACGTTACAGCGATTGGCAAGAGTGATTCTGCGTCTGATTTCGGTACTGGTGTTGTTGTCCGTATTTACCGAGGAGCCGAGGTTGACGAAGTCTTTGACTACACCGAAGTTTCTACTGCCTAGTGGTACGCTCTGTCTGAGACCTCGATGTTGTCCTTGATGACAGTATATACTTTGTCTTGCCCTCATTTATCGCCAGAACCATTTGAACCACTTCCAATTTAATGCCAGCAAACGCCTCTTTGACGGTTCGCTGTGTTCGTGCAATCACGTCAATGTTGTCGGCGTAAGTCAGTCGTTGAACGGATTTCGAAAGATCGTGTCTCTGGTGTTGACTTTTTAATTACTCATGATTCTGCTTGTCTCGTATAGGTATATAGGAAGGTTTGGAAATGCTACTTACGTCTTACCTCAGCTACACATTGCCCTACAGGCAAAAACCGGGAGGCAAACTGTAGTCCTACTGGAAACCTAGAAATTTCAATAAAAGTTAACCAAGCTAATGAACTAACGATGGCTTCCTGACATCAGTCTTAGAATTAAACAAGGGATACAATCACCTTGCATGGATGGCTGATGATGCCCAGAGATGTTACGGCGACTGCTTGAAGTCAGAAAATGAGGTAGGACCTGCATGTATGCAACCTACACAAGCGCCTATCTAGAAAACCTACAATCCAAGCTGAAATCTTCGCTATGATTAAAGCAGCACCTTGCATTAACAACAGCTTCCTTACTAATTCAAAAATATTGATACTCTTAGACAGTCAAGAAGTACTTGCAGCTCGAGGTAGTTTCACAATCATCTCCAAAACTGCCCTACAGTACTCAATATGCTTTCAAAGAAAAACCAGTTAAGACTGATGTGGGTGCCGGGAAATGAGAACCACGAAGGAAAAGACAGACATCCCATCAACGAAAGGCGTTGAAACTTCAGTTTATATGCCCCTTCTCAATTCATGGTTTCAAAAATATTGACAACATATAGGAAAATTACCAAAAAGATGCCGAATTCAAACATGGAACAAGCAGGACGGTTTCACACACTCCAAGAAATTCATGAGGGCTGACCCCAGAAGATCCAATGAGGCACTAAACCTTAAGAGACCTGACCTCTGTGGCGCCAGTTAGTGCCAATTTCAGGAAACAACAGACACTTCGAACAAATAAAGGAAACAATGGAACGACTACTAGTCGAGTGTCCAAATTTGATACAAAGCAAATAAGGGAGTACCAGCAAAGTCATATTCACGGGATGGGACTACATGAACTTCCTCAAAATAGCTCTACAGTCTTAGATATAGTAAGGGGGCACAAAAGATCAATTATAGTCGCAGTGCTAAGTGATTACATAGTCACTCCTCGGAATCTCCAATTCAAATCAATTCAAGAAGGCCCCACAGGCTGATATGGAAATTTGTAAAATTCACGTTCCAGAATTTGTAATTACTTAGAAATGGTATCTGAGTCTTGCTGCTCCCCTACAAACGCCCTAATTGCCAGAGATATTATTTGCAGGAGGTTTATTGTAAATTAGAGAAAGTCCTGAAATGTTTTGCTAACATCGTGTCGCCAGTTATAATTTGCCCACCTATGCCTTTATCTGTCTCGTATCATCCATTAATGCAGTCATCATCAGAAAAGAAAAGAAGAAGAGCAGATATTACAAAGCACAGCAAGAAATGTATTGGTTCTTGGCTTAATGGAACTTCGTCTTTTCGAGATTAGGAATTTTAAAATCTTCAAATTTCGATATCTTGTCTCCACCCCTTTGGCATCATATTTCTTTGTCTTACCTATTCACAAATGTTGAGAACTTCAGTGATTGTTTTGTTCCATTACTCTGAGACAAAAGATTTGCAAATTTATACACCTCCCCCTTACTTTCCTGAGCGTTTGCCACAACTCAAGGGGGGTGCAGCTGTAGAGAGTAAAAACACCCACTTTGGAGCAGGATTACTTATGCATCAAGCCACAGACGATCCATGGTGAAACGTAATGACGACAATCGTCTTAAAAATATATTAATTTAATGATTATTAGTTAATAAAATATCAAAACCTTAAATTTTTAAAGAAAGAAATGATTATTTTGCGACGCTCTGACTGCTTAAAGCGGACGTTAGACAAAAGCCGGTAAGGCGTTAAAAGAAAAATTTCGATTCCAAAGTAATTTGAGGGTTCAGGTTCTATACACCGTTTAAGGACTTGGCAACCGACAACAAAAGCTTAACTTTCTAACGAAAAGAATGGTTAGAACTGACACTGTAAGGCGTGCTTCATTGTGAGGTTTCAATTTTAATGTTATAGCAAATAAGTAAATTTGAAAGCAAACTTAAAATTTGTATTATTGGGTAAAAGAACAATTCATGGCATTTACTTCCAGTAAACCATATCATGTAAATGTTGACTATAACTATGTCTGAATTAGTCTATTCTGCAGGTCTAATTTTGGGCTACTCCTTCAAGAGTAGCGACTGGCATCGCGCGGATATCACGACTACGAGTACCATCGTAACCATCAATCGTAGCTGGGTTTTTCCTTAAGACCTTTGACCTTACATTTCCTCAGAAAACGTAGTCCAAAGGGGGTGATAACTCACGATCTAGGCGTCCAATTGCCTGTAGCAAAACTTGAAATTAAGTGTCCACCAAAATGACTTCTAACCAAGTCCATTGTTTTACACACTATATGTCTCGTAGCGGCATCTTTTTAAAACGACTGAGATTCAACGGATGCCACGTGTTTGACCAGACTGCTGAGATCGACGACGAATCGATTGGTCACGGTCTTAGCACACATTTTCAGCTCACTCTCAGGCATCTTCATGCATAAGGTCGAGTATCGTCCACACATGTAAACTGGGACTCGAATGTTGCGCATGATATTGGCAAAAGTGTAGGTTGATTGTGCCGTAAGCAGCTTGAGTGAGTCGAAAAACCTTTCTCGCAGCACGCCTATTTTCGTTATACTGCTGCACAACTTAATGAAGCTCTTGTGGTCTGAGTTTTTCCAGAATAACTTGCCAAATGGTACTGAACAAAAGGGGCAAAGCAATTTGATAGAATTCACCCCCGATCTGTCAAAAACGCGTCTTTAAAATCAAGCTTCACGGTGGATAACCCGGTATAGCCAAGAATATAAGTTTGAAAGTAGAACTATTTCAAGAAAGACCGGAAATCACTGATTTTTCAGGGCCCCCTTTTTGCGAAAATGCGACCACTTCATTTATTTTTTTTTTTGGCTTACCGACGCTAATTTCTTTCATTCAATCGGCATATTCCTGAATTTGGAAAAAATTTTTCTAGTTATTCTTCTTCTTCTTCTTCTTCTTCTTGTGGCGCTACAGACCGGGGTGGACCCAAGCCTTAACCACATGCCTCCCCAGCCCGCACGATCTTTCGCTAGCTGCCACGAGCTGCGCACTCCAAGTTGGTTTTGGTCCTTCTCTACATGTGAGCGCCACCTAAGCCTAGGCCGTTCCCTGTTGCGTTATCTCAATGGCTCAGATTCGAAGACTTTTCAGGCCAGAGCAGTGGTGTCCATACGCTCTACATGGCCAAGCCATCTTAAATGCATCCGAAGACGCTTGACTAGGCGCATGTCGCTTTACAGCCCATAAAGTTCGTCGTTAAATCTTCTTCTCCAGATGCCATCAACGCAAACAGGACCAAAAATCGTACGCAAAACTTTCTCGAAAAGACTAAGGGCTTCCTCATCCGCTTTTAGTAACGTCCAGGTTTCCGCGCCATAGAGTAGGACTGAGATGATCAAGCTGTTGCACAAAGCCAGTTCAGTCCCTCGAGACAGGGCTCTATTACTCAATTGCCCATTCAGTTCAAAGAAGCAGCGATTGGCAAGTGTGATACTGTGTTTGATTTCGGTACTGGTGTTATTGCCACTATTTACCGCGGAGCCGAAGTAGACGAAGTCCTTGACAACCTCGAAGTTTCTGCTGCCTAGTGTAACGCTGTGTCCGAGACGTCTATGTTGTGTGTTCTTCCTTGATGACAGCATGTACTTCGTTTCGCCGTCATTAACCACCAGACCCATCTTAGCCGCTTCTGCTTCAATGCCAACAAACGCCTCATTGACGGCTCGGTGGATTCGTCCAATCACGTCAATGTCGTCGGCGTAAGCTAGCAGTTGAAATAGTCACATGTCGGCGCGTCGCCTTGTTGAAAACCTTTTTTGACGTTAAAGGACTGAACTTTCCACTACATCAAAGACGGTAACGAACTCGGTGAGGAGCGAAAAGTTCCCCGCCTTCATCAAACGCAATGTGAAGAGTTTGGTAAGAATGCCAAAAGTAGACGTGGCACTGCATAGCTCGTTTCTATACACGGTGTCATACGCGGTGATGCGGATCTGCCGTAGTGTGAAGATTTGGTCGATGGTGGACATCCATAGACCAAATTCTCACAGTTCTTATCGCCATCCATCAACACATTCATTTCTGTGCTTTGCGTAAAGGCTTGGCCTATCCTTCATAAATAGATCGACAACCACGAATTTCGTTGTCTACCACAATGAAGCACAACCATAATTTTAAAAGAAACCTGCTCCTCCCTGTACCATAATTTAGTCAGTTTTACCTCCGCCAGAAGTGATATTTTTTAAACAATTTATGCCAGCCAAGCGGAAACCACATCCACTCATCCACATTGTCACAAACTGTAAGGCTATTGATTTTTCTTCCAGGTCGCAAGCAGCATGAGCGCTCATTTGATCAGGTTCCTTTGCGTTTGACAATTTTGGTAAAGGAACCCGTCTCCTGCACTCGCAGTACTCACATGAAAGAAATCGAGAGCTCAAATTGCAAGTGGAAGCTTTCCGTGCCATATGTCTGCGTTTCTTATATGCTTCCGAGAAAGGAAATGCAATTTAATTATACGCATGGTTTGAGATTTCTTGTAAGTTGATGGCATACCCGGCTTTCTTAACTCACTTCACTCGAAATTCTTTGGAGGGACCCTGTTTCCAAGAATTTTTCGTGCGACGCAGGAATATGTCATTGTTTGAGTAGGAATATCAAAATAAGCAGTTTCAGGAAAAATGTTACTTCCGTTGATTTCTGAAGTGTAAGCTGTGTTTAATATGATTCAATGGAAAAAGGAAATGTTCGCCGTGGAAACGGGCCACGGGGGTCTAGAGCTCCATCACTTGTTGTCATTGACGAAATCGATGATTGAGTATTGAACTCAAAAATTAATTAAGGCGCCCATTCCATCGTTTAAGCACAATCAGCTTTTTAAGTACTGACATGGGGCTTATGGCAGGGTCACATTTAACGAGGAAATGTTGGAAAAGTCGGGCACAAGGTGGATTCGTTTATTAAGGGGATCGAATGAATGAATTGAGTGAAGTGACATGAAGGCAACCAAGTCACATGTGTACCATTCATTTAAATTGTTTCAGTATCCTTAGTTCACTCTTCTTTCAGTACAATAGCGTCCTTTGTTCGTATCGGTTACATCTCTGAATTTACCAAAACGAAAGAAACAAAAGTTTGGTTGGAGAACGAACTACCGAGTACGGTAGCCGACGACCAAATCGCTTAATACAGAAGTTCTGACTCTTTAATTGAATGGTTTGTACTTGTGTGATTTCATTCACCAGAAGCAGTCCCGAAAATGAGTCAAAAGTGAACGAAGCCATCAAGGTCGACTAGTTCTTAAGACATCGTAAATAGGCTTACCACGTTCTAGAGTTTAATTTTATTTTTGTTGGATGTACTGCAAGTACCTGCAGCGCTTAGACACGAAAACTTGTCCATTGTGCTACCAGACAGTAACCCACATTTAAGGTAATTTCTAGGTTTTCCAGAGTAAACAAAGCAAGCGCGTCTTTGATCAAAAGCCTAGGTTTTCAGCTCTCGCCAAATCAGCGCCAAACAGCCGCCACCTGACCCGAGCAAAGGCGGGACATTGACAAAGGTAGTGCTCTGCAGTGTCTTCGTCTTTTCTAAAGGCATCGCAAAGGGTGTCATCACTAAACCCAAGTAGACTAGGTGCTTAGCGAGGGTAAAGTGTGCCAACAAGTCGTCTGTAATTTTTTCTATGTAGAGATAACAGAAAAGCCGCGCACACTTGCTGATGTTTGGGAACATTCACTTGGTTAGCCTGCATCTTGGAGACTCATGCCATCTCTGTTGTGTTGTCGAGAGACCAAACCGCTGACGGAAACGCTAGCCATGGACGTGGGCAGTCCCAAAGTGGGTTCGGGCCCAATTAATGCGTCTTTTGATCCTTGCCTAGCAAATTAATCGGCCATCTCGTTTTCCACGATTTCGTTCTGTCCAGGGACACAGGCAAATTTTAGCGACCAAACTAAGAGCACACTTGCATTCGTGTATTATCTTGGAAGTGGTTAGAAGGCTTAGTAGGGCCTTAAGCACAGCTTGGCTATAGCTACAGTCGAAAATTCTTTACCCCTTTCATTTATTGTTCACAATATAGGTCTCGGCCATTACGATCTCAAAAGTTTCCGCCTGGTTGACCGACTCGAAGTTACCTTAAGAGGTGTGAAGTCTAAAGTTGTCGTGTCCGAGAACATTCCCTTCCTGGCTCAGTTTCTGGCCAAAGTTAGTCCCGCATACAGAAAAAGACGGCTTTGTATGAACGACGCAACTGGATTGTTGATGTCCGCACATCAAACGGCATGTGCGCGACACTAGTGTCATAGAGGATGAATTGCTCGATGTAATCAAGGAGATGACTTGTTTTGTGCTTCCCATGATGTAGATATCAATCGGAGGAAGATTTAGCAATTTATCAAAAGCAGAGCCACGCGTGCTAGGGAAAGACTCTTTAAGCAGCTCGTTCTTTAAAACTTGATGGAAGCAGCAGCCACACTCCTTTGCGAAAGCTTGTACCACCTCACGACTGATGCATAGGAAATTAGAGGTCCTTTCATATGGTCGTATAGATGCAAACAGATTTTTTTGGCGATAGGCCTCAAGCCAAGCCAGAAGACTGATTGCGCCTCGAAAGTTTTCGACTCAATGTTTTTTAAAAATATGTTTTCTTTCGAGGATAACACCAAAGTATATAGCTTGATCGAAAAAGGCAAAAGTTGAGTGGCACTCCAGTCCACAAGGGAGCAGGGCCTACCTTCTACCGAGACTACTCGCGTTGTGCGTGCTACTGTTCCCTCACGAGTAGAAGGGAACTACAATTTTTTGCCGACTTCGAACGCCGAGATTGAGAAGTCTTTCGTAGACAATTGATACTCTTTGAGTGTTGTCAGCAACTCGAAAGAGGTGGTGCCGTGAAAAATGCGGGGTGTCCCGCCCGGGAATCGAACTTAGACCTTAAGCGTGTGGGTCGACGCACATAACCAGTACTCCACGGCGACCAGGCACATCACCTCCTTCGGGCACTTAAATTACTTTATCATAACGTCCACTGTATCGCTTACTGTGTGTCCTAATAGTTTCCTCCTGAAGTTACAAGTGGCAGTCGCACACATGCCTCAAATTGGCTGTCGTACGCCACGGCGACTGAAGATACTTCTGTAAACACTGAGTGAGCGAGGAGAAATGTAAAGCTATTCTAAATATTTTCTCTGCATATCCGTGTCTAAGGGTTCGGAAACCGATCTCATTCCCTAACCCACTGTGCGATCATGCGACAGTACACACACTCCAAACTGTTTTACTATATAATGGTTTGAAGCGCCTTCCGATAGAGTCCCGAAGATTTGATTCTTAAAAGAACAAAAATAAGAACGGACCAAAATTTGGAAAAAAATTCCAAAACATCAAACATTCAAAAACAAAAACCGGCTAAATTATTTCGGAAAACTTGGACCGGGCTTATGCCTTCTTACTTATCAGATGAAAGATATTGCCAATTTTCGAAATTTCGTACATTTCGGGATTTTGTCCTCTCAGAATTCCGTTCTCCGGAATTTGAATATTTTCTGCCTTGAGTTCTCCGAGTTTCTTGAATTAAGGGAAACTGTTTGTAGCCCAGTTCTAAGTCCATCATGACAAAAAAAGAACATCTTGAACATTTTCGAAAATGTACACACTGTTTTCTTGAATTTTTCGTAACTCCTTCATATCGCAAGGACATAAATTACTTAGCACTTTTAAGCCATCTCCCCATTAAGTGCCAAATGTTGATTGTTCAGAAATTACATTAGATCATAGTGGTGATGTGCAGAGAAGACCCTTCCTTCTCTAAATGTACTCCTCCCTAGAATCCCTCTTAATCCTTATAAATTTTGCAATTCTCGGTTTTTATAAAATAATAACCCAACGTTCTCAAAACACATCTAAGGATGTGTCCAGCCACTTTCAACATTCTCAGAAAAGTGTTAACATTCAAAATTCATTCATTCTATTGCACCACCTCCCCTCAGGATAAAATTCACCCTTTCGAAGAAATGTGAAATTGAGCATAATCCAAGACGCCACAAAATCACTTCCGCACGTAACTATCATCTCCAGCGCTTTTCCCCTCCCCCAGCCCCAGCGATTACCAAGAATCCAGTCTGACGCTCGTGTGCAGACTTTGTTAACGTAATCCATGCGTTGGCTGCTCACAATTTGAAAATTTAATAGAAATTGACTGTACTTCCCGAAAATCTCTTCTCAACTCAACTCATATTCCTCCTCGGCATAATCTGTCCCTCCGCCTTCCGCTCACTGCGCCACGCACCACGGTCCTTGAACACCTAACCGAATGAAAACTTTCGATTCACTTTGCCGGGAAGTCAGCGCCGTATATGCATGCCTGTGCACGGCATTACACTCAATTTCTTCATGAGCAACTCTTTTTCGAAATACGGCGGAACACGTCTTCACGATTATTGAGCTGGTTATAGTCGGTTTGGGCCGCTCGTCCCTAGCGACCCATTCAACCGGCAGCCAGCGCAGCCAGCCGTGCAACCCCACTCGCCCCGGATAAGGTTGTTAGTGGGTAAGAGTATCCGAAAATTATTGCAAAACTCTTCAAATTGGCAATTCTCCGAAACATGCACATGCACTGTGCACTGCTTCGAATTTTGAGGACTGCACATCCACCCGCCCTTCACTGGCCACCCGCTATCGTGCCAATATGCATAATCGTGTTTATCCCTGCGCTCGATGGCTCCCACACCGCCGCCGTCACCGGTCTACGTCGCGTCGGTCGAAAGGCATTCCCGGTGGAATGCATGGCGATATTAAGTTTTATGATCCGATGTAAAAAGGACGTCGGTTCAGCTGCTGAGACGTGCAAGTCGGTAGTGCCTGCATATTCAGGCCATCCACTCTCAATCGGCTATCAAATTGGAGCCGACGGAGAAGAAGGACGACAATGAAGAAGCGGCATTGTGGCGGATGAGGCGGATGAGGTGGATGGGGCGGAGTGGGCATACATTGTCTCGTTGCAGTTTCCGATCGAAAATCGTTTTATGGGGCGACTGCTACTCGAATCGAATTATCTCGGCGACGTCCAGCGTATTGACAGTTATAAATAAATTTACCAAAGGACACTCATCCGCTCGCACACACACAAACACAGGAAAGTACTGATCACAGTTTTGGTGTATACCACTTTCAGATGAATTCCGCAGCAAAGTGGCATGCGAGAATGACAACATGCCATTGGTGTGCAATCCTTATTCCCGGATAGCGATATACAGTGCCAGCTTTGGGCGCACGGAACGAGAAAGCGTGCAGTGCGGCAACGGGTCGGATCCGCCCGTCGAGGACGCAACGGCCAAACAGAGTAAGTTGTCCGGCAGGCAATTAACGAGACTTGCATATTTTCCAGAATATTCATTTTCATTGTGTGTGAATCCTTTTTCGTGTGCAGCCTGCCTGGTGTCGTATGCAACGGAGACGGTGATGCAGATTTGCCATGGTAGGAGACGTTGTTCAATCACGGCCGACGCTGGGACGTTCGGTCGACCGTGCAAGGGCGACGCCAAAATGTATCTGAAAGTCGTTTATACCTGCAGTAAGTTGAAGGGGACTCGATCAGAGCGGGGGCGCGGATACTTATTGAGTACACTTTGCTTTTGCAGTTCCTAGGAAGGTCCTGAAGGACAGATACGAAACAGCACCCGAGACTGATGAACCACAGCAGACCGAACTCGACCTGGACCAGGATGAGCTGTACGACGAGGACCAGTTCTACAAGGAGTCCGAAGCGATACCGCCGGCGCCAAAATTACAGGGAGCCATTCCAAATCCGGCATTTCCATATGACTTTACCGGGGACATGATTCCCACCAGTACCCTCATGCCGCCGCTTCTGTCGAGGAATGACAGCAGTCTGGAAGGTAAGTTCAGTTCGCTTAGTTGAATTTGTGCACGGTTTCAGGCGTTCAGTGTGGTCCACGTCTTTCAGAGATGAAATTATGCAATCATCTCCCACATCAACACATTGACATGTTCTTGTCCTTGTTCGTCCTTGCTAAATCTCAAATATTGCAGAGTTCTACATCCATCTATCATCATGCTTCATTCCATTCAATGGTTAAGATGGGCGGTTGACTTTGTTTTGTAGTCGAAACCGAACTTAGTGGGAGTACTAAAAAATTTTGTTATATAGAACTTAGGTGGACGAATAAGTTAGCTTTTGTAGGGCAAGGGATTATAGGGGATGCTTAAAATACAATTTGAAATCATTTCAAAGGAGTAAAAAGAGACAAGGTGGTATAACCCAGAATTATTCAATACTTAGAACCCTTCAGATTTATCTAGGGAGCTTAGCATATCTATGGAAGAATGAGTCTTTCTAAAACAGTGACCAACATATTTGTATCTGATGCGTGCCAGCGCAAAATATTTTCTGGCTCTTTCCACAGGACTTAGAATTGAGGGGAAAGTCTATTCACCAGCATATCAAAGTATGACTGATTTTTACAGGGTAAATCATTTTGTAGTTTCAAGTTGGTGGCGCTGAAACTTGACACATACCAAACGCAGCTGTCACTTGAGGCAACACAATATTAGTCGGATGTATGCCATTTACGATAATGGGTTGGATTACATTCGAGCGATGTGCTAAAAGTTATTTAAACTAACTACAAAATTTGTGATTCAAAAGAAGCCACATTTGTCGCTCTGAATGATGATTTCAGTCGTTGAAATCGGCAGACTAAACAAGCATTCGGTAAAATGTCATAACTAATGTGGCAAGGCCTGTACATTTGCGTAGCTCACGGTCAGGCGAAAACATTGCTGCTGTAAGTGTTGCCAATGATCCGAATTTATCGATTTCGCCGCGTTCGGAGCAATTGGACAACACCTCCAGCTTCACTTGCATTTCCGTCTTTATGAAATTAAGTTTGCGCAACATGCCGACCAGGCCCAACGTCATATAAGCACTTCTTGTATGTTGAAACAACTGACAAGAAACACCGATTTTTCGGAGAACCTTTTCTTCAGTCAAGAGACAAATTTCTCACCTGGTGGTGGTTTCGCATATCGGGCTCAGAAAATGTATAAGGAATCGGAAAGTTGCCATTCTCTCCAAACATAGTGATTTGTATTTTTTCGAAAATGCGGCAATAGGCCACATCGCCTCCCTTCTGTTCTGTTTAAATCAATTTGCCATCCCGCTGATGACAGTACCCTTAGCTTCTCATATTCGTTCCTTGGCTCACGTCCCTGTACTTCGGACGTAGACTTGGAACGGCAGCTTTTGTTAAGCACATTAAATTCCGACCTTGACAGCATAATCGCTTGGGGTACAAGAAAAAGAGTGGAATTTAATGCTTCCAAAACTCAGTGCTGTCAACTGTCACTCAAGTGTGTCCCAAAATAACCAGCCGTTATCCACGCTGCGAAATGTCTAGGTTTCCTAAAACGATGCAAGAAATACTTTACCCCCTCTGATTTGGCTACAATTTACAATGCCTACATCTGTCCTAAGCTGGAGTATAACGCTCCTATGTGGTCTGATGCTCCCAATACCTCACTGCACCTACTGGATAGAATCCAAAAGCGAGCGATAAAACTTATAGGAGATAACAATATTGCGAAGTCGATTGACTCGTTAGAACACCGACGAACAGCTGCATTCCTCCCCTTCAAGAATTCACCCGCAATACACGCCTCGCTAGGAATGCTCATCAGTTCACCCTTAAGCCCACATTCGGACGTACAGTTACGTATAGAGACTCGTTCTTTAGCCGCACCACACGAATATGGAATGCTCTTCCAAGCATATTAATCCCCTCTCATTACAATCCAAAGACATTTAAAACCAATGTACACCGGTACTTCCTCTCCCTCTCTTCCTCTATACCTTCGGCCCGTGCTGTGACTTAAATCCTGTCACTTAAGGGTAGTCGTAACCCTTTTAGCACGCGCCAACTATAAAAAAACTCTCAACCTAGGTCGTCGTCTGTAGTCCCAATGGCATGTACTCGAAGATTTTACGGGCCCGAGTGGTGTTCATATGCTCTCCATGGCCTGTCCATCTGAAGCCTTTCCTAGATGAACGACTGAGTTCCTTACGGATAATTGTTGACAGCTCTACAAAATTGTGCGTTTCTTAGTCCTCTTAATCGAACTCTTTATTTTTAAAAAATGTGTTCTGGTAAACGGAAACAAATCCAACACATTCAAATGTGTGCGTTGTATTTTATCTAGGGTTGATCTTGGATATTCCAGCGCAGTCGAGGCGGGGAATGTTTCACATAGAGAGTGTTGATGCTAAGTCACCTTTTATTTTTTGCACATGGCTTAGACATCCTCACATCATTTTCAGAGGGAACTACAGCGAGTGCTAAATTGGCCCGCATGGTCTGTTGTTGGGTTCACGTTTAAAAAAAAAGAAATACAAGATTATGCTTACTTCAAGAATGCCCTTTCAATGCTCTCTCATTGAAGAAGTTGAAGAAATATTTCCGGTTTCTTAAGTGACCATTCTAAATCATTTTTGAATCAGTTTGAAAGACCTGTAAGTAGAAATGCTACTTAAGCCAAGTTATAGCATTTTAATTCAGTTTCTATTCCAAGTCTTACCCATGGTCAAAAAATTGGGGGAATAACTGAAAGGATAAGAACAAGCTGCCGATAGACAATTTAGTCTTGTTCATTTGGTAGAGTTATACATACGCCGAGATATCGTGAGAAACACGACATTGCGTGAAGAGCTTAACATTGAGTTTGCTCCAACCAATGCGGACTATGTGCCGATTTCCTGGTCTGGTGGCTCGAGTGTAACCCACATCACGCTGTGCAAGTCCAAACATTAGCAAATCCTCTCTTGATTAATGTCTACGACGCAGTTTAGAAAGCATTGACCCGCAAAAGCCCTACTCACTTATCTCAATTAGATGACCAAAATTTGCTTTTTTGAAAACACATGGGTCAAGTGTCCCTCTAGGATACATTTTTCTGAAGGATTTGAGAGCAAGACTTAATTTTTGAAAGGATATTCATACGTCCGTGGAATATTCTCATCCAAGGTCAGTTCTAGCCCGTTAATATCTCAAGGTGTGAGACTGAACATACATTTGGTGTTTAATCTGAAGTTGCATGTTTTGGAGCACTTGTGATGCCAATCGATTCCAATCTTCGTAGTTTCTTATGGTTTTGTAGTTATGGACTGTACCGACCTCCACGTTGTAGTAAGAACTTACTTCTTCATCTAGCGGCCGTTACACATGCAAAGAGCACAATCGTGATCTTAGTAAAAAGTTGTGACTTTGGGCCTTAAGCTGAGTTTCCTGTCAAGTGTAAATTGCTGCAAATTGGCTTAGTCGGAAAACTGAAGAGCCAGCCGATTAATAATTGGGCGGCACTACAACCCACAAGGGACCAGTGCGTAGCTTCTACAACAACTGCTCCTGTTGTGTGTGATACTGTTCTCTCACGGGTAGAAGGGACCTACAGTTTATTGCCGGCTCCGAACGGCGAGATTTGAGAAGCATTTCATACACAATTGATACTCTTTGAGTGTTGTCAGCCACTTGAAAGAGCTGGTGATGTGAAAGAATGCGAGGTTTTCCGTCCGGGAATCAAATCTAGACTTTCTGTGTGGCGGACGACGCACTTACCACTACGCCACGGCGACCAGAGACAGGCGATTGGAGTATATGCATTTTTGTTTGCTTTCAAGTTTGAAAGTTTGAATCTGAATATTACTCGTTCCTATTTTTGTATTTCTGCCAATTTATGAAATGAGGCTGTCGCCGTGTCTCGCAGTACGTCAATCATCAATTCAATTTCCAATGATAGCACTATTCCATCTAGAATTCAGCATGACCTTACTTCCTCATAACGCTCGGCTATTAGTCAAATCCTAAAGCAGTGTTCCTTTCACCATTTGAATTTGGAGGTTGTGGAAAAATTGCCACAAAAGCAGGGTGAACAACCTCATAATCACCTCTTAGTTATCGAGACTGAGAAAGTGTAAAACAGCCATCTTCACTTTTTCCTTTCAAAAAAACCATCCTATACCCAACCCCGGGGTAAATGCTTACTTTTAGTAAGTAAAGTAAAATCCAACAGATCTACTCATGCTCACCACCGAACTGTTGCTTTTTCCATCCCTCCGCAACAACTAGACTCAGTCCTCGTTCACAGCTACGTCTCGCCATCAGCGCCTCATTAAAATCTATCGCAACCTCCAGCGCTCCCATAATCTACACCACATCGCGTACCGCCACCCTGATCTGACTCACGACCTTCCCTACTCTCCAGCCAGTCCAAGAGCACCCTCTCCGACATCTGCGTCATCATCGTCATCATGACCATCTTAACATGCCAAAAGAATTCAATTTGAATAATGTCTCCTTGAACGAGCAGCTTCGCCAGCGGGGTTCCGCTCCAGCAGCAGCAGCAACACCGCCGTCGCCAGCATCATCATTCAGCCGGGCTCCTCCCTGATTTGAATATCAAAAAAAAAGTGTGTTCGCCAAAACTGTCAGACGGGCACGACAAGAAACGACAGCGCTGCTGTTGCTGCCCCCGAGCCTCATCCATCATTAAGGCGAAGCATCTTCATTTACACTATCCCAACACCAGACCACTTTCGTTGATGCATCTGTGCGCCACCCACCCAACTCCCCCCCTGGCCGACACAAAGTCATTGCTCCGCAGGGGACTGGTTTAATGATGTGTCTCGAGTTTTGTATACATTAACACACTCTAGTCCTTGTGCTCACACGTTTGGCTTATTCACCCGACTCCCACGTCCACTCTGTTCTGTTAACTGTGGTGGTGCTCTTCCTGACAATTTGGTGTGACCGCTCAAATTTACACGCCCGTTCCAGATGACAGCCCGGTAACGGTGAGTGCCTCTCAGGACACCAGTTTCGAGGACGTCCTCTTCCCACAAGCACCAGATGTAAACATCTACGGCGAACGCGAGCCACCAACCGCCGCCACCGGTTCGAAGAACTTCTTCATCAAACGCCAGTGTACCCCCGTCGAGGTGGAGGAACTTGGTCAAGGAATCATGGTCAACTGCTCGGACGCGGAGCGCGTGGAAGTAATTGGATTCCTGGTTAATTGGATGCAGACGTACAGTTTCATTAAACGTGAGTTGCGGTCAGGGGGTTGACTTAACTTTTCGCATGCCCCCGCACCAAAATGGATTAGCCGTGTTTGCAAAAAAAAAAAAGGATATCCAGTAATCCGCGAGAGGCTGGAAAGCATTTGGGTTGCCACTGCGGCCCGATAGTAAGCTCAACAAGAGGCCCCCGAACGTTAATAATTACTGCAGGGGGGGGGCGCTTCTGTTGCTGACTGAATTAGAATTTTCCCTGAAGCGGCAATCAGTTGAGTGTAGCTGTGTGTTGTGTGGTGAAGGGCCGCGTATCTCGCATATCTCTTGAAACGCTCGTTTCTCGCGCATCCTTTTCGAGTCCTTGCCCCCGGAGTTGTAGTGGCAAATCCTAGTTTAATTGTTAATTTGTAAAGTTGTAGCGCGCGCTGAAATTAACTCGACTTGGCTTAATGATGGCGCCGGTGATGATGATGATGATGATGGGGCGATGATGATTGAGGCTATAATACCGTGCTTGAGGGTTGCGCTTGCAATGAATGACCGTTGTTCTAGTTCCTCCCCTCAGGCTAAAAGAAAAAAAAATCCAACAAACCCCACCTCGCCCAAACTTAATGAAAGCGAAACGAAGCAACTCTTAATTTTCTCATTTTTTCGGTCTCCCATGTCGGTGCTGCTGCCGTGCTGGATGCCACTAACCCGACTTGCCTCTGGCGCGGGCCTCAGTTGTGCCGAGGGAGCATTTCAGGTTGATTGCAAATTCAAAATTGCGATGTTTTATAGTGTGTGTGTGTGCATGTGTATGTGTGCGAGTCTCAGTCTCCTGGGGCCACAGACACCCCGGATTTGTTGTGAATCCTCGCTATCTGACGGCATGTGGCACTGCGGAATGAACCTGGTTTTGTTAAGTCCGAAACTGCAAGCGTCGGAAATGCTCCGTTTTTGCTGACCGGGGCGGAATTGATAGCAAGCCGCTTTTTATGGCTTTCCGTGAAGAGACTCTTCTCATTATCTCATAATAAATTAGACTCAACGGCAGGCTGGAAGTTTGGCTGAATGATGATTGCCCTTTTTATTGGCAAGTGAGGACATTAATGATGCATGCGATGCTGGTGTTAACAATCCCTGCGGATGACTGCTTCAAAATGTGTAACGAAAGTGGCTGTCACAGAGTGGGATCAATTTTATTGATTTGAAAGTGCAGGCTTGCGCCGTGAATTGAGGATGAAGTGGAATTAACTGGATGCACTGTTCTTCTCTAACGATGCAGATGGGACTTCCAGGCGGCGCGGTTGCCTTTAAAAAGTGGACTTTGGAGATCGTACGTGATCGTGACGTGCCTTGGAATTTGTTGACTCCATACAAGCCACCACCTAAGACTTTCTTTTTGAAGGAGGTTTTGAAACACTGGTGTGCCCCGATTTACAAAAATTGTGTTTCTTTCGTCTCCTTCCGTTGCTTCCTCTCACTGTCAAACTATGTTCTGCCAAAAAGACATTTGACAGCTGATAGTTGGTAACGGCCAGACAGTTGTGACGTGTGTCAAATTGGCCGTCTGTGCTTTTGCAAATCAACGTGAATGGACACAGCTTTCCATAAAATGAGCAAAATGGATGTTGCACACTAACCACCCATCATATGCTTCACCATAAGAGCTTTTTACTGTGTTAGCCGATGAAATGTGAGATGTTTGATTTCTGTAAGGAATTCCTCACAAAAACTCGATCTTTCGCCAACTACAATCGAAGTAAGTTTGCACCGTAACTTGGGAATGTCTTCCCCCAAAACTCACGCCGTATTGACCTTGAGAAATACGGCGTGAGTTGAGAGAATGGCACTCTCAAGATTTACGCAACACCTGTATTTTTGTTTTTTTAACATTTAATGGGAAATTCCCACCAGAGTCATGTTAAGTAAATCGTTGAGATAATGAGTTCTTGTCCAGGTGCAAGTGACACTTCTGCGTAATGACTTCGTCAATAAAGAAAATTGTTATAGTGCCAGCTGTTTGACGAAAATATAGGACATTTGCGAAATGAGCAAAACAGTGACCCAAAGCAGAATCTGGCTTGTGTCGAGCAGTTTAAATAATTTACTCTCACTTTATGCACTTGATGAGCTCGTCATTTCGGAAAATGAACCTTCGAAGTCGCCTCTTTCCCAGTGTCTCATTTCATTCTGTGGGAATGGACGATAGAGATTTCTAAATTCTCGGTGAAACCTCTCCCAAATAATTTAAGATATGTCACTATACCGCACAGTACAGCATGTGTTACATGAGCCCTTGTCTCTAAATATGATGCTGTCACATAGACATAATGGTAGTGATACATGCACACAATGCGTCGACCTACACGCAGAAGGTCTAGGTTCGATTCCTGGACGGGACAACTCGCATTTTTCACGACACCACCTCTTTGGAGTTGTTGACAACACTCAAGGAGTATCAATTGTCTATGAAAAAGCTTCTCAAATTTCTCCGTTCGGAATCGGCAAAAAGCTGTCCCTTCGGTAGCACACACAACTCGAGCAGTTGTTGTAAAGGCCAGGCCCTGGTACCCTGTGGGCTGTAGTGCCACTCGATTATTATTATTTTTACATGCACACTTGCTTTACCATGCCTTTCTTGAGTTTTTCATGAACATTCCTTTTTTTGAGCGCCACTACAGTCAGTAGTGTACCTAGCATGGTTTGAGGTCAACTGCTTTCAATCTTACACCCCAAGTTTGTGGTGGTCCTTCTTAATTTGTCTACTCTATTACATGACAGAGCGCCTTCTACCTTCTCTTCTTTTTCTTTCCGTTGCAGTGAATCCTGTCCTCAGATCTACATAAACGCATTTATCAGAATTTAGGTGTTTTGGGTACTATCTTCGCGTCCTCTGACGAACAATGAGCCTGCTTTACTTATTGCTTGCCTTTGTGACAATGCCCGTATATTCACCCACAGCACGAGAATCAACGTGACTCGTTCGTACTTCTTCTTTCCCTTCTTTCCATGGCACTACAGTCCGGGTTCGACATGTGCCTCAACCAAGATACCTCTCAAGCTAGCACGATCTCTCGCCGACTTCCTCCAATTGCACACCCCAAGTTGGTTGAGGTCTTTTTTCACTTGTCTGCACCATCTCAACTTAGACCGTCGTCTGTGGCGTTGTCCCAATGGCTCGGGTGCGAAGACTTTTCAGGTCGAAGCAGTGATGTCTGTAAGCCCTAGAGGGCCTAGCCATCATAAGTGTTAGATTTGAAGACACTTGACTAGACGTATGCCACCGTATAGACGATAATAGTTGTTGAATCTTCTCCCCCAGATGCCATGTCACCAAACAAGATAACAAATCGAATGCAGAATTTTCTCTCAAAAAAGACTAAGGACACCTAATATACTTTGAGGAACGTCCAAGTTGGGGTGGGGTGATCCACCTGTTATACCAGTAATAGAACCGTCGATAGAGGGCTACCTTAGTCCTTCATGAAAGGTCTCTATTACTCAATTTCCTCTTGAGCCCAAAGAAACAGCGATTGGCAAGAGTGATTGTGCGTTTGATTTCGGTACTTGGGTTGTTGTCGCTATTTACAGCGGAACTGAGGTAGACGAAGTACTTGACTACTTCGAAGCTTCCACTGTCCCGTTGTACACCCTATCCAAGTCATCCGTGTTGTGTGGCCTTCCTTGACGACCGCATGTACTTCCACCACCAGATCCATTTAAGACGCTTCTGCTTCAATGCCAGCAAACTCCTCATTGACGGCTCGCTGTGTTCGCCCAATCACGCCAATGTCGTCCACTTAAGCTAGCAGTTGAATAGATTTTCAAAAAAAAAGTGTCTCTTGTTTTGTCAGGTGAGCTACTCACGGTCTTCTTAAAAATGATGTTGAAGAAGTTACATGACAGCGGGTCGCCTTTTCCAAAATTTTTTTTGACATCAAAAGTCTCGGTGAATTCGTTACCGACCTTCGGGGAACAGCGAGAGTTCTCGATCGCCGTCCTATACGAGCTGACAAGTTTGAAAGAAATTTCCAAACTCGACATAGTCCTGTATAGTTCGTGTCTATGCACGCTATGAAATGCGGCCTTAAAATCGACGATTAGGTGGTGGTTGTCAATTTTAACTTCTTTGGTATTTATCAGGTCCTGCCGCAGTTTGAAAATGTGGTCTATGATAGATTTTTCTGGCCTGAAACCGCACCGATTAGGACCTATCAGATAACACACGATTGATTTTAGGCTGCCTCACAGTTTGATGGAGCAAATCTTGTAAGGAGACTTATAGGTAGTTGGCACAGATGTAGGAGTTTGCTTTTCTTTGGATTATGCCCCTCGGCCTTGCTTTTCTCCGACCCTAGCTTATAGAGCAGTTGGTGTATGCTCCTAAACAGGAATCTCCTATTTCCAGCAGTTTTGTTCGACTACAGTCTTCTAATTGTTTTCTTGACGTGACCGCTGAGTGGACGAACGGAATTCGTGTCCACAATCGTCCAATTTGAATTGAATGCTCTGCCTCACAGCGGTATTTGAGCCCCCGTTACACATTGACAGTTGGCAGAAGAATTTTATCCTTAGTCTCATCGTCGAAATTTGACTAAACTGCAAGTAACATATTTCGATCTCTCTTAAGCCCCTTTTGCTCAAAACCCCGCAGTGCAATATGGTAAGTGAAATGAGGTCCAAGCCCCATATTCACAATTCCTCTTAAACACCGAAGCGGAAGACTTCCATTTGGTTTGCAAACAATTTTTCTACAAAAATTTGCAATCCCTGTGGGTAAAGCAAATTTGAATGGCATACTTGTACGTCGCCAAGCAAGCACCTGCCATCACATCTGCACCAATCTCCAGCGCATACATTTCATCCAGTCTCTACTAATAATCAATCCATTTTACAGAGAATCAGGAGCAATTCTACCTCTACCTCATCATATCGGTTGCAGCCGGAGTACTCCTGTGCCTGACGCTCGTCATCGGACGACTGGCCATGCAAAAACGACGTCACAGCCGCAAGAACAGCAGCTCGAGTGGCAGCAACAGTGGCAAAAACTGCGACAGTAAATTCCAACAATCGACAACTGGGGAAACGCAAATCCCGAACTCCTTTGGTGATGACATCTCGGACATTGACGGCGATATCGACCTAACAAGTGCCCTGCCCGTGCCGAGCTTGTCCTCAAGGAACGAGGTAACTACGCTCAAGTCTGCCATCAAATTCAGGCAAAAAACTAAAATTCAAATTTTCTCTTTTTCTCTTTTTCTCTTCTTCACGTTTTGCCTCTCGTTTCATGTCATAAATTCTGTCGTCCTCGAACGTGTCCTCGTTGGCCTCTCTGAACATGAAGACCTACATCGCATACGCTCCGACTGGATACGGGGGTGGCATGCCACCTCCACCGACCTCAACGGCAACCACAATGCTTATGCCGCAGAGTCATCACAGTGCATTGCTGGGCGGTGGCGGCGGCGGTGGACCAGGCAGTCACGGACCGTCGGGACCAATGGGCAACAGACAATCCACACCACCTCCACCGACCATGTACAGTGGCCTAGTTGCAGGACCACCACCAGTCAGCGGTTCAATGTCCATGGGTAAGTTGTCCTAGAACGCAAAGAGGGATTATACATTTTTTGATGAGCTGCTGCAGGCGTACCCGCGAACGCACAGTGCGTGACCACCTCTTCAAACAGCCTCCAGGTGGACAATTAAATCAATTTCACCCCCAACTAGCCAGCGCTAGCAGTCAAGGTGCCGTTCTAAGCGTCCGTGTACACAAACTACAGATTACCACCGAGGAGCGGTATAGAGCGGCTAAGTGTAAACACTGTGGGGGGGGCTTCGTTTTCGGCACGGAGAGCCCGAACCTACGACTCACTTCGCCCTTCTAGCGACTTTCACCATCGCCTTGTCCCCCTCCGGGCGTACGCATGTATCGGCGTCAGCTTGGTATCTCCTAGCCAGAGCAGAGAAAAAGTGAAAGGTCACTTCAACAGAAAACTCATTTCATTCCGTTTTCTTTTTATTTGCCGGGATAGGACGAATAGGAAAGGGAATTAATTTTCTTGCCGTTCGACTGCTCCATCCGCTAGACCCCATCATGAAGCCATCACTGATGGTAGCAAAGACCACCGCCAATCAATCAAAAAGTTGAAATGAAAAGAATTCAAACTCGATTACGGTTCCGTAGCTTATCCCCCTCCGCGTCGACGAATCACGGGAATCGGGCAAAAACCGCCACATCCAGGCAACAGGCACGTTGTCGAAATGGAAACGAAAAGTTCCTCTGAATACATAAACAATCAATTGACGGGAAGGCACTTAAGCGGTGTGGTCGAGGCGTTGGGTCAATTAAAAGGATATCCACTCAGGAATTGTAAGCATGACCTGAAATATTCATATCGGCCGTGGCCACTGCCGCAGCACGTGTACAGGCTGGTGCATGAAGTGCCCCCACCCCCCTCCCCTTCGAGCCGTGAAATGTTACATCTCATCAAATGGATTTCTGGCTAATTCAAGCCCTAAAGGATGCCCCTGAGATACCTGTTGACCCTTGTCCCGGGAACTGGCATCGGTTGTGATTAATAATGGACAAGATTTTGTAATACCATTAGTAACCACTTTCTGTTTGTTTGGTTTCTTTTCACTTGCCGTACTGATGGGCTGCAGTCAATCCCATGTCGACGTCATTGGTTTGGGGAAAGTGATTTAGGGACTGGGGCACAACCTTTCCGGCGGCTTTTGCCGTTGATTTGAATAAGTCGAAGGCGGGAACGATTTGTTTGCTTCGTCGTTTATGAATTGAGAAGAAGTTCAATTTGAAGCAGTGACTGACCTTGATTCCTCATAATCCACATTCTCCTCATTTTAATTTTTTTCTGTTTTTCTTCTCTTTTAAGGAGTCAGGGTCTCAAATTTCTAACAACTCCCCCACTCTCACAAAAAGCACACACACAAAACGAAACCTCCCCCCAATATTCTGTCTGAACATCTGGTAAGTCAATGTCCTTGTCGTCGCTTCTCTTGATATCTTGTGGCTGCATCTCGCATCTCGTCTCACTAACAGCGACGCACACACCTGCCTACTAATGCCGCCATTCGGCCCTGTCTGTGTTCTTATTCGCCACCTCCATGTTTCGCATTCACCCTTCATCTCGTTCAGCCCACGCTAACGCTGCGTAATTTTTTTTTTCTCTTTGCAGTAGGACCACACATGTTGCCATCGGCCATCAGCTCAGTCTCACATCAAACGTCAGCCGGCCCAACATACATTCCCGGCTCGATGCTGATGTCTGGCCCGCATCCACATGCCACAATGCGACGCACAATGATACCGACCAGCATGGGTATGATCAGTAATCCATCGCCACCGCCCGGTATGGGGGGCGGCAGCATCTACTACGACAGCACGATTCCACGGAACCTAAACCGCGGTATGTCTGCCGATAATAATCAATACTTCTACGGATGACACTCACTCAATCGAAAAGCTTCACTGCCCATTGCCATTGCAGTGCGTCCACCAGCGGGTATAAGTCTGCTACCGATGCCACCGCCGCCGGGAGCCATTGGCGGCTACAATACCAGCGGTAGTCGGGCCGGCACCCCAACCGGCTCCACCGGCACCCAACTGTCAGACATACCCGCAATCACAGTGACCTCATCGTCATCGTCGTCGAGCTCACCATCACCTCTAGCCTTAGTTAATCAACAGCACGCCCTAAAGATTCTCCGAAGTCAGGCGCAGCAGGACCAGAACCTCTCATCTAGTCAGCAGCAACAACAACAGCAGCAACAGCAGCAGCAGCAAACACAAACACCAACATCCGTGAACAGTGCAGTGCAAATGTGCGCGTCTGGAAGGACTTACTGTTTCTAGAACAGGATTTTATACATTGATTCAAAATTATCGATCGTCGGTAACCCGCTGCAGGTGTTGTCCAGCGAGGACGACCTTGTCTTTCTGTAAATAGGACGAAATGAAAAAATCCCAAAAAAAAAAAGAACAAATAACCAAACCCCCGAGTGATAGTGAACCAATTTTCAAAAAGAAACAAGAAAACGCATTAAATCGGTAAATTTTTGTAATCAGTGTGTATGTGAGAGTGAGAATGTACATTGCCTTACCCAGGGGACTTAATCGTTGTTGATCGACTAAAGTGTGAGGAGGAAGGACCTTTCCTGTGCGCGCAGTTGGGGCGTACAATTACACAGAGAATTGGCGCTTTGCACTCGAATTTAAAGAGAAAACAAAAAACAAACTGATTCTTATTCTTTATTACGGTTTTCTGTTGAAAATTTTCCCTTTTTTTATAAATACTATATATAGACTAAATTTAGACGTACAGTTATTTATAGAGTTAAGTGAAGAAGAGAAGGACCTTTTTAATCTTAGAATATCTAAATGAAAGGCTGCTGCAGGTGGTTCGTGGGAGATGGTCGGGGGTTGGTGCTGAAATGTGATGTGTGACAGTGAAGGGTTGGTTTGTTGTTGTCGTATTTGATCAGACACAGGGTGGCTGCTATTAAAGATTGATAAGAAGTCCGCATGCTTTTGAAGTTTAACGCAATTTCTTAAAAAAAAAAAACGATTTCAAAACTGATTAAAGAGATCTTCAAAATTTTCGATACCACGTTTGTGTACGATAACGTCTTTTGTTAGTCCAGGGTCGATTGCCGGACGCAAACCCCCTTTTTTACCACTCAAAGAGTACTAATTGTCTATGAGAAGGTTCTCAAATTTCGGCGATCGGAGTCGGCAAAAAACTGTAGGTCCCTTCTACTCGTGAGGGAACAGTAGCATGCACAACACGAGCAGTTGTTGTAGAAGCTAGGCCTTGGTCTGTTCCGGACGTCATTTGATTTTAGTTTTCATTCATGGAGCACAATCTCTGGTGACCAGATCTGCAGAGCACAGTGGAAAGGAAGACCATCCTATGCCTAGAGCAATGCATGTCTGTCATCATTTTCATTGACTTGTGATGTCGTATCTCGAAGTTGGCTTTACTTCCCTTAAACAGCTTGATCCCTTCAGTTCTTCTTTGCGGCGCGAAAACTTTGAGGATACTAAAAGCTGAACAGGAACCCATTAGTTCTGTGGGTGATTTTTGGTCCTGTGTGCCTTGATGGCATCTGAAGGAGAATATTCAACGACTATTAATGGCTGTACGGCGGCCTGCGCCTAGTCAGTAGTCTTCGGATTTAACGCTTCAGACGGCTAGGTCGTGTAGCGCATATGGACACCACTGCTCCAGTCCGAAAAGTCTTTGAATCCGACACATTGGGACAACGCAACAGAGAGCGACCTACATTGAGATGGTGCACGTTAGTGAACCAATAACTAATTTGGAGTGCGCAACCGAAGACAGATGGCGAGACCTGGAGAAGCATTTAAGTTAAGGTACAGGAGAAGAGAAGATGTCTTATTTTGAAAAAAAAACTGCAGTTTCTCCTTCTTCAAGTCGCGGACCAATTTTTGATTGAAGTTCCTTGACACATTACTTCCAGGTATCGTTGTCTGTCTTCCATCGGTGACGGCGCTTTGCACTCTAGATCCACTCTTCATGACCAATCTGTCTTACATCCGCGATGACTAGATTTTCTCCGATCTCCTTCCAACCGGGGGATATGATACGAAGGCCCTCTCTGCTGGGGCAGTAGTGGTAATGCGCTCGATAAGTTAGAGTCAGCGCAGTCGAGGGATTTTTTTGACTTCCGCATTACAGGCACATTTTGGTACAGCTCGTAGGATTTATGGTTCTTTTTCCTTCTACATTTTACTTTCTTGCAGACAGAAGCCTATATCCGACGTAAAATTTTTGTATCAAAGGCATCAAGACTCAGGTCTACGAAGTCATTAAGACTCAAGTCTCAGGTCAGAGTTTTCACGCTCTACACTTATCGTTAGTCTTTCGGTTCCATATTACAGGACTGCTAGAATACGTGTTTTGTGGAGTCAAGAGTTCCGAGTCCAGAAGTTCCGACAAACCAAAGAAGCACTGGCAGCTAAGAACGATTCTATAATTCATTGCATCTCCACTGGGATGTCATTCGGGCAGGCCAAGTTTGCTCAAAGGCAAAAAAAATTCCATTACTACTTCAAAATTTGAGCTGTCGATAGTGATCTCTTGACTCACCTGGCAAGTGACATTTGCTCGACAGAACACATTTCTTCCGAAATTTTACGGAGACCATATGGTTGAATTTGAAGAAGCACGTATTCCATTACTATTGCCTAGCTGCCGAGAATGATGAATAAACCATTCAGTCTAGATCTTCCCGTAGTCAATGTGGTCGAGTATGGGACGCAAATAGTGGTTTCATTAGGTCGATTAACAGCACCATAAGTTCTTCAAATCGCACCAGGAAAAACTTCTCACAGAACGCTGATTTTCGTAAATTGGCTGAACAATTCAGAGACGCTGTTGGTGTTGTTGTGAGTCTTTTCGTGGTCACTTGGCAAACGATATTGAACAAAAATGACAAAGTAGTTTGATGAGAGTTACGCTTCTTCTTCATCTTCTTCTTCTTCTAGTGGCGCTACAGTCCGAGGTAGACCTGGGCCGCAACCAACATGCCTCTCCAGCCAGCTGCCTCAAATTCCGCACTCCAAGTTGGTTAAGGTCCTTTTCCACTTGTGTGCACCACCTTAGCCTAGGCCGTCCTCTGTTGCGTTGTCCCAATGGCTCAGATTCGAAGACTTTTCGGGCCGGAGCAGTAGTGCCCATACGCTCTACATTGCCTAGACATCTTAAGCGTTGTATCCGAAGACGCTGGACTAGGCGCATGCCGCCCATAGAGTTCGTCGTTAAAACGTCTCCTCCAGATGCCACCATCGCAAATAGGACCAAAAATCGGACACAACACTGTATAACACTGTGTTACTAAAAGATTTACGCTTATTGCATCAAAAAAGGCCTACTGAACATCAGACCTTCTTTCACCCTTAACCTTTTTGTACTTAGAATGTGCTTACCGACCAGCTGGGCTGATGGAAACAACATCCGGCATGAAATTTGACCTCCGTCTAATTATGCAAGTGAGCAATGATGAAACTGAAGAGTTTGTTGTATCAACATGGCCCATGTATGATGTGGTTGGACTTGTGAATCACTTGATTCAAAGTCGCATCCGTAACACTATTATCAGTGTCAACGGAATTACTGGTGGAGTCAAGGACCATTTAGTGCGATGGCGGCTACCAGACTCAGTTGTTGAGGGAATCTGACTGGTAGTGACATCTTGAACAGAGGTTATATTCTAGTGCCCCGGGAGGCAAAGGCCCCTGAAACTTCGTTTTCAGCCCGACCGTGAGGTAGGCCCCCTTGTGGGAGTATCCTGATGGCTGTCGCTTAAAACCCAATTTCGGGGGCAGAGTCAAGGTTAGTTAACTGTGCTGAGAGTATTTTTCACCCAGAATTATGCCAGACAGTTAGGGAACGTACCCAGCTCACTGTGGAGTTGCATTCTTATTCGGGTGCTCGACCCAGAGAGCTGCGGAGATTTAACAAAGGCCTCACTCCAAACCAAAGTGGGGTGATTGTCTCTCAAGCATCATCTCATTTGGTTCTTCGGTAACTAATGCGTCTAGTCTTGCGTCTTATGCGACTCTCAGGAATATGAACCCCATGATATAAGCTGTAAAGGCAGGTGAGCACGTAAAATTAAATCAATATCGTTCGCTGACATAAGTAAATGTTACTGCCCTGTTCATATCGAAACTAAATGGTGGCGTTTTGTAACTTTAAGACATACTTACTAACATACTTAAGTCCCACCCAAATTTGACTTCATCTTCGCAGTTTCTCTGAATTCAGTTCTTGGTAGTCTTTTCTACAGAACTCAATTGCTTATCTTCGTAAAACTTAATTCCTGATAATAAGACCTATTTAAAGCCGAACGCTTTTCATCCACAAAACAGATTGAAAATGTCCTTTAGCCACTTGAGCGTATTGTGATGCACAAAATACAGCGAAAATGAGTAGACATCCGCTAAATGTTCACTGCATTGAACTGAATAAAGGGTAATTTCTTAAAAGCTATGGGAAAGTTTGTCTGTATAGACATGAGCTTTAACATAGCCCCACAAAAAAAAAAACTAAAGGCGTCGAGTCGCACGATCTAGGCAGCCAATTGAGCGGTGAAATAAAATGTTCACCGAACTCGCCTCTAAATAAGTCCATTGTTGCGCGTGCTGTGTGGCATGTGGCACCGTCTTGTTGAAATCGCATGTCATGCAAGTCAAGCTCTTGCATTTTGGGCAAAAAAAGTGGGATATCATCTCACGGTAGCGCTCACCACTCACAGTTACGTAGTTACGTTACGATTCGCATCATCTTTGGAGAAGTACAGTCCAATGATGGCACCAGCCCATAAACAGCACTAAACTGTGACTTTTTCTGGATGCATTGGTAACTTTTGAAATGCTTCTAGCTGATACTCACTCCAAAATCGACAATTCTGTTTATTTACCATTGATGGTACCCATTGAGGCAAAAATGAGTTTCGTCGCTGAACACAATTTTTTGGCCAAAAAGGGGATCTTCGGCCAAATTTCCAAGAGCCCATTTACCAAAAATTTTACGTTGCGGTAAGTCGTTCGGCTTCAATTCTTGCACTAGCTGTATTTTGAAAGGCATCACACATAAATCCTTCCGCAAAAATTTCCACGTTGTTGATTAACAGAGGCCCAAATGCTGCAACCGGCGACGAATCTATAATTCATGGTCATCATTAACACTGGCCGATGCAGCTGCAATATTTTCTTCAGTTTGCACTCTACGTAAGCGTGTTGGTGGTTTGATGTCCAACAATGTAAATTTGGTGAGAAATGTAGTCACAATAGTCCGAATAGCCGCTTCAGTGGGTCGATTAAGCTGACCATAAAATGTAAGAAGCGCGCGATGAACTTTCTTAACAGAGCACGCGTTTTGAGAATAAAATTCAATAATTTGCAACCGTTGTTCGTTTGTAAGACGAGACAGATGAAACTGAAGATGTTTGACCGTGAAACAAAACACGAAACGTGCGTCAGCTGTTGGCTCACACATCAGAAGTGATTGCCACAAAAGCAGATTCTGCTCCTCAAAAATGTGTTAAATACCTCTCTTTACTAATTTCTTCTTTTCATGACTTTGGAAATTGAGCCTGTGGTGAGATGTGAAGTTTCCTAATTTTAGTCAGACTTGTTTATCGCAAACCATCTTTTTTAGTTGATCATGTGAATCTCAACAAAGCATTTTTTGGATATCAGAAGCCTCCACTTGTGATGTTGTGGGCGTCTTTGTGTCTCTGACATCATTTTTTGCATCACATCGTCACAGCAAACAATGTTCACTGGTCATTCATTTCACCACTCCGCCATCTCCTGTTCAAAATAAATTGTTACAAAAAAAAGTGAATTGTTAAATATAAAATTAGATAAACTGAAAATACAAATAAAAGAAAACCAAAAATTTATGAAAAACCAAAAAATAAAAAAAAAACACAAAAATAAATTGTATATTTAAATGAATAAATCGCAAACTGTATAAAGTATCTCTAGAGAATTTAGTATATTTATTAAAACCAAAAAAACAAACAGAGAAAAACTAACTTAATTAAATTTTAACACTAATAATTATCAATTATCGAAATTAAGAAACACAAACCAAAAAGAAGAGAAAAAAAAATCAAAACAAACAAAAAAGATACAAATACACTGAGACATTTATATTCAAAGGACGAAGCGAGGGAGAGGTATAAAAATTAATATTATTTTTTTCCAAGCGCCCCCAGGATATGTGTTTGTGTATGTGAGGGGAAACCGCAAAGAAAAAAAAAAGAAGAAGCACTGTATATTAAAAGAGAACCGAGCGATAATGCGAATAAAGTTAGTAAATAATTTTTAATTTTTCCTTCCACCCCTACGGCCCCCCACCCCCCACACAGGGAGCGGCACTTTATGTACATACGTATATCTGTTTTGTATTTTTTTTTTCTTCGTGTGTTGGCCTTGATTCTCATTTTTCGTGGGGGAGCGGGAGGATAAAAGAATTGTAAAGTTTTTGTTTGGAGTATTGTTTACAAGATTTTCTGTTCTCTTCTGTTTTTTTTTTTTTTTGTTTGAAACACAGGGTACGCAATAAAATCCCCGAATTCGGTTGAAAATATATCATAAATACGCAGTTTTATTTGTCTCCCTTTGGACGTTTAATATTCGTGCATATTTGTGCTCACCGAGTGGTTCCCTAATGCTGGAGGACTTAGGGAAGCTCACAAGACAATCCTTTTTGAAAGAGGTTTTTTCGTGTTTGGCTGGCGCTTGCTTACGTTTTTGTTATTCTGTTTTATTTGGTGTCTCAAAAGGGGATTTGCGCGTTTTCTTGGTTACATTGTGCTATGATTGGGATATTATATACCCTAAACTGTTACAGGATACTTCGCGGCAGCGCTGCTCTGTGGCATGGGAGGTGCGGTAAGCAAACATTGCGAATGGATCATCTGGGCAAGAGGGACGGTCGGAGGGGGGGGGGGATTGTGTGGGTGTTCGCCTCATAAATTGTTTGGGCATAATAAACCTCAGCATGTGTGGAATATATTAAGTGGAATTTCTTCACAATAACAACAACATCAGGAACAGGAGTCGTGCACAAAACGAAGCGCCAAAGAAGAAAACACAAATGTGTGCGTCTGAAGAGATGATGGGAATGCGGGTAACAGGCATGTTTGCTGAAATTCTTGCCGGAGGATAAGAAAGGGATAATCGCTGGGTAAGCAGAGGTTGAGGGCGAAAAACGTGTTGCGTGTATTGTTGGGTTTGCTGGATGATTGCGGAACAAATTCATTATGAATGATGTGGAATTTGAATGGAAGGACTTTTCGCATTCAAAAGGAAAATTCGTGCGGAAACTTATCATGCGTAAGTAATCCCTGGTGGGGAGGAGAATTGGACTGCCTTGCGTTGTGTAACTATTCAGAGAACTTGTGATTAGTTTAAGTGGATCCGACAGTGCAGGCAATTGGAAATCGATTTTTCCTTTCTCAATCTCTCTCGCTCACTTCTTCATCTGTTCATCTCTCGGGATCTCGGGATAGTCTACGATGAACGCTCGCATGGGGGCGGGTATTATTATAATCAAAATTTGCTCAACAATCTTTGTAATCGAATGAATAGCCGGTTGAGTGAGGATGTTCGGGAACATCTCCGATGGAATGATAAATTGCTTAATACTTTAGCTGGGAGTAGTTGTTATGTGCGAGGTCACATGAAGATAGAAACCATTTCAGCAAAAGGCTCAAAGGTGCCTGACGAATGACTCCACAGACATCCTCGTTTTTAGATATTAAAAAATGTTTGCTATCGCCATTCACTTACGGTTGTCTTTTCGTAAGAACTTTTTAAAAAATGCAGAAATTGTGAATTTCACACTCTGGTTGTCAACGAGTATACACACCGTTGAATCCTTGAAATACATAAACGCATCTATCGTGTTTTGGGTACTATCTTCGCATCCTCTGACGAACAATGAGCCTGCTTTTCTTATTGTTTGCCTTCGTGACAATGCCCGTGTATTCATCCATAACACGAGAATCAACGTGACACGTTCATACTTCTTCTTTCCCTTCTTTCCATGGCACTATAGTGCGGGGTGGACCTGTGCCTCAACCAAAATGCTTCTTCAGCTAGCTCGATCTCTCACCAGCTGCGTCCGATTGCGCATTCCAAGTTGGTTGATGTCCTTCTCCACTTGTGTGCGCCATCTCAACCTAGGCCGTCGTCTGTTGCGTTGTCCACATACATCGGAGTCGAAGAATTTTAGGGCAAAAGGGGTGGTGCCTATACGCTCTACATAGGCTAACTATCTTAAGCGTTGTTTCTGAAGGCGCCTGACACCGTACAACCCATATACGTCGTTAAATCTTCTCCTCAAGCTAGCAGAACGAAGAATCGCATGCAGAAATTTTCTCTCAAAAAGACTATGTGTTTTCACATCAGGTTTTAGTAAAGCATAAGTTTCCACACAGTACAGGAGGAATGTCCTTTGAGAGAGGGCTCTATGACTAATTGTTACTTGAACCCAAAGAAGTAGAGATTGGCAAGAGTGATTCTGGTTGTACTGATGTTAACAGCGGAACCGACTTCGACAAAATGCTTGACTACGTGACTCACTAATGGTTTGCTGTGTTCGTCTAATCAGATCAATGTTGTCCGCCGAAGCTAGCAGTTGAACTGTCTTTTGGAAAATCGTGTCTCTGGTGTTGACTCGGAGTTACACACGATCTTTTTAAGAATGATGTTGAAAACGTCTCATGACAGCGAGTCATCTTGTCTAAAACCTTTTTTTCGGGAAGTTCGTTACCGACTTTGACGGAGCAGCGAGAATTATTCATTGTCATCTAGCATAATCTGACGAGTTTGGTAGGAATGGCAAAACTAGACATGGCACTGTAAAGCTCGTCTCTTTGCACGTTGTCATATGCGGACACGTTCTTACTATGAACCCCAAAAAATGGTGTCATAACATTCCATCGTATACTTCTGTGACATTGGCACAGGACTCAGCTAATTTTTTACCAACAAGAGAGTTTTACAGAGAGTTTTACAGAAATACCAATCAGAGGCTCGAAAATCCAGGATCATCAAAGTTGTGTGTCTCCTGCGTTGTCTTTGTGGAAGACATCAGCCTTTCTGTTGGTCGATTCTGCTGACTGTGTCTTGATTACTTCATTGAGGCGTGAGGTTTGCACGAAAGAGAACTAAATTACCCTTCTATCACGTTCTAGCACAATTTCGTACTCAGTTCCCTTCCAATCCCACCAGACAATATAATAGAGTCATATACCCGTATAATCAATATCTTGTTTTTTTTTTTTAATTGGTTGCATTTCGTAGCATTTCAACGAAGTATTCGTATCAATGACGGATATTCAGTCAATTAAATTTATTTGTGTGAATTCAATTCAATTGTCTGAAGCCGTATACACAACAAAGCCATCTAGCGACAAAAAGCCGTGGAGACTTACCATGTAATATATTTGAGTGATTACCTACGATGTCTGTTCAAGAAATAAGGTGAATTTTCAAATTTCGCGGGTTACGTTCATTCGTTCATGAACCTAGTCAAGCGTCTACGGATACAACGCTTAAGGTGGCTAGGCCATGTAGAGCGGATGGACAGCACTGCTCCGGCCCGAAGAGTCTTCGAATCCGAACCACAGGGACAACGCAACAGAGGACGTCCCAGACTGAGATGGCGCACACAAGTGGAAAAGGACCTCAACCAACTTCGAGTGCGCAATTGGAAACAGCTGGCAAAAGATCGTGCTAGCTGGAGAGGTATGCTGGTTGAGGCCCAGGTCCACCCCGGACTGTAGCGCCATCTGAAGAAGAAGAAGTTCATTCGTTCATCGATGTTTTTTTTAATTTTGTTATGTTGGTACATTCGTGTCGTATACATGTATGTTTGCAGTTTCAGCAATATAGAGTATGTATTTTGTTTGCGAGAGGCATAAAAGTTAGATGCGTTTTGCGTGTTCGGCGAATTCCTGCTGTCGAAAAAGAATGGATCAAAGAATTTGCATTGAATTTTGTGTGTTCAGTTCTCAAAACACTTGAAATGTAGACAGTGGCACACGGTGAGTGTACTATGAGTCAAGAAAACATTTACAAGTGGTACAAATTTTTCAAAGAAGGATGACGCTCGCCCTGGTTGCCCCAGCACATCAACAACTGATGAATATGTTGAGAAAGTGAAGAAAATTGTTTTCTAGAAATTCGTCAAAACTTACCATTCATCAGTTTTGGCCCTTGTGACTTTTGCCTGTTCCCAAGATTGAAGAGAGCCATGAAAGGACGGCGATATACAAACCGAATCGCTGAGTGAGATCAAGGGTATACCAAAAAGTGAGTATCAGAATTGCCTTGAGGATTGGAAAGAACTCTGATACAAGTATAGAATATCCGAGCGGGACTACTTTGAAGGAGACAAAATAGAAATTGCTGAATAACTCTTTTTTTTTTTGAGAAAAGGCAGAATTACCTTATTTTTTGAACAGACATCAAATTTGGTATTAAGAGTATTTTCTGATAATTTGATCACCCTCCATTTGGTTTCCAAAACTTAATTCCTATTATCGTCCTATCGTTTCTCCAAACTCAGCGATGGCAATTGAATTACAGAAAACAGTTAGTATGCCCGATTACCATTCAAATTTTATTCTTTTCCACTTTTGACACAAACCCGCTGATGCTGAAATTCCGAAAAAAGGATCTGTCTGCAAGAATGCTCCATACTATTCAGGGCTTGTAATGCAAATATTGTCCCATCCGTCTCATTGCTGAATGTCTAAAAAACCGTCGTTCCCTATCATATGGGTGGCTCTTTGCCCCAGTTCTTATTACATTTCATAATCCTTATCCCTCCCGACATGACACATGCATAGCAGTGTGAGGTGTGTTTATAAAATGCAACGACACAACTTTGAATCAATCGAAAACCCGACGTAACCTCGTTCAAGAATCAACAACGTTTCGACTTATCCCTTTGACAAGAGCGCATCCTAGACATCACTGTTTGCGTGGAAATGACGTGCTATCCTGGGTCAACTTGATGAATTGTTTTCATGCACCACATGATGTGTTCAAAGAATGGATGAGAGACTGACAGTTGCTGCTGCAGAATGATTGCATGGAGGAATGTGATGGAGTAGACTGTGCTGCAGGTGGTATGGTTTATAAACTCTCCCAGTGGGGGTATATTTTTATTCAGAACATGAAATGTTTCTATTGATTACCTTTCATAAATTTGAAACAGTGCTCGACTATTGCATTGACAGCCAAGGAAGTGAATTCAATATTCTGGTAATTGCGCTTTCTTCACATTTTATGATTTTGATATACATTTTTTTTTGGATTTTGTGCATTCTGTCCCTATGCTATTAAGTTGTGTACATCACCAATCTTCTGAAGATCTTATGACACGTGAAACAGCAAACAGTGAATATGCACTGAAGATCCTCTTTTTGCATTTGAGGATCGTGTACAGGAACAAATATTTTTACATCTTGCTTTCACAAAAGAAATCATTATCCTATCGATATGGCCATCTGCCAAACCTGGTTATTCTTTTTTACGTATCTGCCTCAAATAAAGAAAAATGTTTTAGTGTAGTAGATTTGCCTTCTTCTCTGTCAAAGTCATAACTCATTAATCATCCCCTTGCTATTGTTGCAGCTGCATATCGACGGGAACTTGAATCAGGTTTTTCCATATTGCTGAAAGAATCAAAGCAGGAATGGTATTCTAAGTCCGGTTAAGTACATTTTTTAGGTTCCTTGTGAACGGTGGATGCTTCTTCACCATCGTTAACTGGAAAAACACAACTGATATGCGATCTGCACTGTGGTGAATTATAGGGATTACAAATTAATGCGGTCCGTTTTCAGCAGATGGCGCCATCTGCAAGTTGGAAGCGAATGCCTACTTTATTGGAAAATTGCGACATTTGAAATTTGTGTGAATATCCGTCTCCTCCTTACACCTTCGAAAGTGTCTGGATTTGTTTAAAATTAACAGCTTTTGCGAGAAGTTTGGACTTTCTTTTTTAATTTGAAGAAAAGTGGGTCTTAAGCCTTTCAAATGATTGTAGAAGTCTATGGTGAATCTGCTTCCACCTTTAAGTCATGCAGAGAGTAGTTTCAACGCTCCAGAAGTGGTGGTGATTTTAGCGACAAAGACCGTCCTGAACGGTCCAGAAAGTCTAAAGATGCGGAATCGAAGAAGGAAGTATATATACTAGAAAAACCCCAACAAGAAGAAATACTATGCAAAGCCTGGGAAACCCATTCCATCATTGTATTCATCGACGCAAAATAAACCATCCGCTGTTCAATGGTCATGCTCTGCATATGGTGGAACCTGACGGATGTGGTGTACCACCAGGCCAAATCATTGACGGGAAACCTAGTCGACTGCAACTTATGCGTTTCAGCCGTGCCATGTAGGAAAAATGGCCAAAAACGACCGGAAGGCATGACAAGGTTATTTTGCAACATAGTGACGCTTAGCTACTCGTATCAGAACACACTTCAATAGGAGGTCTTATGCTCCTTATGTCGTATGCTCCTTCCGACTTCTGGCTTTTTCGTTGGATGCAAAACGATGTGTGTCAATAGTTTAGGTCTTTTGAAAAAATCGAAGAATGCCTCAATAATTGAATTGATGCCAGAAAGGACTCTTTTTTTGAGTTCTTCTTCTTGTGGCGTTACAGTCCGGGGTGGACCTGGGCCTCAACCATCATGCCTCTCTAGCCAGCACAATCATTCGCCAGCTGCCGCCAGTTGCGCACTTCCAGTTGGTTTAGGTTCTTCTCCACTTGGGTGCGCCACCTTGGCCTAGGCCGTCCTCTGTTGCATTGTGCCAATGGATGAAATTCAAAGACTTTTCTGGCCGGAGCAGTGGTGTCCATACGCTCTTCATGGCCTAGCCATCTTTAGCTTTGTATCCGAAGACGCTTGACTAGACGCATCTCTCTGTACATCTCATAGAGTTCGTCACTAAATCTTCTTCTCTAGATGCCACCAACAGGACCACAAATCGAACGCAAAACTTTCTTCTCGAAAAGACTAAGCGCTCATCCGGTCATCCGCTTTAAGTATCGTCCAGGTTTCCGCTCCCCGAAGAGGACTGCGATGCTCAAGGTGTTATATAAAGCAAACTAAGTCCTTCGAGAGAGAACTTTATTACTCAGTTGCCTCTTGAGCCCAAAGAAAGAGCGATTGGCAAGAGCGATTCTGCATATGGTAATTTCCGAATATCAACATTTTTTGTTATTCGAAATTTACCAAAGAGATGGGAACGAGAAGTCGCTGTCGACGGACAATGCTTCAAGTGATGTATTTTTTTGAGTGATGTAAATTTTTGAACACAAGAATCGGAATTAATTTGTAGTCCCAATAAAATTAGTTTTTTTTAGATACCAGCATAGTTCAGTAGTTAGTATAATAATTTGCAACATGATAGTGCTCGGCTCCATGCGGTTGTAGCGGGCGCAAAGTACCTGGAAACTCTAAAATTGTAAGTCTCATCCTACGTACTATACAGAGCATGCCTCCGACCACAGACTTTTTTGATGCATGCAAAACGCGGGGTCACTGGTTCGAGTCTTTGAAGAAAGTGAAGAATCGCTTAGTGATTGAATCGTTGCCAGAGAGGACTAATGTATTTGAGATGGTATTTTAAAATTTTAAGAGATATGGTGATGTGAAGTGATGCATTTTTTTCAATAAAAGTGATGTAAAGTGACAAATTTTTTCTTCAATAAAAATTTTTTTGAACACAAACAAATGCGAAAGGGAAAGCAAATATTAATTATAGCATAAATACCATACCTTTTTATAAAAGTAGAACAAGTGCATACTCACCTGATCATACTTACGAAGGCAAGGTAGCGTAAGTAGGGCAAGGTAAGACAAGGAACAATATCCTGCTGGGAAGTAAATGTGCAAGTGTCACTAAAATATGTCAGCAGAGAGGGTTTTAGTACAATTCCCAGAATTCGGAGGTAAACTTTAGCAGTGACTTTCGTTCTTGGGAGTCCAGTCTACATTTTTCATTCCATTGAGGAATACCTAGATGAATATACCTTCAGTTTAGAGGGCATTTGTAAGATGAATACAGAACTCAGTAATTCTCTTCAATGCTGGAGACAGCTTTGAAAACTTCATGAGTCTAATTAAAATGTCCTTAATCCCAAAACAATCGTTGTTCTCAGATATTTTATGAAAACTCTGTGCTTGGCGCAATCTTCACAGGTATAACTTCTAGAAAACCGTATGATGTGTTGGGTAACAAGGTTTCGGTTAGTTTGTTATGAAGTTACGAAACCAGATACTCCACTGTACAACTTAGTACAACTTATCTTCATTCAAAAAAAACGCACTTGACGTCTGTCGAAACATTCGAGTCTCGTAATTGGATTTTGTAAGTTCAAGCAATAACCCCCTCGACATGTCCTTCTAAAAAACATGGATACCATAAATTTCGAGAAAAAGGCCAAAATTAAAAAAACAAAGCAATACGCAGGTACCATCAAGATGCAACAAATTATTAAATACCGTAGAATAGCCGATCTACAAGCATTTAAATTCTGCCATTCACTTGAGGAGACTCATCAAAAAATGACAGCTCTTCCTTCTCTTCCACGCACCCAGCAATCAGCCACAGTTTGACGAACAACTCCCCCTCCGCACGTCGACCCGCACTCAATCTGTGTACACATTTTCGGACAAGAAATCCCATTTGCGGATGTGTAATTACTTCGTAACTGGATAAGTCAGTCACGGTAAACTGGGAGCAGTCTAACCCTCTCAGTGTTTGCAAAAAAAAAAAAAAGAAGAAGAACACTGTTTGTAGTCCCTTTTAATATTTTCTCTTCTTACAATGATGGGGGTAAATCGACACCACTCAGGAATAGAAACACATCAGCGCAACGTCATCATTAGCAGCTGGGAGTGAAATTCGAAGCCACTATCTCCTCGAAGGTTTGCGGTCCGCCGCCAAGGGGATGAACGCCGACGGACAGGAACAAACTGCTTCTCGGAGAGGATATTGCATTGCAGCCCCTCTCCGCTCTGCGCCGCCAGTGGTCAGACAGTGGATGAGTGCCAAGTGCCAAAATTGGATTTGCGGTCGCTCCCTTGGCGTGGGTCTTCGCCTTTGATTATTAACTTATTTCGGATTTAATTCACCCCGAAGGGAGAGCGAAAACTTTCCCCATGCGGCGCATCCAGCATTTGTGTAATTAAAATTAAGCGATAATTTATTGACATCGTCTGGAGTTGGCTCAGACTAGTGGGGGGGGGGAGGGCAATCGGAAAGTAATCCATTAGCGCTGTTTGCTTGCGACAGTGACAGCCGAGTGCTGCGTGACAAAGCAAATAACTCTGAAGGATGTGTCACAGGAGTTGATTAGACGTGAGCGCTTCCTTGGGACCGGGGGTAAGGGAGGGGAGAGAGTTTGCTGTTTCCCGTGATGGTAAGCGACTCTAAATTGTTTAGGAATTAGTGTTCGGTGTCACATTGTTTGATATCGTCCGGATCTCTGTCCTCGGGGAGCAGGAGTAACAATGGCAGGGAACTTCTCAAACATTTTTGAAATTTGATCTAATTAAGTGAGTGGGGTACAGACACAAGCTCAAGGTGTGTCTGACGGCTTCACCGAGACGAGGCACAGACGAGTGCTTGTCACAGCGAGAACTGCTGAAGAAGATAAATGAAGTATGCGTTGCCTTCTGCTTAAAAAGAATTACTCAGAAACAGAAAAGGACTTTATCTCAAGATTATGTCAGTTTACAAGCACACTATTGAATAATATTTGTGACCATTTTTTTGTCGCAGAGTAATTGAGTTATTCTATTCCACAATTTCTGTGTTCAAATTCGGAACGAAATGGCCAAATTATATGTTGGAAGAAAAATGGAATATTGAAGATTGAATGCTGACTACCTGTTTGGCCAAGTAGGAGTGTCAATTCCCCGTCTTTTTGTTTGTTTGGCGCTACAGTCAGGGGTGGACCTGGGCCACAACCAGTATGCCTGTTTGCCCAGCTAACTTTTTCGCCAGCTGTCTACAGTTGCGGACAACAAGTTATACTTGTGCGCGACATTTCGTTCGAGGACGTCCCTTGTTATGTTGTTGGTTGGGATTCGAAGACTCTGTGGTGTCCTTTCGCTCTACATGATGTAGCCATCCTAAGACTTGGATTCGAAGATGCGTAATTAGATGCAAGCCCCTGTAAAGCCTGTACAGTTCGTGATTGGATCTTCTCATTCAAACGTCATCAATGCAAACAGGGCCAGAGATCGCACATAGAATTAGAATAGGACCGCTGAATACACTATCCAACAAAGTGGTGTTTCGGGAGTCGGCTCTGCAACTCAATAACCTCTTGAAGGAATATCAATCGCATCCTACAAAATTACAAAGATGGCACCACTAATGAACAGATTTGTACAAGTGTCTTGTGAATACTGCCTATGGAAGGGTACGAGCCAAGGACCAAAGGACACCTGGTACGGATTGGTGGAGAGTGAAGAGCAAGGCAGTTAGTGAAGCGTGAGGGAGTGGTGAGTGGCATTTTCTTAAAGAAGAAGGTGATGGCGCGTGATCGTCGTTGAGGCAATATATTCCACATGCGGATTCAGGAGCTAAGGAGGTGTCATTTCTTCGTGTATACAATCCCAATTCTGGCTCAGTGTAAACAGTGTCTTCGCGTAATTCTTATGAAAATACTTAACCAAAAGGAGAAGTGAAACATGCTCAATTGCACTTGCAGAGAGTAGGTGACCGAAGAGTGGTGCTGCAAGTTGGGTCTTATGACGAGGTGATGCTGACCGTACTTCCCACGGCGAGGTGATGCTGCGCGCTTAGAGGCAGCTGCATGGTTGAAACTACTACCATACGTGCATGTTGTTGAGAACTGGTTCCCACAACTCGGGAAGTTAGTTACGTGTGTTATGTGATAAGAGTAGGAATAAGTTTAGACTTTGTGCATACTGGATCGACCCCCAATTAGGCCAACATTTCATGAAAATCTCTTCATGGAGGGTAGTACACACGCGAAAGATGAATGAACATACAGAATCTAAAAAATAAGCTAAAAGACTCAAGGTTAAACATTTTAAAACTCAAGGTGGATGAGTCAATATCACCTCTGTCATTGTAAAACCCCTTTAAGTGTGTACAAGACCAATTTTCGAAAATGTAACCATAAAATTAATGAACTGTAATGCAGTAGTCCATGGATAATCCTATAAAAATAATTGAGTGGCACTTCAGCCTACATGGGACCAAGGCCTAACTTCTACAACAACGTGTTATTCGTGCTGCTGTTCTCTTAATAGTAAAAGGAACCTACAGCTTTGTGGCGACTTTGAACGGCGATATTTGAGAAGCTTTTCATAGACAATTGGTACTCTTTGAGTCAGCAACTGGAAAGAGGTGGTGCCGTGAAAAAATGCGAGGTCTTTCGTCCGTGAATCGAACCTAGACGTTCTACGTGGGGGTCAACACACTTACGCCACGGCAAGCACACCCCCTCGATAATCTGAACATTCAAAAACAAGACTCATTCCTAATTCAGGTAATTGTTCACATTACTGGAACGGGCCATCCAAATTCAACAAAAAATAATTTTCAATACAAAGTCAAAAATATTGAGAATTAATATTGTCACTGCCCTTTAGTAAACTGAAGATCGTTTCTATTTTCATTTCTGAACGCTGAATTCTCAGGAAGGATTGTATTGCATTGGAGCTCGCTTACCTTAGAAGCAGCACAAGTGACTTTGTCAGTTTCATTCTCCGAAATGTCGTCAGTTGGTTCAAATTCATATTCTAAACGTCATAGTAAAATTCTTCTATTAAGTGAGTATACCCTGAAAACACTTGGAAATGGATGTAAGAGAAAGCTACTCCCAAGTTTGTTACAAATTAAAAAGATAAAGTTTAGTCTAGGAATTGGTAGTGGCCATAGAGTATATCCTGGATCGGAAGTACAGATTTATTCCACTTTTCTATAAAAAAAAAACTTGGAACATACATCACTCAGAGTATAGTCCACCGAAAGCGATTCTTTTTTCCCATTTCTGGTAATTTTCGAATACTATCTCTGAGGAATAACACCCCTTTTGCATTGATCCAATAATTGAACCGTGGATATTTTTCTTTGGCGTCAATGTAGGCGATGATGGAACAGGTTCGCTAGGCTTTGCGTAGTATTTTTTCTAGTTGGAATTATCGTTGTACATATATCCGTAGTCACTGTAGTCATCTGTAGCCACAAACCTGCGCAAAAATCCCTTCCTTTGATATCTTTCAAGAGGCAGTTCGAGGTGAAAATCTCCTTTCGACATTTCTCAATTTTGACTTGTACAGCATCCAATTTCCTTGCTCTTGAATAAATGCAGATTTCTTTAAGCGAACATAAATTTTTCGCATCACTCCTAACGATTCTACGGTTCCGCTTTGCGTTTGGCACGGCTCTTGATGCAGTTATGCCTTCAAGTCCTCGAATTCAAACTTTTTGTGTAGGCCAAGACGCTCTTTGTCTTCGACTTCAAAAACACCACTTTTGAAGCTTTAAAACCACCCTC
>OX122882.1:87081396-87131415 GCA_944738645.1 Eristalinus sepulchralis | reverse complement strand
GGGACACCTCGCACTTTTTCACGGCACCACCTCTTTTGAGTTGCTGTCAACACTCAGAAAGTATCAGTAGTCTATGAAAACGACTCAAATCTCACCGTTCGGAGCCGGCGAAAAACTGTAGCTGCCTTCTACTCGTGAAAGATTAGTAGCACGCACAACAGGAGTAGTTAATGCAGAAGCTATGCCCTGGACCCTCGTGGGCCACTAGGGGCATAATTTTTCATTAGACGACACTGACGTAATTCAATGATAAAGTGTGGGAATGCGTACCAGCCTAACTCACATGTGTTGCCGATCACGCGAAAAAAGATGATCCGCCAGGTATCAGCATGCGACTGGCAAACGATGAAAAGTATTGAGGAAAGACAGGGCAGTCAGTCGATCGACGGAAACGATTGAAGTAACAGAACAAATTAAACTTGAAAACATAAGTCAAACAGTTAGGCCAGACGGCGGGCTGGTGTTAGTGTTTTTTTTTTTATATTCGCTTCATGGACGTCTTCAACTGATAATAGTAGGTGAAGCAGTTGATTGATTGAGGACTAGGTCCACTTGTTGTTTTTCACTACACAGAGACTTGAATTCTTGAAATGACCAGGTTGGGCACATGCACCAGCTCATCTGTAAGGTATGGTCGGAGGAAAGCATGCCTGATGAGTGGAATCTCAGCTTCGTTTGTCCGGCCCACAAGAACGGAGACCCCTTCGACTGCGCCAACTATCAAGGGATAAGTTTCCTTACATACAAGATCCTCTCTGCCGTATTGTATGAAGGCCTGAAACCGTTCGTCAACAACCAGATAGGACCCTATCAGTGTAGTTTCAGGCCAGGGAAGTCCACCATCCACCAAATCTTTACACTCCGGCAGATCCTGGATAAGACCCAAGAAGTGCAAATCGACACTCACCACCTGTTCGTCGATTTCAAGGCGCGTATGACAGTCTGCATAGAGACGAGCTATACAGTGCCATGTCTAGTTTTGGCAATTCTACCAAACTCGTCAGATTGTGTGGGATAACGATGGAGAACTCTCGCTGCTCCGTCAAGGTCGGGAACGAACTCACCGAGACCTTCAATGTCAAAATCGGTTTAAGACAAGGCGACGCACTGTCATGTGACTACTTTAAAATAATCCTTGAGAAGATAATGCGTAACTCACAAATAAACGCCAGAGGGACGATCTCAGTTCAATTGCTAGACGCCGATGACGACGACATTGACGTGATTGAACGAACACAGCGAGCCATCAATGAGGCGTTTGCTGGCATTAATGCAGATGCGGCTAAAGTGGGTCTGGTGGTTAATGAGTGAACGACACACAATACCGACGTCTCGGACAGAGCGTACAGCTTAGCAGTGGAAGCTTCAAAGAATTCCTTCAAAGCACACCTCTCTCCGAGACGTCAATTTTCTGCGTCCTTCTTTGATGAGGGAGCATTTCTTTTAACTTCTATCGTTTACCACTGTTCTCTTGCTTCCGGTTGAATGTCAGCAAACTCCTCTTTGACGCCTCGCAGTGTCGCTGTGTTCATCCAACACGTTTATGTCATCTACGTAAGATATCATTTGAAAATACTTTTGGAAGTTTGACAAGTGTGAGCTTGTCTGATTTGCACGATCCTTTCAAGAATGATGTTCAAACAATCAATTAACTGCACATCGCCTTATCTAAGTCCAATGTTAATATGGAAGGAAGGTTTTGGTGACTTCAGTACTCACCCTAAGGGAGCATAGAGGGTCATTCTACACAATCCGACTAGTTTGGTAGGATTGTATAACTTAGACACGGCACTGTATAGCTTCAAGTAGACTGCTAGGTGGTGAGTGTCGATCTGCATTTCATGGGAAGTGTGGACTTCCCTGATCTAAAAAAACACTGATAAAGAGCTAGCAGATTGTTTAAGAACGATTTCAGCCATTCGTATGAAAAGATATGCAGACTGATCCAACGGCAATCGGCGCAATGAAAGAGGCTTCCTTTCCTTCGGGCCGGACGTGGAGCTCTTCCTCGTCGGGTATACTGTCATTTGGCCCATGCGACCAACCAGATCTTCTATAAAGGCATATTCCATCGGCTACGGCAACCTTGTTCGACTTTTGTCTCGACGGAGCTATAGCTAGATTGAAAGTAGGTGGAACGACTTTTGCCCATCGTCTTCTAGGTTAAATAGGACATTCTGCTTGACAGCGGTATTTCAGTCATCATTGCCATCCAGAGTTAATAAATTCGACTTAAAGAGAGCCGGTATGGAGAGGACTTCATCTTTCCAATAAAAAACTTAATCAATACTCTTTGCTATTGGACTTTAGACTTAAGTTCTGCCCAACAGTGCCGCAATAAAGATGTTTGTGGTTTCTCTCCTTAGTTCGAGTTGAAATTAATTATCCAAGTTAACACAATTTTCTTGTGTACACAACTCAAAGAAAAGTTTCTTCGTAACTCCTTCTGAAATCGATAAATCTCTTCACCTAGCAGCACACTTCCGCACGCAATCAATTCCCTAGCTACATCTAAGTCGTTAAACCGCTAAAAAAAAAGAAGAATAGGTGACTCCCAGATTCATCCGCATTTGATTGCATTTTAATACCGAATCATTTGTCGAAATCCATATTCATCCTCTTATCCGCATTTATCCTATTTGAAGAACCGTTTCCCTGAGCCTGTGCTGTCGCCACAAAAAAAACGGCGGAGAATCTCCATCCTTCACTGAAATTTCATTACACCATTTGTTACGTTCCGAGCGATGCATTAAAATATTATCCCTCAGCCCACAGCCCCCAGGCCCCACAGCTGCTCATACAAAGGTTGCGAGGATAAAGAATATAAATCAAAAGAGGACGAGAAGTGAGAAGCGAGGGCAAACTTTAAAATGATGTTTATTTGTAATTCGTGAGACAAGCTTCGCCTTATTTTAATCCATTCATTTAAAATTTTTTTTACTTCTGCCAGGGTATTTGTATCCGCTTGTGTTTTTGCGCGCTCCGTCATCACCCGCACAGAGATGATGGAGGATGACGAGGACGATGATGATGATGATTGCAGTGTTATAGGTGCCTCCTTCTATTCCTTGGAGGTTGGTGATGGCGGTGGGGGAGGGAGAGGAGGATGTGGAAGTTCATCGTCTTAATAGGATTCCACTCCACTTTGAGATGGTGAAGTACTTTCTCTTTTGCGACACTCCCGCACTGGCACTTGTGTTGCGTGTACATTCCTCTGCCTCTTCTTAAATGATTCACAGAATTAAATTGAAAACGAGATTTTTTACGATAACGCCGGGTCTGCCGCCACTGCAGGGTTAGTCTCTTCCAGCGCGACACAATCCGATACGCAGATAAAGTGCCTAAAGCCCTCACATATGTATGCCGAACGGAAAACAATTCCCATAGATAAATACTAGGTCCTATCGTCATGCGGGTGCAAGTGTGATAAAATGCGGCGGCATACAAGCGGACGACGATTGTGAGCCTTTTGCTGAAAAAGGAGCGCATAACAAAACGTATGGAGGCAATAAAATCGTTTCATTCCTGCTTCGGCAGGCGAAAGGAATCGGAGATAGAGCAGAACGCTGGAGCTAAAGTGATGGAGTTCACTCTTGCCGAGAGGAGGACGACAGCGATAAGATTGTGGTGGTAGCTCATATCCTGCAAGCGGGCGAGGAACAGGATGTGCTTCGCTTGTCGGCGCTGATAACGAGATGATTTTGTAATTTTTTACGTTTGGGTGGCATCTTGTTAAGGGGAGAGCCGGGCTTTTCAGTGTGTGTGATGATGCCATTTGTGAGTGGAGGCAGATGGCTTTCATAGCGACAGCCACGTTTAAGCGGCGTGCTATAAGCTATGGAAGTACGAGAAGCGGTAGGAGCCTTTGAAGTCTATTAAGTCGAATGATTTGTCATCGTTTAAGAGGGCTTATTACGACTGAATGCCAGATCTGATTGTGGTTTGATAAATTGCGGAAGTTTCTTGTAACGTATGGATTCATGAGTGGGCGGAAATAAAAGCTTTAAATAATTCGTCTTTAATAGGAGTGATATGCATACATATGGAGACTTGAAGTGAAATGCTGCAGTGTATGGTGACTAATGAATCTTTAATAGGTGTGAAATGATAAAAACCGATCCACACCGATTGTACTAGGGCACAGCGACTTTCAGATGAAATTTCGTCTGGGACAAGAAAAAACGACTTCTCCTCCACTGTCTTTCGAAAACAGGTCGTTTCCGTAGAACAACTAGGTAATTTTTAGGATCGTGCTGAGCCTTGAGAAACATCAAAATCCATGGCAAATCCATTGGTTGACAGGAATGATTGTCACCATGGTCACATTGAAACCTCAAGGGGGTTACTCTAGCTTAAGTATGGCCGGCTCAGTAAGTACTGTCATGCACAGGGGAGGGATTCATATGAGAAAAAGTCTGAAATAGTGAAATGCACCTAAAAAGTAAATACTCCTGAATCACATAAGTGCACAGATACCAGCATTTGTTCTTCCCAGTAATGAAATAAGAGAGAGGACTCTCAATACTTCCTGAGTTTGAATAGTGAACTCCACAAGCTGACCAGTACTTCTTCTTCTTCTTGTGGCGCTACAGTCCGGGGTGGACCTGGGCCTCAACCAACGTGCCTCTTCAGCCAGCACGATCTTTCGCAAGCTGCCGCCAGTTGCGCACTCCAAGTTGGTTGAGGTCCTTCTCCACTTGCGCCACCTTTGCCTGGGCCGTCCTCTGTTGCGTTTTCCCAATGTCGATACGCTCTACATGGCCTAGTCATCTTAAGCGTTATATACGAAGACGCTTGACTAGGTGCATGTCGCTGTACAGCCCATAGAGCTCGTCGTTAAATTTTCTTCTCTAGATGCCATCAGCGCAAACAGGACCAAAAATGGCACGCAAAACTTTTCTCTCGAAAAGACTAAGGGCTTCCTGGGATGATCAAGCTGTTTTACAAAGCCAGTTTTGTCGTTCGAGAAAGGGCGTTATTATTCCATTGCCACTTGGGCCCAAAGAGACAGCGATTGGCAAGAGTGATTCTGCGCTTGATTTCGGTACTGGTGTTGTTGTCCCTATTTACCGCGGAGCCGAGATAGACGAAGTCCTTGACTACCTCCAAGTTTCTGCTGCCTATTGTGACGCTTTGTCCGAGACGCCGATGTTGTGTGTCCTTTCTTGATGACAGCATGTACTTCGTTTTACCCTCATTAACCACCAGACCCATTTTTGCCGCATCTGCTTCAATTCGCTGTGTTCTTCCGACCACGTGTATGTCGTTGGCGTATGCTAGCAATTGAATTCACTATTGGAAGATCGCGCCTCTGGTGTTGACCTGTGAGTTACGCACGATCCCCTCAAGAATCACGTTAAAGAAGTCACATGACAGCGCGTCGCCTTGTCTAAATCCTTTTTTGACATTGAAGGTCTCGGTGAGTTCGTTCCCGACCTTGACGGAGCAGCGAGAGTTCTCCATCGTCATCCTACACAATCTGACGAGTTTGTTAGGAATGTCAAAACTAGACATGGCACTGTATACCTCGTCTCCATGCACACTGTCATACGCGGCCTTGAAATCGACGAACAGGTGGTGAGTGTCGATTTGCACTTCTTGGGTCTTGTCCAGGATCTGCCGGAGTGTGAAGATTTGGTCGATGGTGGACTACCCTGGCCTAAACCGATACTGATAAGGACCTATCAGGTTGTTGGGAACGGTTTCAGGCGTTCACACAATACGGTAGAGGCGATTTTAAGGAGACTTATCCCTCGATAGTTGACGCAGTCGAAGGGGTCTCCTTGCTTTTAAATCTATATTCTTTATCCAACTATACTATAGAAAAAAAATATAACGGAAATCCCCTTATAGTTTAAAGAAAGATTAAACAAAAACTTCATCAGACCTTTTCACACACAAGTCTTCCTAATTAGCTCTCGAATCATATACTGAGTATGGGGCTTAAGTATCTACCGGGTAAAAAATAAATTATTTTTTTGAACAACCCAATTATTGATGATTTATTCATTAATGGTTTCCTCTTTCAAATTAAAAAAAAAATCTCCCAAGTTTCAGTTTAAAGTGTGCACACTCACTGCAGAGTTAAGCTCCTTATTGGCTTTTTATTTCAATTACATGAACAAATTGGTAAATTATTGTCCTTGTAAATTTCATTCATTTTTAATAGTACTCTTCTGGAATTATTTTTACCTCTTTAGCACAATTCTAGGACGCGTGCTCTACTCTATCACACAGCGGAGAGTACGCTTATAACCTTCACAATGCACGGTGAAGAAAGATAACGTTCCATTTGCTTATTTTTGAAAGCCAATCATTTGTGATGCATAGTTCTTTCTCGTCAAAGAAAAACAGATGTTTATGTTTAACACGCTTCACACAAGACGTGAGGGGAAGTTAGGCTGATGGCGCGCCAAAGTGGAGAAGTAACTCAACCAACGTGTAGGACGCAGTGGGGTCAGCTGGCGAGAGATCGTGCTAGCTGGAGAGGCATTCTGGTTGAGGCCCGGGTTCACACCGGACTCTAATAATAATAATAATAATAATTGAGTGGTCCTACAACAACTGATCGTGTTGTGCGTACTACTGTTCTTTCATGAGTACAAGGGACCTACAGTTTTTTGCCGACTCCAAACGGCCAGATTTGAGAAGCTTTTCATAGACAGTTGATACTCTTTGAGTGTTGTCAGCAGCTCGAAAGAGGTGGTGCCGGGAAAAAAATGCGAGGTGCCCCATCCAGGAAATCGAACCCATACTTTCTACGCGGCGGTTGACACACTTACCACTACGCCACTGCGACCACCCGACCACAGGAAAGGTACATATGTTGAAAGATTTCTTGAGGGTCAAATGATCCACTGAAATGCATGTACAGTCTACTTATGTACAAATGTGAGTTTTTGCGTCTAGCCGACGTATTGCACGGCTTTAATCTGCAGTCGAAAATAGCCCCAAAAATATTTGACTTACAATCTTTCCTCTCCTAATATCGGCAAGCAGCCGAAGATTGGGTTTTCGTGGGAAAGAATCGAATCAACCACCTCCTCCCTAGCCCTGAACAAGTTGACATTCATGAATGTTTGTCCTTTCAGAACCTGAATCCAGCACATTCCAAGTAATCAGAACAAGCCATGAATTTGCATCCAGTGACTTGATTTCCCTTGGAATTTTACTCCAGCCACCTGATTCCGATGTATATCGATATTCATCTGAAGGTCCCTCTCAAGCAACTATTAGAGTCCTCTCCCTACTCAAAAATCATTTTGGAAATTCTGTCTTTTGCATTTACTCAAATTCTTGGATGGAGATTTTGTTTTATCTGCAAACGGAAACCTATTTGGAAAACCCTTCTCATCGTCTACTAAATGCACCTCTATAACTAGTCCCTTTCAGATCCTGTATATTGAAAACTTTGGTTACATGCATAAGTTCTGAGTCAGTTTTCATACACCACACAGAGATGACATTCAATAGTAATGCTCCAAGTATACAGTAATGACTTTCGGTTCCCGGAATTACCTGCTTCCATCGATTCAACAAATTCTCTGTAGTGTTGTAAATTCGGTAATAAAATGTCTGACATTGCTTGAGCTGCCAACGTTTCTGAAAATTTGTGAATTCTTCTGCTTCAAGGTGGCAGATCAACATTTACCGCCTTGGACTGATATTTGAGATATATACGCGCAGATTGTCGGAAATAATTAATTCTAATTGCATTTCAATTTTCAGTGGCTCATTGATGGCGTTGTTTCGGTTCTCTTTAGGCGGGAGAATGCTTTTAAAATGCGATACAACTGAACAGTGAAATCAATTAATTTCCTTTACCTCAAAAATTATTCCACTCTAGTTACATGCCTAAAAGCTTGCTAAGGCTCTAAAACATGATTTAATCTGCCATTTCTGTCTCCTTCTTCCAACTATGGTGCCCACTGACAACCTAGCTCTAGAGGCTAGAAAAATTGCTAAAATGAATGTAATCTACGCGAAGAAACTTGATAGAAGTCAGAGTATAGGAGCGTGACAAGCAACAGTAGAACAAGTTCCAAAAATGCAGATGGACCCAGATATGCAGATGGGAGGCCAGATATACACCAGTTTCTGACACACACTGTCCACCACTTCATTCAGGTGAAACTGAGATAAGACTCCATGTTGTCGTCATTTCAAAAACGTGGCCGAGAACGTGGCGCACGGTTTTTTTCACATGCTCCTCGGTATGAATACGACACAAGTGCCTTGCCTGAAGAATTTTATGAAGAGCCAACACTAGGAAAGATTTTTCAATAAACTTTGAAATCTGAAGACCATTGGCCTCCTGTTAGTGAGATCAGAAGAACGGCGGAACAAGAATTTGCTCAACACCTCGTCCTCGAAGGGAGCATCACTTAGCAGTACTTCCATATGGAATAAGCGGCAATATTCTCTGAGAGGTGCCTTTGGTCGGTAGGAATCTGAAACTGCCAATGAATACGTTCGACTCCCCGTTCAAGAAAAGAGTGAAAAAGTGCCCATACGGCGGCCCACGTACGACAAATTGCATTCGTTGCACAGAGGATTGATGGAATGCTGTCAAGAGCATCTAAAAACGTTCTTCCTGCAACGAGACTAAGCTGCCTCAGCAGCCTTGTGAAATATTCTCAGTTGCCATAAGATGTTAAAGACAATTCTGGTGGCGTACTCATCTCAGAATGAGCCACAGATCAGTCTTCATCGAATCCAGGTAGGTCCTCGAAGAAGGAGTCTGCTGCTGAACAATGTCAGAGCTGGTGCCTGGTGAGTTCTACTTTCTCTTTGTCCTTACTGCTTCTTCAGTTGTCGTGTGGTGTTAGTAACGTCTTAGAAACGACTTAGTTTGTACTCGTATTTAAAACCAGCTAAGGGTCTTGCGTTGATGGTATCTGGAGGAGAAGATTACACCACGAACTGTATGGACTGTACAGAGGCATGAGCCTAGTCAAGCGTCTACGGATACAACGCTTAAGATAACTAGGCCATGTAGAGCGTATGGACACTACTGCTCCGGCCCGAAAAGTCTTCGAATCTGAGCCATTGGGACAACGGAACAGAGAACGGCCCAGGATAAGGTGGCGCACACAAGTGGAGAAGGACTTCAACCAACTTGGAGTGCGCAACTGGCGACAGCTGGCGAAAGACCGTGCTGGCTGGAGAGGCATGTTGATTGAGGCCGAGGTCCACCCCGGACTGTGGCACCACAAGAAGAAGAAGAAGTGTCTTGAAATAGACGCAGCCTCTATTTATTTAAGAGCCGCCCATGTGTCCCAGGACATTAAGAAAATCTTAAGTGGCTGATAAAATGAAGGACTGCTTGAAATGAAAGGACTAAGCAGCAGTGGGTTGGATACATTTTCAACGCCTCGAAGAAATAAAGCAAAACAACGAATCAATGACAGTTTAAAATTGTTTTGACAGCTCCATGCCTACCATACACCCCTAACAACTTGACACTTGATACCACCTTAGCCGGACAGTAGAAAGTTGAAACGAAGTCTGTGAACTTAGCACTTTCAAATATACTATATGTGAAAGCTTAAACAGAGTATCAGCTTTCAAAGGATAATGAAAAAATTTTTGATGCGAAGGATCGATTTTGGAAGTCAGCTAATTGAAGAGGTTTTCTTTAGTTACTACAGAAGAGGGGGACTGTGCATCTCGTTAAATAGAGACATAAGTCCCAATGAGATACAAAATGGTCTCATCCTTTCAACTCGACACTCGACAGCAACAACTTGAAGACATGTTCCCCTTCGCCTTAAACTCAATTCACCACTTAGACCGCCTCCTCTCTCTTCCTTATGCATATCTTTCTTGTTTCTCCGTGGTCAGTGCAAAGAGCACCACGTCTAAGACATTAAAAGGACCTTTTCCACATTTTCCATTCTGCCAACAGCAAAAAAAACTACATTTCTTTTCTTCAGAGTGGACAAGCGCTTACTCCTTATGCTCATTATTCTCCCCTTCAACCCCTCAACGTAGAACAACTTTCGGTTATTTTCGCTGCAAAGGAACGACGGCGACATCGCATTCGAGGGATTTTAAAAAAGGATTTCACTCGAGACACTTGTCCGTTTGCAAATGCTTTTAATATTCCTCAAGGAACACTCTCTGTTTCAAGAAAGAAAGAAAAAAATAAAACGAACACAAAACGCAGTCGTCTGCAAGTGTTTAATTGAAGGCAAACTCCATTTGCACAAAACACCCAAATACACAGCCAAACACAGGGCACGGGATGAGCGAGAAATCTGAGAGATAAAAAGTGCAATAATCGTCGAAAGTTGCACTCCACATTCTCGGGCAAAAAAGCAGTAAGAAGGACATAATAGTGAAAATTACACAACACTTAGTCAGGATGACAACAGCACTTGGGAAGGAACGGAAGGGAAGGGAAGCATGCTCACGCAAAGGGATTCCTTATCCTGTGTCCTTTCGCGCCCAGACGTCACGTCCTTGCTGGAAACGCCTCCAAGTGCAGCGCCATTCTTTCGCGTTTCTTTGTTCTGCTCGGAGAAATATTTTCGAAGGAGCATAAAGTGCTATAATGCGGAAGGAATGCGGGGTCTTAGAGGACAATTCGCATTCGCTCTGCGTTCATAGACACCCGGCAGCCAACCGTGGCGGAGTGTTGTTGAATTCAACGTTAACCCCGCTTAAGTGCGCTCAGATTTTAGTCGAAATCGTTCGCAACTGCACGAGCGTTTATTGCAGTCACATCTGCTCTAAGTCGCTGCCATTTACTGTGTGAAGCGCGAGAGAGTGAGCCGCTCATGAGAAGAAAGTTGTTCTGCTGTTACTGGAATTGCACATGCGATGTCTGCGGCACTGCTCAAGACATTCATGTGCAGCACGAATGGGGGACCAGCTCAAGCACATCCAATGATTCTTCTAATAGTCACTTGCAAGGAATGCACGAATTGTTGCGTGAAGTTTCGACGCCAGGAAATCTTTCTGGAATTCTGGAGTTATTATTGCAATTGCCCGGGACACGTTCGCAATGGAAAATGAATTAACTTTTAAGGAAGCCTTAACGGAGAGCCCTAAAGAGTTTAGAAGAGAGAGGGGTTCTGAACTCGTTTTGGCAATGAAATTAAGAACTTGTAAATCTAAATGTATCTTCGCTTCGTTGCTGTTTCGTCAGCAACTACACACTTCGTCTCAAAACAGGGAACAGAACAGAGTTAGGACAAGTTAGGACATTAGCAATGCCAATGAACAGAACTATAGTCGCGGAGGTAGACTGTGACCAGTATGTAATGTCGGGGGTAAACAGGGGCTGCCCCCAAGGTGGCGCCCCTCCTATGGTGCATTCTGTTGGACTATCTGCTTTCCGCCCTGAACAGACCTAGCACCTACGCCAAGGCTTACGCAAATGATGTAGCCGTACTGGTCACTGGACCATGCCTTGCGACCGTTTGTGCAAGTGGACGGACGGCCCTTGACATGATCGATGACTGGTGTACTAGGAACGGGCTTTCAGTCAATCCTCTTAAAACCGACGTATTTCTCTTCACGAGAAGGAGAAGCTTGACTGGTCTGACTCGATCGGTACTTAAAGGTGGCAGCATTCCATTTTTCAATGAAGCGAAATATCTAGGTGTTATCCTGGATAAAAAAACATCTTTGGAAAAGACTCATTGAGACGAAAACCTGCAAGGCGTTGTCAGTTTCTGGCAGTGTAAGAGAGTTTTTGGTAAATCCTGGGGATCCATGTGGATCTATATGGCAATGATAAGACCTCTTCTCTCCTATACATCAGTCGTTTGGTGGAATAAGCTTTCGCGAAAATACATGACTGCTGCTTTTATCAAGTTTCAAAGAACGGTTTCTGCTGTTCAGGGGACTTCCCCAGCACGCTTGGCTCTGCTCTTGATGCATTGTTAAATATGCCTCCCCTTGACATCCAAATCATGGGCTGTACAATCAAAGCCATCTTCCAACTAAAAAGGAATAGTCAAAAATGGAGTTTTGATGACCTCGCGCATCGCATCTCCTGTGACACAAGTTTGTTGCAGAGTCACCAACGATCCAGCTGCGTCGCTTATATAAAGTCGACTTTCCCTGCGTCCAGGACTAGCTCTGACCAGAAATTAAACCGGGAAGGGAATGAAATCGGATTTTCGCGGACGGCTCCAAGACAATGGAGGCATCTGAGGCCGGTGCTTTCGTGGAAGACTTTCTTTAGCCGTCAATGAGGCGTTTGCTGGCATTGAAGCAGATGCGGCTAAAATGGGTCTGGTGGTTAATGAGGGTAAAACGAAGTACATGCCTTCATCAAAGAAAGACGCACAACATCGACGTCTCAGACAGAGCGTCACTCTAGGCGGCAGAAACTTCGAGGTAGTCACGGACTTCGTCTACCTCGGCTCCGCGGTAAATAGGGACAACAACACCAGTACCGAGATCAAACGCAGAATCACTCTTTCTTTGGGCTCAAGAGGCAATTGAGTACTAAAGACTTTACTAAAAGCGGATGAGGAAGCCCTTAGTATTTTTGAGAGAAAAGTTTTGCCTGCGATTTTTGGTCCTACTTGCGTTGGTGGCATCTTGAGAAAAAGATTTAACGACGAACTCTATGGGCTGTATAGCGACATGCGCCTGGTTAAGCATCTTCGGAGACAATGCTTAAGATGGCTAAGCCATGTAAAGCGTATGGACACCACTCCTCCGGCGCGAAAATTCCTCGAATCTGAGCCATTGGGACAAGGCAACAGAGGACGGCCTAGGCTAAGGTGGCGCACACAAGTGAAGAAGGACGTCAACCAACTGGTGGCAGTTGGCGAAAGATCGTGCTGGCTGGAGAGGCATTTTGGTTGAGGCCCAGGTCCACTCCGGACTCTAGCGCCGCAAAAAGAAGAAGAAGAAGAAAATAGTTCTGGAAGTCTTCCCTAAATTCGCTAAGACTTGTTTAGGTCCCGGGACATTACGGAATCACGAGAGACGAGATTGCCGATGAACTAGCCAGGCAAGGTTCTAAAGAGGCATTCATAGGGCCCGATCCCACCTTGGGACTACCCACTTCCTTGGTTAAAGCTTCCGTCAACGGTTGGGTCTCCCAACAGCACAACCAGAGATGGCATACTCCAGGATACAGGCTAAACAAGTGCATGCTTGCATACGTCAGCAAGAAATCCGCGGCTTTTCTGCTATCTCTAGACAGAGAAGAGTGCAGAAAACTTGGTGGCGTTTAAAGGGACACTTCACCTTCGCTAAGCGCCTTAGTCTACTTGGGCTTAGTGAAGACACAATTTGCGACGCCTGTGGAGAAGGTTAATGCACTTCAATGTCCCGCCCTTCCTCGTATTATGTGGCGGCTGTTTGGCGCTGATGCAGCGGGAGCTGGAAACTTAAGCTCTTTATCACAGAAGCGCCTGCTGGTCTTTCTTCGGAAAACCAAAAAACTATAGTTAACGAAGGTTACTGCCTGGTAGTACAATGGACCAGCCTTTGAGTCTGAGCGCTCCAGTGCAGTGTATCCCAACCTCCAACAAACAAGAAAATTCTAATACTTGATTACTATTGACTAGGCCAGGTATCCATGAAGAGTCTGATCCTGGGCTATAGATGCCTTCCATTCCTGACGGTCATGCTGCCTCCAGTTGTCAAGAGCAGGCTTTCTAGTGTCAGCGATCCGTTGGCGTGTCATGGGGGCTGTGCATTCCGATGATTCCTTACCAAACTTTGCATTCAAGTTCCCGTGTACGATTTTGTTTTCATACTCTGCACTGACTCCGTAGGCTCCATCCAAGAGGTTATAAATATCTTCTTTGATGCTGCCTTCACTGGTGTCTTTTTAGGCGTGGGAAGATATGTGGCATGTGTTGTAGAGTTTGGCTTTAATGCGAATCGGCTTGAAGTCGATGACTTTGAAACGAAGCCTCTTTCCGACATTGAGTCCGCATCCTTACACGTGCCAACTTTCGTGACAGCTGTAATGTACACACATGCCGCATTAATTTTTTCGCATTATACCTTATCCTGTCCAGGATATTCCCTCGATCCCAAAAATGTTCACCTCACACTGCTCAAGGATTTGAGTTGAGTTCATGAGTGGCTCCTGAAAAGATGATAAGTCTCAAATTACAGGAGCACACTCGGGCCATGTCGTCGTCGTGGCTTCATCCCAATATCCGAAGCAGCATGTTCTTTTAACTGATGTGGGTCGGTAGCCCTCCGCCCAGCAACCAGCTTGGTCCGGGAGCAGATGCTGAGTCCTCATATGGACACCTCTTCAAAAATCGAAATGATGCATTGAATTGAGACTCAATTCTCTAAGTTCCTAAGCTCAGCAAATTCGCCTCTATATTCCAATTCCAATAAGACCATGACAGGCATTGGTTTAAGCGTTCTTTAAGTTAGGGTTTGGGATTTCCACAACGCATCAGGTCGAAATTCCCTCCGCGATGCAAATATCTCCGCCATGGAGTTGAAGCTTGTCGAAAGTAATCCGCTCTAACAGCATCGCAAGTTAGTTCCAGCTGGGCTCAAACTTTAGCCGGCTTAGCGGTTCTGGAGGAGAACGCTTTTGACACACAGCACAACACTTCATTCGTGTAATTGAGCAAATCAAAATTTAATCATTTTTCGGCTTCAGTTACCGCAAGGAATACCAGTTTTGCTTGCCGTAGGGCGTGTAAAAGTTTCCATCAAATTTGAATTTCTAACCAGGTGAAAGGTAAAACTCACCACGACTAGGCATTCATCAAATATCATCAACATTTCAAGGAACGCCGCCGCCCTTGCCTTAGGCAATGAACGAGGTCAACTGTAACACGGACCACCTTCAGCGCGGTTCTCGACGTAGTAACGGCTTCTTTGAACAAATGCCAAATGAGCATTGTCCTGGGCACAATGAACAGAAGCAATTTATTCTGCCGGCAATGATTTTTATTGCTCAAATATTTATATTTCATAGCTCAGCCCAGGACGAAGGACATTCGCGTACACGATCTAATGGCCGGTTGTGGGCGGTTCCGCAATGTTCGCTCACTCCTTCCCATACTTCTGAGGTCGGACATTAAGACAAAGTTTCTCTCATTTAGAAGTGGCATTAAATGTTGCCACCTTGCCGCCCACACTCTTGACCCAATGGCAAAGAGGAGACGACGGAGGCGGCGGTGGTGCCCAGTGAGCAGCGAACAGCAAAGGGATATAAATTGAATTCATTAATTGCACGGAAGACAGAGTGAGAGAGTGAGGGGAAAGTGTTGAGCGCTGCACGTCCGTTGCTGTAGGCGAGAGGATGTGGCTCCGAAGGTGGCTGATGGTGGTGGTTAAGAGTTGGTAAAAGGAGTCGCTCGGTGAAAGCCCTAGGCTTCCGGTAATAAAGGCTATTGCTGCGACAATAACTGCTCACCGTGACAAAGTCGCCAGAGAGCACAATGCTGCCACACATTCCTGCACGGCTGCATGTTCTTGGCGGCTGCTCAAGTGTGGTGAGGGTCGGTCGGTCGCCAGAGCACGACGCATTCATCTCGTCCACTTTTCAGCGCGTTGCTCAAGTCCTGGATTGAAATTATGAGGACGAGGCTAAACGTAATTACACCCGACAAAGCAGTGGAACAATTCCTTTGCCCACCGCCCTCCCCTCACAAGTTCCGCCTGATGATTATTGTTTTTTTTTCTTTTTTCCCTCGTGCTCCCTTTTGTATGAAGAAGTTATTCTAGAAGAATTACGGTGTGCAGCACAATGCGCTGACGGTGTGGGTCGACTTTCTTTCTCTCGGCAAATGGATGATTGCTTCATTTGACGGGCACAGCCTCTGCCGGTCGGTGCAGAGAGACAGAGACAAAGACGAGGGCCAGCAAATTCGTCCAAAATTGCCCAATAAATGGGCACACAATAAAAGATTGTATGTCTGTCTGTCCAGAGCACCCGGGCAGATGTGACTGAAGAGGGCGATGCATTCCCGATCGCTTAATGGGATTAAACTGTTTTTTTTTTCTTCGGCTTCCTTTCATGCTGATGAGATAAATTACTTTGGAAGATGCAGTGCGGTCTGTTTGTGCACGGAATGGGCAAAGCCACACTGCCGCATAATCTGTGCCGATTTGCGCTCCACTGCGCTAATTCCCAGGGACACCGCATGCATGGAGGGTGCTATAAATAAAGATCCGGCGAACGAACGGGCTGCATATGAGTAATGAAGTTCATGCTTGCAATGCTGACAAATGTTTAAGCATTTTTTGCCGCTGCCGGGCGGCACTGCCGGAGAATGTAGGACAAACTTGTAGGTTGCAGTCGTAATTCATTAAAGAAGGTCGCATCGTAGTAGCCTGCCCTAGGGAGATACGAGAATGTCTGCAAATGTTTTTTGTTTTTGAAATTCATTTGCCAGCCGCTCTTTGGCAGAGTGCTAATCCTATGATGAATCCTTTGACGGACTCTTTTGGAAGGCGTTTGTATGAGATGCGAAAAAGAAATTTGCTTGGTTCATTACTTGCTTAATGGTGTTGTCCATAGCTTTGAGTTTGAAATTTGAAGGGAATTTTTTCTTTGTGGCATTCCGAGCCTATACGTCAGAGGGAGCCCTGTTAAACATTTGAACTCCTCCCACTTGAGCTGCCCCTGGCATCGATTCATTCAAAAATACAGTCATTTCGAGTGCACTCTACTAACGTCTTAAATGACTGAACAGTGGTTAAGGTACACCTCAAATTTTCGGTCACCTCTGGTTTTTGGTACAATTTGGAACAAAAATGACTATGGTCACAATCAATTTCCATCTTGTTGTATTGGCTATATCTTCGACCTCTTGCCACTTTCCAAGTAGCTTCTTCAAACATCCATCAGTGTAGGACTTCGGCGGGTTTTCAGCCAATACATTAGGCAAGTGATTTTCAGTGTCTTTCCGGTTGGTAAATTCTCGAGAGTTTTGTAGAGACCAAAGAATTGTAGAAGCTAGGGAGAGATCGTGCTCACTGGAGAGGCATGTTGATTAAGGCTCAGGTCCACCACGGACTGTAGCGCAAGTAAAAGAAGAAAAAAGAATGGCGGTCCGAAGACACCGTGCTTTACATCAACACTTCTCAATCAAGCTTTGTAAATTTTTTCAGGGCCATCAAAGATGTGTGTGGTGTAGCGCTGTTCCATTGGCAAACTCTGGGCGCTCTTTATTGATTGATTCACTCAAATGTCCGAGTTGTAGGCAATTGAGCAGTTTCACCACGTTCCAGTAGAAGCTCACAAAAGAGGATTCCCTTCACTGACGTTTGCTGTCAAACCAATGCAAGTGTGGTTGGCAACCGGCTTTGAACCATTATTGTTTACATTGGATATACTCCGGTTTAATTAATTTCACATCGGTGGTAATAAAAAAAAATGTAGGAGGTAGGCCCTGGACCAACAAGGGCTCACCAAGGGGCCTAACTCCTACATCAATTACTTGTGTTGTGCGTGCTACTGTTCTCTCACGAGTGGAAGGAACCTACAGTTTTTTACCGACTTCGAAAGGCGAGATTTGAGAAGCTTTTCATAGACAATTGATATTCTCTAAGTGTTGTCCGTAACTCGAAAGAGGTGGTACCGTGAATAAATGCGAGATGTTCTGTCCGGGAATCGAACCTAGACCTTCTGCATGTGGGTCGACGCACCACGCACGGTGGCGGCCACAAATTGAGAAAGCCTCTTTTATAAGGAGACATAGCAACTATTGTTATTACTTGTTATGTGCTCCCTTATGTGAAGTTTGATCCGTCGTGCTGCGATATAGGCGGACGGCGATATGGAGAGTATGTCAAAGTCCCAATGAACAGATGGGTATGGCGGTGTAGATGCTGAAATAACTAGATCCCAGTCACGATCTCTGTGCACCGCCTGCTTGGATGATCTTTGTTGTCCTTTAGTTCCTACATTGAACCTCCTGGCGTGAAGAATACTATTAGTGATGTGAATGATGTTTGTGGGAAATCGCGTTCATTTGACTTTAAAGATGAGTTCCTCCAAACTGATTCGAAGGGATGCTGCACGGGCGTTGACTTCTACCAACAGCCTGATCTTCGGGGCTTATTATCCCAATATTTTGTATTTTGAGAAGGTACGGCGGAATGACTTTATTCATTCATATGTTTAGATATGATGGGTCTCGTTCAGGACAGGGAGGGATGCCCTATAATCTTCCACGTAACACGCCGAACAGTGGACCGGCGACTCCTCTACGAACCGAATGCCGCTTGCAGCCGCGAGGATCTACTTCGGTACAGTAGAGCGATCTTCGTCCGAGACAGGAGGAAGTCTGGGAAAGAACGTCACCTATACTGGTGGCTGTGTTAATTCGGCCCCTGCCGCCGTTAACTTGTTTTTATGCTATGTGTACCTAGTATTGATAGTTGGGCAGTCTGTGGCCAGCTTTTTACTGGTACTTGTACGGTCCTTCACGAAGGAATCGTGGCAATTCGTCGCCTGATGTAAGTGGAATGACTATTAATGCATTTGGCCGTGTTTTGAAAGCCAAGCATCAAAAAGGGCTTAAGGAAGACTTCAAACAAAACCAGAAAACTATGGTGTCCTATGTTCATAAGCAGAAAGTTATATTGGGAATAACGATATCCTGCACAAGGAAAGAGCCAGTCCTTCCCAATTCAACTCGTGAGTAGCAAGCTAACAAGCTCAAATAGCAAGTAGAATGGCTTGTGTTTGTCAAGGCAGTGCTGTCAGAAAGTCTGTCAAACATAACTAAGCAAAAAAATGGCCATTTCATTTGTCCTGTTTGCGTTGATGGCATCTGGAGGAGAAGATTTAACGATGAACTCTATGGGCTGTACAGCGACATATGCCTAGTCAAGCGTCTCCGGATACAACGCTTAAGATGTCTATGCCATGTAGAGCGTATGGACACCACCGAAAAGTCTTCGAATCCGAGCCATTAGGACAACGCAACAGAGGACGGCCCAGGCTAAGGTGGCGCACACAAGTGGAGAAGGACCTCAACCAACTTGGAGTGCGCAACAGGTGGCAGCTGGCGAAAGACCGTGCTGGCTGGAGAGGCATGTTGGTTGAGGCCCAGGTCCACCCCCGACTGTAGCGCCAGAAGAAGAAGAAGAATGGCCATTTCATTAAGTCGCGCTTGCTGTGGATATTGTCTAAAGGACAAACAACTAAGAAAGCTGAGCACTTGGTGCAATGTTTTATGTAGGGGGCGACAAACGAAAGAAAGAAAGGTCAGTGTCTAGGAAAATGTGCTTCAGTACATCCAAGCAACCAAGCCCACTGAAAATCGGAAAACTCTTCCAGCAAACAGAGCCGCACTAAATGTTGAGAGGACAGAAAATAAAAATAGTTCAGAGGATTAGGGAAAAGTCAATTCTCGGGTCATGTATCATCGCAGTGGCCTGCGTGGTCTGTATCTACTTTGGCTCCACCTCAACCTTACTTATCCTAGCACACTGAAAAGGGCACTTACAGTTTCAACATTGGAGTCAAAGCTATTTGTGTATTCAAGCCTCCTAAGACAGAATCCATAAATATCGCCACATTCAACTGACAAAATCCTTCCAGACTCCATAAAGACACTAATTGCAATTTCTTGTAAATTTGGCAACTCTCGGCAACTCTTTCAACAGCAGATGCCCTACTCAAGGTCTCCTCAGAGGTATCAATAAAAAGCCAATTCAAAAATTTAACAGAATCCCCCGTGTAAGGCCAATTTTCTGTATTCTAACTTAGTTAACGTAAAACTTTTCCAACTCTCCCTCTCCCACTCATAAGCAAAAGTTGCTCCTCTTAAAATCAAAGGTCATCTTGTCATGTACACAGCAGGCCACTGAGCAACGCTCCCCTTGGGTCTATGAAATATTTTTGTCGCCATGGAATATAAATTTTGGATTACCGCTTACTCTCCCGCTCGGCGACGATATAACCGAAAGTTTACTGCACGTAAAATCATCTTCTAAGACGGCTCCCCCGAAAAAACATCCACATTCTCATTTCCCGTCCTTCCGAAGTCCATCATCTCGGAATTGGCTCCCAAACAAAGACGCAAAACTTCCGCACTCAATTTGAAGCTTAGCATCGGAAAACAAAGTTGCTCTTGTGTGAGTTGTGGATCGTCTCTCGTAAAGCGCCTCCGGCTACGGCTATGAACTTCACAAAGTGTGCTCCCTCATGTGCGTACGTACCCCAAACATTTTGCTACATTTCTAAACAAATATCCGTCATCCCGAGGTGGCGTGTGTGTGTGTGCGGGAGGGGGTAGGGGATGGGGAAATCAAGGACAAGCAATCATATATGCGGCCTGCCTCCGCCGCCAAGCCTAGTTCCATTTTGCGTTTGAGCCTTTTGTTGGTCTTTATTTTATAAATTCGCTTCTATTTGTTTGAGTGTGCACAATGGGGAAAAAAAATCTGCCGTAGATAAAGATTCAGGAGCAGATATAAAGGACTACTTACGTTACATATTTTTATTTCCATCATTTTTGGTTAAAATTGGCATGGTGATGGTGCGCTTGGAGTGGGAGGGGAGGGATGTTGTGTGGGTTGAGGGGGGGAAATCTCTCTCGTGTAAGGATAATTTTACGCAAGGATAATTCAAAGTAAATGTGTGTACACAAATCGATTGTGAGGTGGTACACAAAGCGTCACGAACGGAGCGGGGGTGAAGGAATTTGATGTAGGTCAGAAGATGGAGAGAAATACTCAGCCGTCTGTGTATCCATGAGTTTTCCCGCAGATGATAGCGGGATCTATGGGGTTTTGTTGTAGCGATGGCTGCAGGGAGGATGGATGGCACATGATGAAGTTAGTGAATTATGTGAGCAAGTCCTTCACTCGTCGTCTCCGCATTTCTCCGACGGCATTAGGCCTCAAGTACAACGGGATTATTAGTTCATTACTTTCGGGCCAACAGCTCGGCTGGGTTGGCCTTTAATCTGAACAACAGATTTTTTCGGGGCTTCGTACCGTTGTAAGTGAATCTCTGGGATTTCTGTGTCCAAATAAATGATTCTGGTGCTTTGGAATGTGGCGGGGAATTAAGCAATTCTGATGCAGGAAACCACTTTAGATGTTTTCGTCTCCTTTGAAAGTGTGTACGTTTTCGTTCTTCCCAGACCTTTTTTGTCTCATCAATCTGCTGAGTTTCGTGCACGAGGATGTTTGTTTGTTGCGTGAAGCCAATTAGTGTGACACGTTTCTGAAAGCTGTTTGCCGCTGTTTCCAGAATGGAAATGAATAATAAACGTACTTGCGTTAAGAGAAAATTTATTTTACTTTACCACCTACTTCACAGAGTGACTCGTCCTATCAGCAGACTTTCCCGATAAACCTCGTACGGGTGTGCGAAATAATCTGAGGCATGTCTATCGAATACCCTCACCTTTTCCATCTGGGAAGGACTTATGTTGAACCACAATGGACAACCATACGCCATGATTGGCAGGATGAGGGCCATACATCAGACCATCTTTACCCTGATATCAGGTTAACACATAGACCAGAGTCCTAGGATACGTGCACATCAGCTGCTTTCAGCCAATGGCGATTTCATTAATGTTATGTGGGACAGAGATCGATATAGGAATGATCAGTTCCCTTTTTGTATTCTCTTCTTGTCATTGGCAAAGTGCCAAAAAATGCGATCACAGCTACGTTTTTCTGGTTGTTTTGTATCCTCTTTCACGTTCTGAGAAGATCGAGAATGGCTACCACCCAATAAAATACGATCAACGCCCATCTTTAAACCCTTGTCCGGTCCATGTTATCAGTTCGATGAGAACATATGTGGGATTTGGTTTTACGTGATCACCTGCCTTACGGCTTATATCACGGTGTTCATTTTCCCAAGAGTCGTAGATAACGCAAGACTAGACGGCTTAGTAACCCAAGTGCCAAATAAGATCATGCTTGAGGGGCAATCACCCCACGTTGTTATGGACCGAGGCCTTTCTTTCAGCACCCGGTTGAGAATGCAACTCCCCACTGAGCCGGGAAATTCCCCTCACTGTCTGATATCTGTCTGATACAGACCATCCAGCACGGTACACTAACCACGGCTCTGCCCGCGATATGGGCATTAAACCACATTCACCGCGATACTCCCACAAGGGGGCCTACTGCAGGGTCAGGCCGAAGTTAGGTTCCCTTAAAATCTGGGTCTGCTAGCCGCCATTCTGCTACCAAATGGACTTTGGCTCCATCAGTGATTCCGCACTTATAAAAGTGCTACGGATGTGACGGGATGTGACATCATCTGGAGTAGGTGCAATGGGAATAGCAGACTAACGCATACACATCGAGAAAAAGAAAGGAAGGAAAATTCGATTCCTGCACTGCACACATCGCCGACGATCACAGGGAGATCGATTTTTGTGCTGGAGCATCCTCTTTTCCTAATTTTTCTTCTACTACTCCTAATGGCGCTACAGACTGAGGGTTGTTGGGCCTCGACTAACATGCTTATTTAGCCAGAAGCACTCTCGCTAGCCGCGTACAGTTGTGCGCTCCAAGTTGGTTGATGTCCATCTCCACTTGTGTGCACCACGTTAGCCTGGGCCGTCCTCTGTTGTGTTGTCCCAATGGCTCAGATTCGAAGACTTTTCTGCCCGGAACAGTGGTGTCCATACGCTCTTCATGGCCTAGCCAGCGTTGTATCCGTAGACGCTTGACTAGGCCCATGCCGCTGTACAGCCCATACAGTTCGTCGTTTATTTTGATTTTGTGTTTTATGTCGGTACTGGTGTTATTGTCCCTGTTTACCGCGGAGCCGAGGTAGACGAAGTCCTTGACTACTTCGAAGTTTCTGCTGCCTAGTGTGACACTCTGTCCGAGACGTCGATGTTGTGCGTACACCTTGCGTCTTCTTTGGGATCCGCCGTAGTGTGATGATTTGGTAGTTGGTGGACTTTCTCTGGCCACACTGATAAGGACCTCTCAAGTTGTTTACGAAGGCTTTCAGGCCTTCGAGAGTAGATCTTGTATGCGATGTTGATGAGACAGATCTCTCGCTATTTGGCGCAGTCGAAGGGGTCTCCTTTTCTTGTAGACTCATGGGGCATACTTTCCACTGACAATATCTTTCAGATGAGGTGGTACATGTGCCCAATCAGATCATCTAGAGCTGCTTAAAATAGTTCTGCGGATAGTTCGTCCACTTCAGTAGCTTTGTTCGACTTCAGTCTCGTTATTGTTTTTTTGAGCCGAAGTGACGAAAATCTTGTCTATCATCGTCCAAATCGAGTGAAACATTCTGCCTAACAGAAGGATTGGGATGCTCGCTGAAGGTTGGCGGCAAGTAAACTCGTGACTGTGGAGCACCGTACTACGTGATGATCTTCCCCGAAACGGACCGTGGGTCGGCTCTTGTGCGGCTGTCTGTGTTGCAAGTTGTTTATTTACTGTGCTTACGCTCCTAATCGAGTCATCACCTTCGCTGTTTAAGAGTCTGCAGTAATGATCTTTCAGGATTACTCCGCATCTGAGCTTTAAAATATCGGCTCAACAAAAGTTCTCGTTACCTTTGTTGTTGTCTCGAAAAACAAGCAAGGACGAAAATAATAAATTTTGTTTATCAAAAAAAAAAACATTTTGACTTGAAGCATAAAATTAGAAAAAAAACTTCCAGGGACTCACTGTGTTACTCACAATCGTTCAATGAAAAATTCCATTTCTGAAAGTAATAAGCCAATGAACTCATTCAAAATAAAACCTTCCCTTCTTGAATTTTCTTCCCAGCTCGCTTCACAGTGCCATGCCATTGAAATGCCGCATCCTCTCAGCCATCCCCTTTTGTTTTCAGAACACACCATCTTAGAAACGAGAGCTCTCATCGCTCAATCGACTCCTACCAACCAGAGACCTTACCAGAGTCCGCTCATTCCTCGGGAACTTAATAAATTCCACCGCGCAACTATAATTAAAATTCGTAATAAGAAGTCAAGCTAATAATGAGCACCCACCCCATCGACCTTGCAGCGTCCTTCCCCCGAGCAAGCTTACCTTCATGCTGCCATTCATTTCCAGCACAAACTCTGCACAGAAATATTCACCCAAGCGCCACGCCTTTCGCCCTCAACAATGGCCGCATTGAATAGGTCGGGAAAAAAGAATCGTTGGCGTGACGCAGGTTACAGTGAATTATCTTTCTCTCTCTGGGACAATTGAAACGACAAAAGGTAAACATGTCAAATCCCTCGCTATTGTGCGTTGCATTCACCGCTTCCATAATTTCCACGTAATGCGAGGACCCAACATTCAGTTGTTCTTCCACATCTGGCCAGTGGGCGGACTTATAACACCCGCGCTCGGCATCCCCAGCGCGCCGTCAGTGCACCGGGCGGAGGGAGAGGGAGAGAGGGATGTAAGTGTGGCCAGGTCGAGCAGAATAAATTAACTCTGGGGAGAGTACTTTTCAAGGAAAACAAAAAGAAAACTGACGAGGACCAAAACAAAAACATTAATGGCGTCCAAAAATAAAATGCCAGCGCTGGCGTTGTTGTTGTTCCGAGAGATGTGTTCTGTTTTGCCGTGTTTTCTGTTTTGGAGGAATAATAACTTTTAGCTAAATACACAGTCACCTGGTCGGGTCTGTCCCATCCGCTCATACGACAGCGATGCGGCGACGGCGACGGCGGTAGCAGGTGGAGCGCCTGAGAAGTGCTCTTTGCGAAAGTTTTCCCTCTGCTCGCTGCGACAATAAAGAGTTTTCGGGAGCGACCGGAGTGCAGTGTCGGTTGTTGTTGACGTTTTGCAGTGACAGAACTGTTTTTCATTTAAAAGGCACGACCGCACTTGAGCTGCCGAGGGTGACGCCTTGGCATCGGCCACCGACCCCGATTCGGTGGACTTGCGAGACCTCCTCAAGTGAGGTTCAGGTCTCAATGCAAATCACTTTGGATTGCTCTCAGCGAAATTCTAATTGAATATGCAAGAGCGTGGAATAAATTGTGACGTGCCGTGCAGAGCGCTTGGACATGGCAATTAGAAAACCGTTGTACGGGTGTGCCCAGGAGTTGGTAATAAGTTGCTCACGAGTTCGGGCGGACACAATGCAAGCGATACTCGAAAACAAACTGTGAAGGCGAGTTTAAGCGCACACAACAAGTTTGAATATGAAATTGAGACATGCTAAGTGCAGTGCGGGCAAGTGCTTGGACGTGAGTCTGAGTGGGGTGTGCTCTTAGCATGGAAACACCGAAAAACAGGGTGAGTTGGGGTGGGTAACTTGAAAGTTTTGATGAAGTTTCGTTGCCGGTTGGTAATTTTTGTTCGTAAATGTGTTTTTGTAGACAAGAACTTGATGCTTGTTAAGTGACTTCATGATAGAGTGACGACATTTTAAATGCAACTTCAATCAAATTGTGCATAAGAACGGAACAGGACTTTCAGGAAAACACAACGAAGGACAGGTAGAAGAAGAGAGATATTTGAACCGAGGCAGAGAGGGAGAGGGAGAGAAGTGATAAAATTAAAATTTTAATGCAATCCACTGATCAACCATTTGTGATGAAAATTCGGCTAAATAGTAGAAGTTAGCATTCCCTTGCCATATTCGCTGAGACGTGTCAAGTGTCCATCTTCTTCTCTTTCTCCTTTATACGGCAAAACAGTCCGAGGTGAACATGGACCTCAACCAACAAGCCCCACCAGTATTCATGATCTTAAGGTCCTTCTCCACTTGTCTGCATCATCGGATTAGAGGCATTCTTCGACTTTTTCGGAGTAAAAGACTCTTCGGTTTGGAACAGTGTTGTTCATGCAATCTAGTTGGCCTAGTCCTCTTAGGCGTTGAATCCGTAGACGCCTGGCTAGGTTTATGTGGCTGTACAGCTCTAACCACACACCTATTTTTTAAATTTGCCTTCTATACTGGCAACAAACATGGAGCGTCTGAACGTCTGAATGGTAGGAAGATCCACCATCCGTGATGATCGCAGTGTCTTTCATCCCCGATTACGTGGTCTTTTTACCTAAGGGGTTTCGGGATTCTTTTCTGTTTACAGCCTGTAAGCTAGAGAGCTAGAACCCGAAAACACTCTTGCATTGTTGCCCATTCGCTCGATGTAGCCGAGCCAATCTTGTCTTAGGTGCTTTACCTTCGCAGCTTCATCGACCACTTGGTACAGCTGGCAGAGTTCGCGGTGTGTGTAACATAAAGCGTCTTGGGGACCACGATTATACCCATTCGAGTCGTGAGTTCTTACCTAAGCCATTTCGAGAGACCGCAGTAACCAATGGAGATTCTATGTCGAGTCTCCACCAAGATGTCGTTTGTAGGGTTGGGGTGTGCCTCAAAGTAAACTATTTACTCGAATAACTAAAATTTAGACTGTTAATTGTCATACTTTGCCGGGGGTATTCGATGGATCAGTTTTCAGTTGACAGCTTATATTTTCATTTTTCTTACTCTAAGACCTGTTCATTTCACTTGCTGTCCTATCGCCGTAAACGCTTTCACAACGCCCCGCTAGGAACGATCGAAAATCTCGTTGTTGTCTGCGTAACCCAAAATATATACAGACTTGTGGAAGATAGTACCTTCGCCGTGATCACCTTGCCGATGCACTTATTTCTCCAGCACAAGCTTGACCAAAGACTGAAAGAAGGTCCTGGCACCAAACTGCAGGTTGTCTTGCGAGGTGTGAAACAATCGGTCAATTTTTCCCGAAGCATGAATTCGGCCATCGCATCAAAAACAGAAAGCTGTCGTTGATATTTGTGAATAATTAGTTTATCGTTAATTTACCGGCCAAAAGCTGCTTATTCAGTTCCAAAAAAACTTGAAGCGTTCGTGCCAACCCTGTACTGGATCTTGGAGGTGACGTTAAAAAAAATATATCGATGATCTCTCTATGAGTGAGAATTGCCTTTTTTCAGATTCAGCAGGTACTCCATTCATCGGGCATGCTTTCGTTCCCCAATCAGATGATGAAAGGCATGCTTTCAAGTAGACCACTGTCAACAGCTTTGAAGTGCTCCGGTAGCAAGAACGAATGTAAATGATTTTAAAAATATAAGAAATATTTATGTTATTAGCTGCAAAGTTAAGTACCTTGAAGTCCCACCATTGATCTGATTTTCTATGATTTATGCAACAGGATAATACACAAATTGTCGATCTGGATGCAACCATCACAGGAAACCCATCGTAAACTTTTGAAAAACCTCGTTATTCCATTTTTAAAAGTTTCTAAATAGAAATTTAAGACAAGGTACGTACCATTCTTCAAAGAGTTTCTAGAAATGAAGATGTGCAAGAGCGAGTTTTCGTCTTAAAGGCGTCGATAAGAAAACTGAAACCTTTATATTCTAGACGTGATCATCCTTTCGTTTGTCCGTTCGTCCACTATATTTTTTTACACTCTTCCTATATTCTGAACATTTCGATGAAATTGGGGACATGTGTTACATACTAAATTTTGCTTCATCTCTCCGTGGTTTTAATTGAAAACGAAAATGAGGGCAACAGCTTAAATTGCATTTTCCGATTTGGACGCATTGCTCCTCAATACAAGCACTTTAAGCCTAAAACTTATAACCAGAACCTTGAGGTTCATTTCGACGAATTTTTTGATTGGTACGCACTATGCTGCTGTGCACTGCAAATTTTGACACGCATACGGAAGCCATATTCAAGTATGCCAAACATTAAATTTTCATACAGAGTCGTTCATTTTGCAGTTTCAAGTTACTAGCTCTGGCATTTGAAGTTCGCCAATCTTAGCTGTTATTTTGAAATTCACAACATTGGTTCAATATTTGCCATTTAGTGATTGCTTAACGATAGGACAAGAAGTTAATATTATTAAATTTTTTTGCAAAAGTGGAGAAAATCAGCCACCTTTCATTAGCAATTCCATTACGTGATGATTCTGGTCATCATAGACCGACCACGAAAGCAACCCATCAAATTTTGAAGAAATTTGAAAAGATTGGAAGCGTTGCTGATATTGTAGAGTCTGTGGAGGTGTTGCTAACGATCCGATTTATTCGTCATTCCCAGCAATTGAACTTGTCGCACATCTTGCTATGGCATATTTTGTGTTTGTATGAGTAACGATGTTGGAACAACAGAGAATAAGCATTGATCTTTCGAACTGCATTTTCTTCAGTGATGAGGCACATTTTTCACTCGTTAGGTGTATCAATAAACTAAATTGTCGCATATGGGGATCAAGAAACCTGCAAGTGATCGATGAGGGTCCGTGGCCTACTGACAATGTTAGTATGCGCTCTATGCTCGAAAGGTGTCAATCGTCCGTATGGTACGGATGTTTCCAATAGACGGACGACAACAATCAATTCGAACGATATAGTTGAATGATAACTAAAAAAAAAAAAATAAGTGACACTACAGCCCGGACGAGGATCTAGGGTCTAGCTTCTTCAGGCTATTGTTCCCTCATGAGTAGAAGGGAAATAGAGTGTTTTGGCGACACTTGGTAACCCTTAAATGTTGTTCAGCACCTCGAAAGAGGAATCGATCCTGGACCTTTGGCATGTTAATTATTGCATCCAAGACTTAATGGCAAAGTCTAATCTTTATCAAAATGTAATTTTTTAAACAAAGGTGTACCGCTGTGTGCTTTCTATTAGTTCTACTTTCGAAACCGAAAATGAATAATAAATGCACCACGATCGCTGGAACAAAAAATTTATTAAAATTGCTTCCGGAGGTGTGATAGACGGCTGGACACCAGCAGCAATAAATTTTGACAGTGCATGGGACCGAAAAATCGTTTTTTCTCACGAGTTGTTTTTGACCTAAATTCAAATTTTCTTCCTTTCCCTTGCGCCCCGCATTTTACTTGCCATCGCAGTCCCCTTAAAGAGCAGTAAAAAGTGCACTTTTGAATAAATTTTCTTCCAAACTCATTTTAATTGTAAACAAAAGTGTTCTCAAACGGTCATAAACGACTATATTCACTTCACTTGATTTATGTGTCTTTCACTTCATAAAAAAGTCCCCCCCCCACCTCTTCGGGGTAACTACGGTCAACTGCGATACTCATCGGAGAGCGATTTTATTACCCCCGCTTAATGCAACACTAACCTCAGCATCAGAACGCCGTAAAACTATCACCAGTTTACGATGTATCAATATTTTTATTTTTCATTCCGAATTGAGACCGAAACTTCAAACTGAATGGATCTCCTGCCATCCCGGAAACAGTTAACGACCTACTTGTCGAAATTGCCTAACGATGAATGAGTCTAAGCGAACAAGGCACGCATCAGAACGCATCTCAATGTGTGTTGTGTGTGATTAATTTTCTTCAATTCATTATGAAAACGTGCAGCTGGCCTCGTACTTGTCAGTCATACTTCCAATCCTTGTGCTGCCACCGTGAAAAGTGAAATTGAATTGTTTCGAAATTCGGGTCACAACCTGAAGAGAACCAGCAGCAAAAAAAAACACACACACAATGAACAACTCTCCAAATGAGAAACGTGATTGTCGTCCTTGTTGGCATCACACCCCCTCTAAACGGACTTGCTTTTGTCTTACAAAACAAAAAAAAAATGGAGAAAAAGGACCGCAAGAAATAAATATAACAGAAAGTGTGCTGCTCAGGCAGAGAACAAAAACAAGTATTAAACGGGAAAAAAATAGCAATTCCACTTAACGAAAAAAATATTTTCTTTTCATTTCCTCGTTTTTCATTCATTTTCATTTTTTTCCTTTTTTTCCCCACTCTTCTCTTTCATATCAATCTCCGTTCGGTTATGCTGCTGCTGCTGTTGGTTGACATCCCTGGACGCATGGCGTGTGCGTGTGTGTACCACACCTGCGACAACAACAACAAAATGGAAAAAAACACCCACATCATAAAAACGGCTAAAAAATAATGTCATAAAACTTCACTCACAATATAGCATTGCTGGCGGCGACATTACGAACGTATCAGCGGGCGGGGTGCGATTCGGAGCAATTATCGCTCAGCTGTCCGAGGGGCACGAGCATATCAATTGAGTTGGCCCAGTACGGGCGTGCTGGAGGTGAGTGAGAGTCCTTTGTCCTTGTCCGCAATGTGTACCCATTTCTGACTGTTTTTTTTTTTTTTTCTGTAGATTTGAGCGATCATAGCTTGTGCCCGCCAATTTCGGAGGAGGACACCACAACCCGAACCGATGGAGTGGTGCACAGTGGGACTGAGATCGAGGTGAAGCCACCAGAGATGTGCACGGTGAGTGGACTGCAGGTAAGAATGACTTCCCGAATTTCAGCGAATTTCAAATCTGAGGAGATTCTATTTCGTTTGCCTTCGATTGTCTGGACTACAAGTATCCCAGGGCTTGACAGACGGAATGAGCGAGTGAAAGTGATGATTTATTTATGATGCCTAAAAATAAAGGTCAAGGTGGCTTGTGTTCGAACTTTTCCCTGCGATGATGTCAAGAGAACGTGCTCTATAAATAAAACATTTCTAAGAAGCCGACGCGGATGTTTGTGCCTGCATCCCAAAGTTGAACTTTTATAAATTGGCTTCTGGGTTATTTAGGAATTCGATCGCACGTGGACGTAAAAATCACTCCTGTCGGGACGGTAAATACATTTGTTTCCCCCTTCCCCACTGACCTTTGAAGGTGACAACAGACTGTAGTCACAAATCAGTGAGCAACTTGATGAATTGTGTTTTCTCAGAAATTTCGCAACTTTGATAAAGGTGCTTACATCTGAGCACTGAGAAGTTGCAAAATGCATTGAACTCCACCTCCTTGTTGGTGTAGTGTGATAAATTCGATGTGACGAATTCTGGGAAGAGATCCAACACATGTTTTGCTCATCTGCTCTCTGATGTCTATTGCTTATTTTTATTCTGTTTGGTATTGATTTCAAAGAACATGTCGCCTTCAATTTCGCACAGGTTCTCCTCATTCTTTGCGCACACTGTCAGCTTCAATTCCAGTAGTGTGGATGGCTTAACCAACAAATCTTACCAACAGCTAAGAAATGAATGGAAGGTGTAATGAAATTTCTTTTAATTTCCTACCATTAATTCAGTTGCCAAGAAATAGGATTTTGTTCCTTGCATTTACGAGAATACATAGTCTACGCAGTACTAATTCTTTGCTCCTATATGTGAATTGGGACAGGATACCACTTGCCAATTTTGATCTCATGAAAGACCCATAGTTAAGCTCTTTCGAAATCACAAAATCGTCAGTTCTCGGGAAGACCCAATGAAGCCAAGAGCAATTTTTCAGTTGCAAACTAAATAAATTGTAGTGCCACCCACAAGCGACCAACGTGTAGCTTATAACAAAAAGGTGGGACCTACAGTTTTTTATCAACACCAGACGACAAAATTTGGGAAGCTTTTCAAAGACAATTAGTACCCTCTAAGTGTTGTCAGCAAATAAAAAGATTTCGTTCCGTAAAAGAAGCAGGGTGTTCAATCCCGGAATCGAACCTTAAACCTTTAGCGTGTGAACTTACCTTATGGCTCAAAATTCCATGTAAGAACCTCGCTTTCTCTTTCTACACACTGACTGACTCAGACTGCAACTCGATTTAACGACAGACTTCCTCCTTAGTGAGTGCTCACCCGAACAGTGTATAAAGAGTGATGTTAAGGATTTAATAGCAGCCTAGCTAGGGTAAGGACTTTCTTGATCACTATTATGACATGTCATTCCACTTTCTATTCCATCCTCCATTTCGCATTTGAGTGAGCGAAAGTATTTTATGTAAACAAACCTAGTAACGTCCTCTAGGGAATATCAGAATCAGCGTTCAGAGTTCTCGAAGAGTCAATTTAATGTATGGAGGTACGATTTTGTTCATGTCCAGTTGCCTACAGTCTTCACATTGAGTACATGGTTGAAGAAGATTTTCCCATTTGAATGCTGTCGCCTCAAAGAGACCAAATTTCAATTCGGTTACGAGATCATTTTAGTACCGAGGGCCCCATTGGCGAAGATGTTGACATTCCTTTATTCAATTTTTGTGCGGCAGACTAACTTCTTCTTCTTCGGATGGCGCTACAGTCCGGGGTGTACCTGGGCCTCAACAGATTCCCGAAATCTGAATTTTCCAAAAAAGATTCAAATCCCGAAATGCCTAATACCGAAAATAACAACATCCCGAAATGACCATCATCTTTAAAAGTCCGAAATTTTAAACTACCAACATCTCAAATCACCCAAAATGCCCAGAATCCGGAAATGACTAAAATCCAGAAACCATCAAATTAGCTTACTTCGATTAAGCAGGTAGTCCGATTGTCCGACTTTGCCCATTATAAACAGAAGAAAATTAAAATTCTCTACCTCTTTCACCCTATGTTCACACGAAGTAACCCAGTAACCTCTAAACTATCAGTTACTTTAGATCGAGTCATAAAGAACGTCCCGACCGCACTGACCCTACTCACAAACAATTTGCTTGCTGTTTTAACATCTTTCTCCTCACCTACACACCCTGACCGACTCGAACTGCCACCAACTTCAGTCTGCTATAATTTCCAAACTGTGAGCTTAAATTTAGACATATGACAGATAATTTAATTCCTTGTTTAATTTGCGTCTCAGTTGTAATGAAAACGTTTTATTGGGGATAGAGTTCAAACTTGAAAGTGCGGTTGCCCTATATTTGGCTGGAAAACCAGAAGTAGCTATCGTTACATCTTTCCACACCCCAAAGTGAAGAAGTCAATTGATCCAAAACCATAACTCGTTGCTGTGATCCTAGCAGCTGTGTAAAATGCCATGGATTTGGTCATAAAAAACAGCATCTTTGGCAGAAGTGGTTCGGAAAGTGAAGGCTCGAATTGAGCGAAATTCGCGTCGAAGTACAAGAAAAATGGCTCGTGAGCTCAGCATATCCTTAGAAGAGATGCAACAAATACTGAAAAGATGAGCTTGGGCTTAAGTCACTGAAGTTCCAAAAAGCACACGATTTAACACCGCAACAGAAAAAGGTCAGATCCGAAAGAGCGAAGGAGTTGCCACATTTGCGCGAAATTGGTGCTTGTGCCCAATTTGATATTTCTCCGATGAGTCGTCATTTGTTATCGAGCTATTGCCCGATGACCAAGTTTACTTGCCAGAGAGGTCCTTCGAAAATGTACTTCTTCGGACTAACACCAGAAAGCCGGCTGCACCGATGGTGGTGGTTTGGGCTGTCATAACCGCCGACGGTTGCTCTCCGCTCGTATTTCTGGACAGTGGTCTCAAGATTAATACTACCCAATACCGAACTGTCTTAGAGACAGTATTGAAGGCTTGGGCAAACAAACATTTTGGTCGAAGATCGTAGACATTTCAGAATGATTCGGCACCGTCGCTCAAAACACGTGTCAATCAAGATTGGTTAGAAAACAATGTCTCACACTGAATTTCTTTACACAATGGATTGCAAATTCCTAATTCATTGGATTTGTCTGTCTGGAATATTTTGAATGCGAAGGTTTAGGTAAAAAATGCCAAAGTGTGAACCACCTCAAACAAGCGCTTTGCAGAAAATGGGTCGAAATACCGCAGAGCTTCTTGCATGTAGAGTGCGTTGCTTTGCTCGGCCCTCTCAAAGTTGAGAAGTACTGATGCAATTTGAAAATTGAAGTATTTTTCATCAATTCTGCCTTGGCACAATAAAATTTATCTAAAAATACAAAAAATGTAAATTCGAGTCAGTTACCCCTGAGATTCCCTTTTTTTTATTTTTTCCTAATCCTGATCACCCATTTGGCAGTCGGTGAGCGTCAAACTTTTTAAACAGATATCACCGGGCACTGCAGCTTGTTCATGTATGTGTAAGGTTTGTGCTCTGTCTTACCCATTGAATTTCAAAGACAACCCAAGAGTTTGGCTTTCAACTGAAGAATAGTGGAAATCCATTCATGAGTGACTAATTGGAAATGGTAAATGACACTTTGCCCTTTGCTGAGATTATTCCCAAATAGAGTATATTTTGTGTCTCAATCATTTATTTTAATGGATTCCATTACATGTGAGTATACAAATCCTTTGTGTACTCACACTGCATTAATTGTAGGATTTCCCAATTGGAACTCGACAACTTTGAACTTTCACCTGAAATTAACCTTCAGACAAATGATCAAAGGCGTACCAAAACCAACGTATTGAACTAAGTTAATTATAGTTCGGTTGATGGTATCAGTCGGTGACAGCAACTTAAAGAGAATTGTCTTTACTTGTAATTTGCGTCCCATTTGGTTGTTAACTCAGAGTCTAGTGAAAAAATTTAAGCCAAAATTTCTTCTCTTAGAAGTTTTATAAAAACAAACCAGACCGAACTATGCAGCAAGTTTTTGTCCAGAATCTGGAAGTAACACTCGATCACACGCAGCGCTGGATATGTGCTCAAGTTGGGCTCTAGAAATACTAAACGAACTTTGCCAAGTTCAGAGCAAAGTCATTTTAGTCATTTAATTTCGTTAACATTAATTTCAGATTTCAAAATTGTGAAAAAATCTTTCCCTATGAAAGAAGTGCAAAACGATTCCTTGTCTGACTGCAACTTGATTCTACACCGCGATTCATCAGGAGGTTTGATTTCTAATAGGCTTTTTTGACTGATCAACCTCGACTCCTATCAAACTGTTTTGTCATTTTTGTTCGGAATCGTTTGGCAAGTTATCATGGAAAGGCTCACACCACAAGAGCGTCTCAAAATGGTTCAGCTGTAATAGGAAAACCAGAGTTTTGGGAGAAAAGTTTTTCATGCGATTCGAGGACTTGCGTTGTACATAATCGACCTACTGAAGCTACTCTTACCAAGTTGAAGGGACCTACTGTTTGTTGCCGACTCTGAGCGCCAAGATTTGAGAAGTTTTTAATAGTCAACACTGTTAGATGATGAAAACCACGTTATGGTATAGTGCATGGACTGGTGGAATTGGTCCATATTTTCTTGAAAATGATGATGAAATGTTGCCATCAGTGGTAACCCTTATCGCGCCATGTTGACGGACTGTGTGCTTTCTAGAATTCAATCGGTGAACTCTAGTTTCGAAAGACCTGCCATACGGCGCGTAAAATAATGGACTTCTTGAGAAATCATTTTGGTGGACACCTAATTTAAGACCCTACTACAGTTAGTTAGCCGCCTACATCGTACTATATCACTCCCTTGCGCTATTTTCTCTGGAAATGCGAAAGAGTCTCCCGTCCTTCGGAATAAGTCAGCTACGATTGCCGCTTTGGAAGCCAACATTACTGTTGTTATCGGCCAAATACCAGTCACCATGCTCCATGAATCACCCTCTCTGTTTCACCTGATAAGTGCTTAGCTCCTGGAAGAAGCATTACAAAAATCACAGCCGCCCCTCCCTCACATAATGGATTCCAATCAAGCAAACCCTTACCTCCATTCATATTCCCAGAATCAAAATCACTTATCGGAGACAAACCAGCAGAGCAGCGGATAGATGACATTATTGAAATCTACGGATGACACTGTGCGCCGCAGGCCTACTGACAAATGGATCCCGTCACCTCAATTGATTTCCAACCTTGTAACTGTCCCGATATCTTTAGTTCGTTATTCATCTTGCGACTTCGCCCAGCCTCGGGGGCCTTCATGCAGCTGGCTCACAGTTTTGCAGAGCCTCCCTCAACTGACGACTTCACCATTTGGTGACTTTCAATTTGCCATCGCCGTCTCATCCCTGAAGAGGCAATTTAAAAATCCTTCGGCAACAATGAAAAATGAATCCAATACGAATCAGTCAAAAACCGTGCACCGTGCTCCTTGCGACGAACTTCACTCCGTCTCCCTTTCCGTTTGAATGGTTCGATCAATAATCCCAAAGAAAAACTGAAACGTAGTCCTCTGCTCACCTTGAAACTCCAACTCACTGCGTTGGCAGAGGTGGTGGCGGTGGCGGTGGAGGCCTGTTGTCTTTGTAAGCTTCGAAGGGCGATGGGTGGTGGGCCTGTGACAAATGCAAATTCTTCTCTAATTTATCATTTTCCGCTCTGGCGTTCTGCTGATAAAGAGAAGTCTGTGAGGTTGGGTGCAGCCCAGCCCAGCCTCGCCCCACCGAGGCACTTTTGACAGATGAATTTCCAACTTTTGCATTAGTTATCGGTCGGATTTTGGAACTTTAGTCACGTACACGTAATTTACTTCATCCACGCGGGGAGTAATTAAAAATATTTCATTCCGATGTGCAATGTGGATTAGTGCGGGCGGCCGGGATGACACGGGATAAAGTTTGCTGCGCCATTAGGGCGTGGGTGAGTCAGCACGAGACTGACATTCCTTGGGCTTCGTCCCGTTGCCTTTGTGCGGGGGCGAACTTTTATTAGCTGATAAGGTGATTCGTCGGTGGGATAATTACTTTTGCATGAATGCATCTATTTGATTCCCGAATGGGATCGCCTGCAAGGATAATTAGTTTTGAATTGAAAGCAGTAATTAACTTTGTGAGGGGGATTGGCGGGATTTTCCGTGTGCAGTGCTTGCTGTGCTCTTTTGTGGCGCGGTGTACACACGGGGATTAAGCGAGTCAATGACTGGGGTGTAGCAGACAGAGAGTTTGATTAAATGCCTGTGTCAGTGAGGTGCAAAAGGTGCACCCTTTCGCTTTGAGATCGCATCAAAAAATATGCACGTTGGTGTGTTTGAACTGAGCGTGGAGAAACATCTGGCCATTGGTGGCGGAATCCTTTGACGGGACTTTGTAATTAACTGCAGTCAGTGAAGTGGAAATGCTTTTTTTCATTTAATCAAGACAATTCTCTGCCCTGGAAATCGACAGGAAGTAAGGAGTGCAGCACGCTGTCTACTAACCGGAGTGTTGTACTTCAGATGGAAAATATTAAATTTGCTTTGACATTTTATTCTGTGTGCAAACCGGGTGCATTTTATTGTTGGGTTTTTACTGTTGTGCTCATCTGACACAATTACAACGGTCGACGAGCTTAAAAGGCAAGTGCTGTCGATGACTGTAGTTAAGCTTTGAGAGTTTTGGGATTCTTTCGGCAATGCTCAAGTGTGGTTCTACAGCCTCTTGAAGAGTTTGATCCCACCAGATCCCTAATATAATATAATATATTGAAATAATATAATTTCAAAAGTCCTGAAATGTCAAATATATGTGACGAAATGTTAAAGACCGAAATTTCCAAGATCTGAGCCGAAAAAAAAAACTTAAATGACACATTTCAGTTTAATACCTTACTCCTGCTTGAAATCGGTGTAGTATTGTGTTCTTTTTTTTATCGAGCCTTCTGGGCTCAAGAGACTCCAAAAGAACTGAACAAACTGTATATCAGCTTCATCATTCCGAAGAACAGAACAGACTGTACACCAGCTTCATCATCCCATTCCTTTTATACGGTGCAGAAACTTGGTCACTGAAGCGGGCGAGGAAGCCCTTAGTCTTTTCGAGAGAAAAGCTCTGCGTTCGATTTTTGGTCCTCTTTGGGTTGATGGCGTCTGGAGGGGAACATTCAACGACGAACATTATAGGCTGTACGGCTGCTTGCACCTGTTCACCATACAGAGAGTATGGACACCACTGCTCTGCCCGAAAAGTCTTAGAATCCGAGCCAATGGGACAACGCAACAGAGGACGGCATACGTTGAGATGACGCATACAAGTGGAGAAGGACGTTAACTAACTTGATTAACGTTCTTCTTGGATTGCACATTTGGAGAGAGCTGGCGAGGGACCATTCCAGCTGGAGAGGCATGTTCGTTGAAGCCCAAGTCTATCATGGACTGTAGCGCCGGTTAAAGAAAAAGAGTCCTCCATAATAATTGAATTCTTAGGAAAGCCCCGTTTTATGAATTCAAGATGTTGGTCATTGTAGGATTTTGGTCATATTTCAATATGAGTTACATATATTCAAATATTTTTATATTCTGGGTATTAGCGTTTTTGTTTTACGTATCGGGCCTCTGGCAGACTCGCCTCATCTGAACGTAATCAACGAGTTGGGCGCTTAGGTCAATAAATTGACATCGATGCTCTATTTTTCCCTCGGCCACTTCCAACAATTGCTCTTTTTTCCTAAACAAAGTCATCGCATCTGCAAATTTGCCATTTTGTGTAAAAATCTCATTTACAACTCCATATCTGGCAGTACAGCGAACTGTCAAAAAATCTCGACATCCCTGCAATACTCATTCTTCTTCTCACGATATCAACGAAAACCACCTACTGCCTCGTCAAGGTCTGTAAGAATCTCATTGAGAAGTGTGATATCCATTGGGAATAACCGACTTCTTGTGTTACATAACTCCGGAGGAGATTGTGGAAAACTCAGACATCACCGCCAAAGGCACAGTCTTCTACCAACTTGTGCAGCTGCACCCATGTGCTAATGTTACCATTGGAGAGGCACTGAAAGGGCTTTCAGGGAGGCATTTGGGAAAAAAGGAAGAAAGGTAGCTAAAAGGGAATTTGCATTGGTTAAGGGTTAGATTTATTGTGTACTAAGACAGATGATGTGTACACAGTGTCGTGGTGACTTTGGCTTAAAATTTCAAAGCACAATCGAGGGCTAGTGTGCCGATCTGACTGGTCTGCAGATACACTGACTCAGGCCAGACGGTCGTTCACTGAGGAGTTGCATTGAAACCGGATTCTGTGACTCATAAAACGACATACCAAAGTCCTCGCTTAACATTAAGAATGTCAATTAAGCGTGAATTCCATTTAGTTCTTGAGAAATAGAGGTCCATGAAGGATTGAAAAGAAAGATATAGCGGTATAGCGGTGTCTGATAATGATTCTAGGATCCTAGGAAGGAATGTGATGGACTTTCACCATTGAAAACGTGGAAAATCGCAACTAATGCGACGAATCAGTAACGTCACCGCAGTAAATATACACACAAAGCCTTTTCTCGTTTAAAATTTGTCCTTATTCTGCTCAATGCCACAATACCTTAAATAATCAAATAAATCCAGTCAAGAATCCCGGGTGTCTTCATCTATAAAGATTTCCAATTGTATAAGACCTCGTTTCAAGAAGAAGAAAAATACTCTTTAAAAATTTATTTGCCCAATCAGCACTTACTGATTTGCTCTCACTTTCTCGCGACGGTCCCCGGCTGCCACAATCCTTATATACTTCAGCAGCGCCACGGTCAGTACCGGTAACGCCACTGGTTCGATGTGAGGCAGTCTATCGCAGGCGGTATGGTCCGATATCATGGTGTGACTGTGGTGTGATAAGTATGATGGGTTGTCTTTTGAGTGGTAGTGAGAGCGCAAGTAAAAGGTTGAACAACGACGAGGGATCTGCGAACATCACTTTAATCAAACGAAGTCAATTTTTTGACTCGACTTAACTCGAAATTAAAGCTCCAATCACAAGGACAATCGTTTTAGAGAAAGACCTCGTATGCGAAGGGGTGCCCAGGCCAAGTGGCAGAATAAGTACTCTAATAATAATTGAGTGGCACTACAGCCCGCAAGGGACCAGGGCTTCTACAACAACTGCTCTTGTTGTGCGCGCTACTGTTCCCTCACGAGTGAAAGGGACCTATGACCTTCCTGAGCCGACGTTTTTGCCAATTCTGAACGGCGAAATTTGAGAAGCTTTTCATAGACAATTGATACTCTCTGAGTGCTGTCAGCAACTCGAAAGAGGTGGTGCCGTGAAAAACTGAAAGGTGTCACGCCCGGGAATCGAACCTAGACCTTCTGCGAGTGGGTCGCCGCCCATACCCAACTATGCCACGACGGGGAATCGAACCTAGACCTTCTGCGAGTGGGTCGACGCCCATACCCAACTATGCCACGACGACCACAGAGTCTGAGTCTGCTGAACATATAAATCTGGAGGAGCTGAGATCAAGCTGCAGATGCACGTTGACTGAATTCCTTTAGGCTATAGCGCCAGCTTGAGTGCTTGTCTATTCATCGTTCCAAATCGGCTTTATACTGTACTTCATATTCACGATTCGTTTTTGGGAACTTTAGATTCCTCTTTAGCTCCTTCTTTTGAATTTCCACTCAAAAAGGAATTCCACTATTCCACGATCGACATCAAAAGAAGTATGCCTTGTCACTCAGCCGACTTTCAACAGTCAGTTCAAAAAAGTTAAGCATGTCATCCCCCTTCCAACAAACAGTTCCACACAAGGTTAGCAAACTCAATCGTCTGACACCAACGGCAGATTCCAATCCCCCGTCGTATCAGACAAAAGATCGATTGTCTGGAGCAGAAATATTTTGACGCGCGAGAGAGAGAGGGGGGAAGGAGAGATTTATTCACATCACGTTGAGATTTCATATTTTCTCTATAAACACTCCCGTGACCTTATGAAATCGTCGCTGTCTGTCTGCCGCACATACGTTTGATTTAATTTTAGGGAAAATTAATTAAATGCCCTTCAAAGGCAGCAGCCACGTAGCACGTATTTGACAAGTTCAACCCTCGTTGGCAGGGTTCCGCTCAAGTATCAAAGGAATGTGCTGATTTCCAACCGGTTTACTGTCGGAATCAGGATTTTATGTGCTTGCCTTCGGCCGTCCTGTGACTGACTCATTTCAATTCGACTGATTTGTACTCCTCTCCTACCCCCTCATCGGAGGGTGAACTTTACTTCAACGTGCGAAAAGTGCCTTTACTTCAGCTCAGTTCAGTTTGTCGTCTCCCAGTCGACCCTGATTGGTATGCGTATGAGCCTGATGTTGCCCTGCCGTTTAGGTCAACATCCTCTGAGAGGCTGTACAAAAAATAATGAACTCTCACAGCACAAATGCCATCGACCACTCCAGAAGGGCTGATGAATATTTCTGGCCAGACAGAGGACCAACCGTGGAAGCACGCTGCGAATGGGGCTTTTAATTTGATCCTGGTAAATTTGATTAAAAGCCAGCACCGGAGTGGCAATGGCAATGGCAATGAGAAAGCACACTTACTCCTAAACAACTGGCAGGTGTTTCCTGTCTCGGCCAGAGAGTGAATTCAATTAGTGCACGTCTCGGCGCTGCTTTTTGAATGATTTTTGTCGGCAGGAGGCTGGAGTCGTTGATCTCACTATTCCGTCGCTTCACATGGTACACAGCGCTTATTGTTGCAAACAAAGAAAAAGCGGAAAACGAAGACAATTCATTGTTGCACAATGTCCTCTTGTCTTCGAGCAGTTTTTTTCCTCTTTCTCAAAGTTCTCGTCCGGGGAAGTTGCCTGCTCTCAATGGAGACACTTCAATGCATTGTCACTTCTAGTGCACACATCAGCCCTCTTCGATCAGGAAAACAATGTACTCCTCGTAATAGTTCTCATTCTCAGGCTTGGTCTCCTTTTGTCGATTAACATATCAAACAGTGACGGATGGGGGTGGATGGCGCTTTTGAAAAGGAGCGCACTTTGCATGTCCCTGCGTGAGGGTGCAGCACTAACTCTATGTAACAGTCAACGATTTGGATCGAACGTGACTTTATATCAATCGAAGCAACGGCACTGTTGCCCCCCCGCCCAACTTGGCAAATTTTTCAGGCACGACGATGGTTGTCTGACGGAAAGAAAGGAAACGAGTAGTTGAGAGGCCTAAAGGACGATGATGCGCGTATCCTGATAGAGTACTTAAGAGTCATCGATATAAGCTCTACCGGATAGGCTAAAGTGAGTGTTCGTCTACATCCTTCCCCACAGCCTGAGCCATCGTCTGGCATTGCGTTGTGTCTGCTTGTCGACTAGAGGGCGTGGAAAGGGATGACAAATGCAATTGCTCTGTGCGACTGAATAGGGGGAGGAGAACAGAAAAAAAAGTTTATTGTCGAGTGAAGTCACATACGGAACAGTAATTATCTGTGAAGTTTCTGGCACGAGTGGGTGCTGTGACACGCTGTTTTGAATTCAAACTACCCGACACCGACGACACACGTTGCAGTGGAATAATGTTTATTTCTACTTTGCGAAGGTAGAAGGGCTGCTGAAGTGCCCTGAAGGGAGAGATTAGTTAAATGAATTTACAGGATAATGTGCCTAATCTGCTGTCTCGGTGTTTAGGGGGGTTGGTTTCGGAATGATATGAAGACGCGACGTGCAAATCACTTCGGAATGATGTTTACAGTACTTTTGTCTTGTACCCCAAGCGATCCATTAGGGAGGGAACGACGTTTTGTTGGAAAGTTTTGTGCATATGGATGGAAATATGAAGCACATGGGGGTTAGAGGGATGTCTGAATAATTTCTGGCATTATCTGGCAGTTTGAGAGTTTTACCCAATTAAGGACATTAATGCGGTGTCATTGACCGGGTACACTGATGCAAATACAAACGTGACCTGTAGTCCTTTATTTTGTCTGGCGCTGTAAGCTGATTTCTTTGCGCTTAAATCTGGAGTGGGCCTTGACACAACCAACAGGGCTCTCCAACAAACTTCTTTCGTTCTATAATTGGTCCTAATTCAGCTCTATGACACAGTAACCTCGGTAATATCAGATCCAGCCAAGGATCTTCGTCAAGAAAATTTCCAATTGCAAATGAAGGGTTGAACAGCGACGAGCCATATGCGAACATCACTCTAATGAAACAAATTCAATTATTTCGACTTAACTCGACATTAAGCACAATCGGCATAGAGAAAGACCTCGTTTACGATGACGTGCCCAGCTAGGAAGGGCACTTACTTTGCTGAAGAGAAAAATCTGGAAGCGCTAAGACCTAGTTGCAGATAGGGGCTAGCGACAGGGCTGGACAGCTTGTCTATTCATCGTTCAAAATTGACGTTTTACATCAAGTCATCTTCACGATTAGGCCCCGTTCCATTACGAACCGTAGATTCGCGTCTTCATTTTAATTTCTTATGTGACAGTCCACTCAAAAAACTATTCCAGCATCGACACCAAAGAAGTATTTCTTACTCCTCAGCCAACTTTCAACAATCAGTTCAAAAGAGTTGAGCATATCGCCCCCTTCTCTGCAAACAGTTCTACAAAGGGCTCAACATGGCTCTCCAACAAGCGCTATCTCTCGCCGCCCGTCTACTGTTGTTGGTTAAGATGATTTTCCACTTATAAGGTTCATCTCAAACGAGGATATCGTCTTATAAATTGATCAAGTTGCTTTGATTACGAGATTCTTCGGATCGCAAGAGTGTCCCAAGACACAACGCCCATAGGTGCTTCACTGCGCACTGCATCTCCCCGTACATTTGTAACAGTTCGTTGTTGGCTCGCTCCACCGTTAAGGCAAACAGGACCAAACGCAGAACTTTCCTTTCAAAAAGACTAAGGACGCCCTCATCCGCTTTTGAAGAGCTTATGTCTTTGCCCCATCGAGCAGCAAAGGGATGATCAAATTGTTATACAAAAAAACGATGTCGTTGAAGATTGGTTTCCGTTGCTCAATAAGGTCTTATACGCGATAAGAAAAATGATCGGCAACAGGAACTCCGCGTTTGACTTCGACAATGACGTCGTTGTCCATGTTTCACATATTGAATAGCAAAAGTCGACAAAAAACCAAACGTCGACGTTGATATTGTGCACCCTTCTTTGATGGCGCTGCGAATAATTCATTCTCCACAGAGGCCATTTTTATACGTTAAGGCGCTCTGTCTTATCTTAAGTCTTTTGACTGTGAAGGTCTCGATAAGTTCGTCACCCACTTTCTAAGTACAGTGAGCGTTCTCCATCGTCCTCATACAAAACCTGACGAGTTTGGTAGGAAAATCAAAACTAGACATAGTACTCGTACTGTGAAGATCGTATCTATGTCCGGTTTCACCTTTCAAATTGAGTACCCATCGGGAGTACTCCGAGGATCGTATCCTACAACCAGATCAACTCCAGACGAATTAAAAAGTTCTGCGGCCCGGCCATCATAAATACATCCCTGTAAGACAGGACGGAATTCTTGTCCATAGTCATCCAAACGGCCTGATTGGCAATTCGCGTCGCCATTTAATAGTATTCAGAAATGATTTTCCAGAATTCTCAGCACCGACTGCGACTCCTTAACATCTTCTTCTTCTTCTTCTTCTTCTTGTCTCGCTACAGTCCTGGGAGAACCTGGGCTTCAACCCACATGCCTCTCCAGTCAGCACGGTCTTTCGCCAGCTGCTGCCAGTTGCGCACTCCAAGTTGGTTGAGGACCTTCTCCACTTGTGTGCGCCACCTAGGCCGTTCTCTGTTGCGTTGTCCCAATGGCTCAGATTTAAAGACTTTTCGGGCCGGAGCAGTGGTGTCCATACGCTCTAAATGGCCTAGCCGTCTTAAACGTTGTATCCGTAGACGCTTGACTAGGCTCATGCCGCTGTACAGCCCATACAGTTCGTGGTTGAATCTTCTCCTCCAGATGCCATCAACGCAAACAGGACCAAAAATCGCACGCAGAACTTTTATCTTGAAGAGGCCAAGGGCATCCTCATCCGCTTTTAGTAGTGTCCAGGTTTCCGCGCCATAAAGTAGGACTGGGATGATAAAGCTGTGCTGAGGGCTTTAACACTCAACAGCGATTGGCAAGAGTGACTCTGCGTTTGATTTCGTTACTGGTGTTATTGTACCAGTTTATCGCGGAGCCGAGGTAGACGAAGTCCTTGACTACCTTGAAGTTTCTGCTGCCTAGTGTGACGCTCTGTCCGAGACGCCGATGTTGTGTGTCCTTCCTTGATGACAGCACGTACTTCGTTTTGCCCTCATTTACCACCAGACCAATTTTAGCCGCTTCCACTTTAATGCCAGCAAACGCGTCATTGACGGCTTGCTGTGTTCGTCCAATCACGTCAATGTCGTCGGCGTAAGCTAGCAATTGAACTGACTTTTGGAAGATCGTGCCTCTGGTGTTGACCTGTGAGTTACGCACGACCCCCTCAAGAATGACGTTAAAGAAGTCGCATGACAGCGCGTCGCCTTGTCTAAAGCCTTTTTTGACATTGAAGATCTTGGGGAGTTCGTTCCCGACCTTGACGGAGCAGCAAGAGTTCTCCATCGTCATCCTACACAATGTGACGAGTTTGGTAGGAATGCCAAATCTAGACATGGCACTATATAGCTCGTCTCTATGCACACTGTCATATGCGGCCTTCAAATCGACGAATAGGTGGTGAGTGTCGATTTGCATTTCTTGGGTCTTTTCCAGCATCTGCCGTAGTGTGGAAATTTGGTCGATGGTGGACTTCCCTGACCTGAAACCACACTGATAAGGACCAATCAGAGTGTTGACAAATGGTTTCAGGCGTTCACACAGTATGGCAGAAATGTTCTCCTTAACTCCTTAACATACATATTTAAAATCATCGTGCCGGTCGGTTCAGTGTTGGGTGTACCTACCAAAATTCACTAGTGGAATAGCAATTCTCCATGTAGTCCACCGTCTTTTTATGAGTTTTTTTTTTTCTTTTTTCGAGGCTTTTCTGCTGTTCGTAGAGGTCACGAACAGCCCTTGTTGTTTGATGAAATATTTTCTTAAAGGCTTGCTGTTTAGCTGCATGTACCTGCTTGTACGAGTATTCGCCGCCAAACCATTGGTTTTCGTCAGTACACATCACTTAAGATCCACGAACTCTTGTCCGCGTTGGAAACTTCCACAAGATCGCCTTCATTGATAGATAAAGTCTGGCTCCTCTTCATTCTCGATTGAATAGGCCTCTGTTAATGGGACATGAATTGCGATGTTCTCTGTCCTAGTTCGAGTTCGCGAAATTTTCCCAGGAGATGCGCTATCGTGTGACTTCTTCAATTTGGTACTGGAGAAGATAGTGCGGCGGGCCAAGGTAAACACGGAAGGCACTATCTTCTACAAAACAGTCCAGTTGTTGGGATATGCGGACGACATCGATATCGTCGCGCGTTTCCAACGTGCCGTAGCGGAGGCTTTTGCGGCAATTGAAGAAGAGGCGAAACGAAGTGACCCTCAGATCAACGAGGGGAAAACAAAGTATATGCTGTCGACTAAAAAACGACAAAATTTATGTGTCGACAATTATAGTTTTGAGGTAGTAAAGGAGTTTGTCTACCTCGGGGCAAACGTTAACTCCACAAATGACGCCACAGTGGAGATCCGACGTAGAACCACCCTTGGCAACCGATGTCGAAACAACTGGGGTCAAAACTCCTGACTCGAAGGACCAAAGTCTTGCTTGGACGATAAGAAAGTCTGCAGAGCAGATTCTTGGTGCCTTCGAAAGAAAAATTCTGCTTCGGATATATGGTCCCGTCTGCGAGGAAGGTGAATGGAGGAGAAGACATAACCGCGAACTCTACGAGCTGTACCAGGATGTGGATGCAGTACGGAAGGCAAAAATCCGTCGACTACACTGGCTCGGCCACATCGAACGCATGGACAGCAACGCTCCAGCGAAGAGGGTCTTCGAATCTGAGCCTCCTGGTTCGAGAGGAAGAGGACGACCGAATCTCCGGTATAGAGACCAAGTCATCGCGGATGTAAGACAGCTTGGCCTTGATGACTGGAAGCAGCGTGCCCAGGACCATCAGCGATGGAAGGCAGCAATTGCTCAGGCTCTGACCCTTCATGGGTCGCCGGCCTGATAAGTAAGTAAGATGTGTAATTCGTCACATGATAGGGCTCCGTCTTGTCTTCAACCTTTGCGACACTGAAGGACACCCGTTCAGGTTAGCAGGTACTTCGGTGGAACAGTGAGTTCTCTCCTTCTTCGTCATACACAATCGAATAACTTTCGTTTCATCACAACTAGACTCGATAAGCATTGTACGTAGAAATTCTTCACATGATGTCGTACAAGGTTTTTAAATCGACTTGCATATCACGAGTACTTTCACATCTGAATTTCAGCCCTCAGACAGCAATCCCCGCAATCTACTTGTGAAGGATGACTTAAGTCATTTCTTGGGAATGTTCAGTGATTCACAACGAGAGTTTTTGAGTTGGACGTATTCAGGCAAAGTTTGTAATATACCGTGGACTGTGGCACCACAGTAAGTATAGAGTAGGCTTAGTCATGAGGAGAGTACATTGGCTAAGGTTAAAGATAGGCTAGTTAGCTTAGTTACGCGAACAACCTTCTGGCCTCGTTTAGTGGTAAGGGCATAGACCTAGAACACCTTTCTTTTCTATTTCGCCCCCTTTTCCTTTCCTATCTTAGATGTCTATCAGCTGTCAGGTTAGGGTATAAGGCACGATTTTGTTGTGTGTGCAATGGGTGCTGTGCGAGTGAGTGGGACAAGAACCACCCCATCCGATGGCCTAAGTTGAGCAACCAAAAGCGTGCGGTCGTTCTTCACGGCCTCATCGAAGCTTTCCTTTGGGCAACCCACCAGCAACCAAGTTTTTTTTTGCATATCCCATTTATCCTTCTCCTTTGAACCAATGCAAAGTGCAGTGATCAGTGCTCCCCTCCTCCACCCCGTGTTTGATCACAATTTGAAATAAACCCCACCCCCTTAAACACAATTATCTCGCATTAATATAACTCTATAGCGGTTTCAATGCCCTGTCACTAAAAAAGGACGAACAAACGTGTGTTCAAAAAAAGTAAATTAATTTTTCACGGCACCTGTCGTAATGTGATTTCATAATAATCAGAATATCATTTAGTCAATTTAAACGCTCCCACGTCCGATAATCGGCTCAATTATCCTCCAGAGTGACACACTTGTCCGATCGGAGTGCGGCTTCCGGTGGTGGCGCTGCTGTCAAAAATTCGATTAACATCGCATTAAAATAAACACCAATGACGGTTGACTTCTGTGCGGTTATCTAGACGTCGCCGCCGGTACAGATATGACACGCGACACACTACACTGTCAATCACTGGCGCACTGGAGCAGGGTGAACGCGCAATGGTCATGTCCTTGTGTAAGTTCAGAAATGAGCTGTTATTGGGAACATGTTTATTTAACGGGACGAAAGTCAATGCTGATGAGCTGGGTGATTGATGCGAGAGTTACGGCTGTATGAAGGCCATCAGTGTGTCGTTACACATGCAGATGATTAGAGGCATTCAGGCTTAATGTTTGCCCATGATCCCGATTTGTCGATGATGGCGGTACTCTTGCAGAGAGTGGGAGAGTGGTCAAGTGGTGCTTTCATTAGCTGGTAGGTCATTATAATGCACGATTCCGATGAATGAAGGAGAAATGAGTTTTAGCGGAATTTTTATTACAAGCTGTAGCCTTGATTATTTCCGAGTTCATCAATGAGCTTTCAAGTAATCTTCTCTTGACCTCTTTGCACGGACCTGGTGTAGGGCAGTTCAAGGAACTGGTTGATGACTGACATCATCATCAAGAATTAGTCAGTTGCTGGAAGTAAATTGCCGATTAAAATAAAGCTTTCCGGGAAAACATTAAGTACTAAGAGGTCTGAGAGAGATCTTAGGCTGGGGAATAGGGTGATGATGGAGCCCTTAAGCAAGTCTTCCTGGTTAAATTGAACATCACCGAATATTATTTTTTGATCAACAAGTCAAGTAATGGCCTCGTTTCTCTTTGGTTGCGCACGAAATAGCAGTCAGGAGGGGTTAAAGGAGCCACGATACTAGACCAAAGAATTGTAAGAGCAATGCAATATAGGGTTATTCGGTTTAGCTAAATCAATTGTGTTGATTGAATTTCATTCTTCGAAAACAAAATTCTTATAGAAAGGAAGTTCTGGAAAGACTGGATCTTCAAAGACCTTATCGTTCCCCTCCTTCATATGGCCTACAGGTCGGGATGGATCTTGGATTTAATTAAGAAGCCTTTCTAGGTGTCCCATTACTGAAACCTTCTTCTTTTTCTTTTCCTAGTGTCGCTACAATCCGGGGTGGACCTGGGCCTCAACCAACAAGCCTCTCCAGCCAGCACGATCTTCCGCCAGCTGCCACCAGTTGCGCACTCTAAGTTGGTTGCGGTCCTTCTCCACTAGTGTGCTCAACCTTAGTCTAGGTCGTCCTCTGTTGCGTTGTTCCAATGGCTTAGAGTCGATGACTTTACTTTAGACCAAGATTACTGAAACAAACTGCCCCCGATTCCACGCTCCAAGTTGGATGAGGTTCTTCTCCACTTGGGTGTGCCATAGGGTCCATGGGCCTTCTCTTTTGCATTTTCCCACTGGTTAGAAGTTGAAGATTCTTCAGGCTGAAGCAGTCTTATGAATGCATTGTACAAAACTGAGACAGTTAAGGTGTAGAACCCGTAGAGGCCCAGTGGACCTCATGCCGTTTTACAGCCTTCACCGTTCGTGGTTGAATCTTCTTCTTTAAAAATCATCAACGCGAGAAGGACCAATGATTGAACGCAGAACTTTTCTCTTTGAAAACCTAAGGTCTTCTTTATCGGCTCTTGAGTTTGTCTAGTATTCTGTCTTATGGGGAACAACAAACACTTTGAAGCTTTGGCCTTACTACTCAATTGCCTCCTAAGGCCCAAGAAAGATAAGGTTGTCAAATATCTCCCTTCCGCCTTTTTGTCTTTTGAATTTTCCGGCTATGTACAAAGCGGTCCAGAGCTCGTATCTGGCAACACTATACATCATTTGAAAGGTCTTGACATAACCTACAAAACGACGCTATGCATGATTAGTTTGAATGTTGCAGACGTATAAACATGGAGTTCACTAACGCCGAAATTCGCGCTATTTTAAAGTTTTTCTTCGTTAAAGGCAAATCCGCTAGAGAAACGTTCCGTGAGATAAATGGTACTTTGGGAGATGGTACTCTATCACTTCGAATCGCAGAGCAATGGCTTTGACGATTCATGACACTATGGATAAGCCAGGCGGCGGAAGACCTGTGGCGACGAATACCGATCGAATTATGGAGTTAGACCGGCATGTGGCATCTCGTGACATTGCCCAGGAGATGGGAGTTAGTCACCAAACCATTTTAAACCATCTGCCGAAGGCTTGATGTGATGGGTGCCGACTGCCGATGATTTGACACAAAAAAACCTTCTGGTCCGAATCAACGCCTGCGATATGCTGCTGCAACAAACTACGCGGATGGTGACTGGCAACGAAAAATGGATCACATACGACAATATCAAGCGAAAACTGTCGTGGTTGAAGGCCGGTGAATCGTCCCAAACAGTGGCCAAGCCGGGGTTGACGGCCAGGAAGGTTTTGTTGTGTGTTAGGTTGGATTGGAAGGGAATCATCCACTATAAGCTGTTCAAATATGGTCAGACGCTTGATTCTACCATCTATTGCAAACAACTGGACCGCTGAAAGGAGGCGATCGACCAG
>OX122882.1:86881939-87081196 GCA_944738645.1 Eristalinus sepulchralis | reverse complement strand
CCTCTGTCCGAGACGTCAATTTTCTGCATCCTTCTTTGATGAGGGAGCATGTTCTTTTAATTTCTATCGTTTACCACCAGGCTCGCTTCCAGTTCCTCTTTGACACATCTTTGACGCCTCGCAGTGTCGCCGTGTTCATCCAATCACGTTTATTTCATTTGCGTAAGTAAGCATTTGACAAGACTTTTGGAAGTAGACTGCCTCTAGTGTTACCTTGTCAGAATGAACAAGAATCAAGAATGATGTTCAAACAGTCACTTGACTACACGTCGCCTTGTATAAACCCAATTTTGACATGGAAGGTTTTGGTGACTTCAGTACCCACCTTTACGAAGCAACGACGACAATCTGACGAGTTTGGTAGGATTGTCTAACTTAGACACGGTACTATATAGCTTCAAGTAGACCGGTAGGTGGTGAGTGTCGATCTGCATTTTATGGGAAATATAGTAGTGTGGACTTCCCGATCTGAAACAACACTGATAAAGAGCTAGCAGATTGTTTACGAATGATCGAAGGCATTCGTGTGCAAAGATATGCAGACTGCTCCAACGGTAATCGGCGCAATGAAGGAGGCTTCCTTTCCTTCGGGCCGGATGTGGTGTTTTACTCGTCGGGTATACTGTCATTTTCTCATGCGACCAACCAGATCTTCTATAAAGGCATATTCCATCGGCTACGGCAACCTTATTCGACTTTTGTCTCGACGGAGCTATAGCTAGATTGAAAGTAGGTGGAACGATTTTTGCCCATCGTCTTCGAGGTTAAATAGGACATTCTGCCTGACAGCGGTATTTCAGTCGTCATTGCCGTGCAGAGTTAATAAATTCGATCGAAAGAGATCCGGTATGGACAGGACTTCATCTATCCAATAAAAAACTTAATCAATACTCTTTGCTGTTGGACTAAAGACTTAAGCTCTGCCCAACAGTGCCGCAGTGAAGATTTTTGTGGTTTCTCTCCTTAGTTCGAGTTGAAATTAATTATCCAAGTTAACACAATTTTCTTGTGCACACAACTCAAAGAAAAGTTTCTTCGTAACTCCTTCTGAAATCGATAAATCTCTTCACCTAGCAGCACACTTCCGCACGCAATCAATTCCCTAGCTACATCTAAGTCGTTAAACCGCTAAAAAAAAAAGAAGAATAGGTGACTCCCAGATTCATCCGCATTTGATTGCATTTTAATACCGAATCATTTGTCGAAATCCATATTCATCCTCTTATCCGCATTTATCCTATTTGAGGAACCGTTTCCCTGAGCCTGTGCTGTCGCCACAAAAAAAACGGCGGAGAATCTCCATCCTTCACTGAAATTTCATTACACCATTTGTTACGTTCCGAGCGATGCATTAAAATATTATCCCTCAGCCCACAGCCCCCAGGCCCCACAGCTGCTCATACAAAGGTTGCGAGGATAAAGAATATAAATCAAAAGAGGACGAGAAGTGAGAAACGAGGGCGAACTTTAAAATGATGTTTATTTGTAATTCGTGAGACAAGCTTCGCCTTATTTTAATCCATTCATTTAAAATTTTTTTTACTTCTGCCAGGGTATTTGTATCCGCTTGTGTTTTTGCGCGCTCCGTCATCACCCTCACAGAGATGATGGAGGATGACGAGGACGATGATGATGATGATTGCAGTGTTATAGGTGCCTCCTTCTATTCCTTGGAGGTTGGTGATGGCGGTGGGGGAGGGAGAGGAGGATGTAGAAGTTCATCGTCTTAATAGGATTCCACTCCACTTTGAGATGGTGAAGTACTTTCTCTTTTGCGACACTCCCGCACTGGCACTTGTGTTGCGTGTACTTTCCTCTGCCTCTTTTTAAATGCTTCACAGAATTAAATTGAAAACGAGATTTTTTACGATAACGCCGGGTCTGCCGCCACTGCAGGGTTGGTCTCCTCCAGCGCGACACAATCCGATACGCAGATAAAGTGCCTAAAGCCCTCACATATGTATGCCGAACGGAAAACAATTCCCATAGATAAATACTAGGTCCTATCGCCATGCGGGTGCAAGTGTGATAAAATGCGGCGGCATACAAGCGGACGACGATTGTGAGCCTTTTGCTGAAAAAGGAGCGCATAACAAAACGTATGGAGGCAATAAAATCGTTTCATTCCTGCTTCGGCAGGCGAAAGGAATCGGAGATAGAGCAGAACGCTGGAGCTAAAGTGATGGAGTTCACTCTTGCCGAGAGGAGGACGACAGCGATAAGATTGTGGTGGTAGCTCATATCCTGCAAGCGGGCGAGGAACAGGATGTGCTTCGCTTGTCGGCGCTGATAACGAGATGATTTTGTAATTTTTTACGTTTGGGTGGCATCTTGTTAAGGGGAGAGAGCCGGGCTTTTCAGTGTGTGATGATGCCATTTGGGAGTGGAGGCAGATGGCATTCATTGCGACAGCCACGTTTAAGCGGCGTACCATTAGCTATGGGAGCATGAGAAGCTGTAGGAGCCTTTGAAGTCTATTAAGTCGAATGATTTGTCATCGTTTAAGAGGGCTTATTACGACTGAATGCCAGATCTGATTGTGGTTTGATAAATTGCGGAAGTTTCTTGTAACGTATGGATTCATGAGTGGGCGGAAATAAAAGCTTTAAATAATTCGTCCTTAATCGGAGTGATATGCATACATATGGAGCCTTGGAGTGAGATGCTGCAGTGTATGGTGACTAATGAATCTTTAATAGGTGTGAAATGACAAAAAACGATCCACGCCGATTGTACTAGGGCACAGCGACTTTCAGATGAAATTTCGTCTGGGACAAGAAAACACGACTTCTCCTCCAGTGTCTTTCGAAAACAGCTCGTTTCCGTAGAACATCTAGGTAATTTTTAGGATCGTGCTGAGCCTTAAGAAACATCAAAATAAATGGCAAATCCATGGGTTGACAGGAATGATTATCACCATGGTCACATTGAAACCTCAAGTATGGCCGGCTCAGTAAGTATTATCATGCACAAAGGAGGGATTCATATGAGAAAAAGTCTGAAATAGTGAAATGCACCTAAAACGTAAATACTCCTTCATCACATAAGTGCACAGATACCAGCATTTGTTCTTCCCAAAAATGAAACGAGAGAGAGGACTCTCAATACTTCTTGAGTTTGAATAGCGAACTCCACAAGCTGACCAGTACTTTTTCTTCTTCTTGTGGCGCTAAAGTCCGGGGTGGACCTGGGCCTCAACCAACATGCCTCTTCAGCCAGCACGATCTTTCCCAAGCTGCCGCCAGTTGCGCACTCCAAGTTGGTTGAGGTCCTTCTCCACTTGTGTGCGCCACCTTATCCGGGGCCGTCCTCTGTTGCGTTGTGCCAATGGTTCAGATTCGAAGACTTTTCGGGCCGGAACAGTGGTGTCCACACGTTCTACATAGCCTAGCCATCTTAAGCATTGTATCCGAAGGCGCTTGACTAGGCTCATGCCGCTGTACAGCCCATACAGTTCGTGGTTGAAACTTCTCCTCCAGATGCCATCAACGCAAACAGGACCAAAAATCGCACGCAAAACGTTTCTCTCGAAAAGACTAAGGGCTTCCTTATCCGCTTTAAGTAATGTCCAGGTTTCTGCGCCATAAAGTAGGACTGGGGAGATCACGGCGTTATATAAAGCAAGCTTAGTCCTTGAGATGAGATGGCTCTATTACTCAATTTCCTCTTGAGCCCAGTGAAACAGCGATTGGCAAGAGTGATTCTGCGTTTAAATTCGGTTATTGAACCTGTTTACCACGGACCCGAAGTAGACGAAGTCGGTGTTTCTCGTCCTCCCTCGATGACTGCATATACTTCGTTTTACCCTCAATAACCACCAGACCCATTTGAGCCGCTTCTGCTTCAATGCCAGCAAACGCCTCAATGACGGCTCGCTGTGTTCTTCCGACCACGTGTATGTCATTGGCGTATGCTAGCGATTGAATTCACTATTGGAAGATCGTGCATCTGGTGTTGACTTGTGAGTTACGCACGATCTTCTCAAGGATTATGTTAAAGAAGTCACATGACAGTGCGTTGTCTTGTCTTAAACCATCTTTGACTTTGAGATTCTCCGTGAGTTCGTCTCCGACCTTGACGGAGCAGCGAGAGTTCTCCATCGTCATCTTACACAATCTGACGAGTTTGGTAGGAATGCCAAACTAGACATGGCACTGTATAGCTCGTCTCTATCCACACTGTCATGTGCGGCCTTGAAATCGACGAACAGGTGGTGAGTGTCGATTTGCACTTCTTGGGTGTTTTCCAGGATCTGCCGTAGTGTGAAGATTTAGTCGACGGTGGACTTCCCTGGCCTGAAAGTACACTGATAAGGACCAATCAGATTGCTGGCAAACGGTTTTAGGCGTTCACACAATACGGCAGAGAGGATCTTGTACGCGATGGTAAGGAAACTTATCCCTCGATATTTGGCGCAGTCGAAGGGATCTCCTTTCTTGTGGGCCGGATAAACGAAGCTGAGATTCCACTCATCAGGCATGCTTTCTTCCGGCCATATCTTACAGATGAGCTGGTGCATGTGCCCAACCTGGTCATTTCCAGAATTCAAGTCTCTGTGTAGTGAAAAACAACAAGTGGAGATAGTCCTCAATCAATCAACTGCATCACCCAATATTATCAGTTAAAGACGTTCATGAAGCGAATTCCGAAGAAAAAAATGAACACCAGCCCGCCGTCTGGCCTAACTGTTTGACTTATGTTTTCAAGTTTAATTTGTTCTGCAACTTCCATCGTTCCCGTCGATCGACTGAATGCCCTGTCTTTCCTCAATACTTTCCATCGTTTGCCGGTCGCATGCTGACACAGGTGTTCTGCTGACTGATTCAATCCCCTGGGGGATCATCTCTCTTTGCATGATCGGCAACACATGTGAGTTGCGCTGGTACGCATTCCCACACTTTATCATTGAATAACGTCAGTATCGTTTAACGATAGATTATGCCCCTTGTGGCCCACGAGCATAGCTTTTGTATTAGCTACTCCTGTTGTGCGTGCTACTGTTCTTTCACCAGTAGAAGGTACCTACAGCTTCGAACGGCGAGATTTGAGAAGTTTTTCATAGACAATTGATACTCTTTGAGTGATGTCCGTAACTCGAAAGAGGTGGTGCCGTGAAAAAATGCGAGGTGTCCCGTCTGGGAGTCGAACCGAGCCCTCCTGCGTGTGGGTCGACGCACTAACCCCCAACCCCACATGGAAATTTATTGGGAATACCAAAAAAAACTCGTTTGAAAAGACTTCACCTGCTGATCCAGTTATTAAATGCAAATTCCATTTTCATACCATTTGTTAAATTAAACTTCCATCCCCAAGCACCTCCTCCCTTAACCTCAATTCAACCAATTCCAAATTGCAAAGGCAAACCTATGACAATTAAAATTCCACAGCACAAGTTGCAAGTAATAAATTCCCGCAGCTGCATTTTAAATTTGATTTCATCCCGCAGAAAAAAACCAAAAAAGCCACAAAAAGTTTGAAATTCAAATTTATGTCTTTAACTTCCGCCAAATGAGTGAGCCCCCAACCCACCGCATTCTATTCACATCGTCGCCCTGCAACAAGCGATGGACCACAATCTCACAAGTCCACCAAATGACTGGCCCATTATGAGAAGCCTCCTTGCATTTGCATAGCAAATTACTCGAGCCGCTCATTGTGGCGATGGCCACAGAACCGCCGACCGCCGACCGCCCGCTGGTCGTGCCAATTCATTGATTATTCCAAAAACTTTCCACTTACCACGCACACGTTGACATCCTTAATTCCTCGCACTCAGAACCCAATTAAAGACGAAGCCTCACCGCACACACTCTACATCCCATCCCATCCCAATCACACTTTCCATCAAAGTTGCCCTGCAACTCCTTCGACGCCGGCATCCAGTCGGGCGCATCCCCTCCGGCGGTGGTCTTGCCAATTGCAAAACTTTCCTCTCGCGCAAACACAGCCCCCAAACCGGAGGAACATAAAATATAGAATCCGGCGAGCACGAGGTGGGAGCGTCAAGAGGAGAAGTTGTTCTTGGAAAATATCATTAAAAATCTAATTTAATTAAACTGCGAAAGTGGGACTCCGTTCCCGCCCGCCCATCCGTCTACGAAATGAGTGTGGAAGCCAGCACGATGGAGCTGCACCATAAAGGATGATTTATGCGGAGTGTGCAGCCACAATTGTCATTGTTTTAGCACTTGAACTGGATTACAGCGGCCGCCTGAGTCGCACTGGAGCGCCGCTTGATAAGGCGTAATCGGGGGCATCCTGCCCTAAACGTGAAATATGACTCTGGGCGCAGTCACAATATTTTGCCATCTCTATGTGCGGTGCCATCGACAACCGATACACACTGGGTCCCAGCGAGTGGATCTCTGGCAAGCCCGAGAGCCACATCGGACATCCCCGCCGCTCCCTAAACGAGAGTACGTGTCGGCCATTAAGCCCCATTGTCAACTATTTGTTTCTGTTCGTGTTTATTTATCTCTCGTTTATTGCCTGTGGGTTAGAGCCGGCATCCCGGTCCGGCGCTGCACATAATAAAGTAGTCATACACGAACGTTGATGCTTCGGCTGCACTCCTGCGTAAAGCGTTCCTCCTCTGGGCAGCAGTCGTCCCCGTGCCGTGCTCCTCTTGCGAAAACCTATAATTAAGTTGCGGCACTGGAGAGGAGACACCTCCAATCGGTGTGGTCCCTTGCCGCCCTTATCGTTGTGCAGGCAGGTTGCTATGCGGCCACGTCCCACGATAGTCTCGAAGCTTTAACTTTCCCGGAGATAAAGGCAAAGATAGCAGAACCGAGAGACCGAGCCCGTACAGTGTGTGCTGCATGCACAAGCAGCTGAACTTTTTCACATAACCCACCGGGCGGGTGTAGGCGACCGGGGTTTCCTTGGGATTGGATCTAAACTCTGTGTGTGTGGGTGCGTGGGAGGTGAGTGCGAGGATTTATGTAGGCAGAGTGGAGTTCTGATGGAATAAATATTCCAAAATGGCAATAAAAGTATAACACAAGAGTATGTGCCAAGATCCCAAGTACCTGAGGAGCTGGAGACTCTTCGCAAAGGATGCGGGCGAAGTGTTAATTGGATAACTAGAAGGTGGGCGCTGACTCCGGAACAGTGGAGGCAGGCGATGGCAAATTAAATCATTCAGGAGGGCGGCTGCTGTGAACAGATGGTCACTTAATGGCTCTGAAGAGCATTGGATTTAGACCCGCATTGGAGCTTTAATTGCTGGAAGGATGATGATTTCGACTGTCCATGGGAGTTTGTACTTTTCGTTATGTTTTGGTTAAAAAATCGATTAAGACTCAACTGAATGTCTAATTCTTTGCTGTTCTGAGGAAATAGGTTGTTTGGGAACACTTGAAGACAAAGTAAGGACTTACAACAGTGGTCGAAGAAAGAAAGTACTTTTAACTCAACATATCCTCTAGGGTTCCGTAAGTGAACAGGAAAGAGGTGAAGCTCTTGTGAGCGAACTTTGAGTACTTTGGGGATGCGATGTGAACTTTAAAATTATCATTTTCGATATTTCACTGATACCATTCTAATGAAGAGTGATTCATTTTAAGGTTTGCTTTTCAGTAGACGTTTTTGTCGGTTATTTCGGTTAAGTACTATTTGGCAAGTAATCTTGAAAACTCTTAAGCCACAATAGCGTTTCGAAATTGTTCAGCTCGATTACGAAAGTCATCTGTGACAAATGATTTTTTGTGAGTTTCGAGAAACTACGGTGCGTATAATCAACCACTGATACCACCATTGCCAAAAGCAGACTATAGAAAAATTCTGAAACTGAATATCCGCTGTTTCATGGTGAGAAATTTTGTTCAGTGATGAAGCCCGATGATGGCTCAAAGGATTCGTTTATCAACTAAATTGCCGTATTTGGTACGGTATGGTTTATGGACTGGTGGAATTGGTCAATATTTCTTTGAAAAGGGAGGAAAATAAGGATGTTGCCATAAATGGTTAACTGACTGTGTACTTCCTGGTTTTCAAAAACATTGTCTCGGTGAGCTGTGGTTTCTACACGGCGGCGCTGCAAGCCATACAGAACGTAAAACAATGAACTTGTTGCGGAAACATTTGGTAAACCGTACCTAGACTATACCTAGAGTATACCTAGAGTATACCTAGAGTATACCTAGATCGTGAGTTCCTAGAGTATACACCGTTTTTTTTTGGTAATATGTAAGGTCTCAGGCTTTCAGGAATTAGCTGGCAAAGGGCTATGTTTTTTACCAAGATAGCATTCGCAAAGCTCGATCACGTCTTCTATTTTTGGATCCATTCAATTAACAACTTCAATTGTATTTTCGGAAAAAATTTACATGACATCATTAAAAAAAACACTATCATTCCTAAAAGCGCAAATGCCATGATTTGTTCTTTTAATTGGTAGTACAAGTTTTAAGTTCCCCTACAAAGTTATGTGCTTTATTTGACTTTATAAATCAAACCTCACAATAAATCACACATTATGTTTGGTAGAATTTTGTCCATAAGTTAAACAGCGAAGTGCACTTTAAGGAGTTAAGGAGATAAGTTGGTAGATTAGAAGAGACACTTAACTGGACTAATGTGAAAACCACTATGAAACCACTAACGCCCACAGGTCCTTGCTTTTTCGTGTTGGGTGTACCACTGTTCTATCACAAGTAGAAGGGACCTTATGTTCGTTTACTGATTTCGAACGGCGATAATTGAGAATCTTGACAGTAAGTACCCAAAGAGTACTGTTGCTGCCTGAACTCAAGAGAGCCCTTGACAATCAGACAGCAACTCGAAAGGTGTGTTTAGTTCAGGAATCGGGAATTTTCGCATATGTATAAGTCAGCCACTACACCACGGACACCACCCTTCTCGTGATTTTTGTCTCATGTTGAATTTATACATGAATGAAATACAATAGTTATAAGGTGGACGCCGTAGTGGTATTGTCGGTAAATGCATAGACTCACACGCCGAAGATTTTGGGTTCAATACCTGGAACGCCTTGCAACTTTTAGTGGCATCGTCAAAAATTCAAGAGTATAAAATGTCCATGGAAGTCTTTATAAAATTTAGCCGTTCAGAGTCGGCAATAAGCAATACGTTCCTTTTTCTCGTCAGGGGGCACGTGTAGTTGCTAAAGATGCTGGTCCCTTGTGAACTAAGGTGGCATCTAATTTTTTCATTTATAATCACGGCAAGCATGGAGTCGCTCTGAGGAAGTTAGAATTATGAAAAGAAGCCAGAATATAATTCCCAATAAACATGGATTATTCTTCTACTTCTTTCCGCTTCTTAATAATAATAATAATTGAGTGGCACTACAGCCCACAAGGGACCAGGGCCTAGCTTCTACAACAACTACTCGTATTGTGCGTGGTACTGTTCTTCACGAGTAGAAGGTACCTACAATTTTTTTACCGACTCCGAACGGCGACATTTGAGAAGCTTTTCATGGCGACAATTTTTACGCTACTTAGAGTGTTTTTCTAATTCGGGATAGTCCTGAGCACTAGCCGACATGCCATCAAGGGCTACCTTCATCTATTTCCCATCACAATGGCTCGGATTCAAAAATTCTTCTGGCCGGAGGTGTGTTATTCATCCACTCTATGTGACCTAGCCATCTTAAACGTCGTACCCGCGGAGGCTTGACTTGGCACAATACAGCCAATACACACACAGCCAATACAGTTCGGTGTTGAACATTTTCCTCCTGAAGCAAGCAAGCAAACAACGTTGAACGTAGAACTTTCGCCTTGAAAAGACCAACGCTGCTCATTGATATTTAATTCAGGACACACAAAAAATATTACTGGAGAAAAGTCTGATCTAACATGAAACCCTCTGTGCGTGAGTATAACTCGCACTTTTTCGAAAAATACAGAATATTTCGATTGACTTTTCCAGGAACATCCAGATTGCCCACATTAGTATTTACTAGGGTCCGGTACATCAGATTGCAGCTGTGTGCTGAACTTGTGTGATGCTTGCGACTCACTAAAAAATTTATTTTTAGGCTGAAAATATGTCTGTGGTTGAACTGAACCTCATTGTAGACCATGTTGTGTTTTTGTTTTTGAATTAACAGCGGTGTGATGGTCAAAATCTTGACAAAAGGTCAGGCAGTCAGTTACCTCCGGAAAATTAAATAAGTTCCTTAACCAACCTCCTTCCTAACGCTTTATCAGCGTTGTGGGCACCCTAGTGGGTGCTGTGTCGTACAAGCGTCGCTTGGTGACCCCGAAACTGTGAAAAACACACTTTTGAATATTGTTTTTGGGGAACCAAAGCGCAATTCGGGCCAATATCATACAAGCAATTCGTGAGCTACAGGCTAAGACCATAAACAAGGTATAAGGGGGTTGGGGTGACAGAATGCGCTACTGCAAGGCCAGCTGAGGAAGCCACTTCTTAATTACCGGGTAAGATTTTCCTTTTTTTCGTTTCATTGCACTAGAAAAACGCCTTTAGAGAAACACTTGTATTTGGCCACCCTCCATCCCTTAACTCTATGCCTCTTAACAATATTTGCCAAGAGGTACGTACTTGAGACGTCGTCGCACAAAATTTCACTCCTAACAGGCTATGCTTTAGAATGCGTTGTCATCTCTTGAACCTCATTTGAGTTGGCACTCACCCTGCTTATACAATATATGGGGCAGCGTACGCTCAAAATATACATGCACATGTAACCTCTCAGCTACAAACGTGTCTACGCTTTTCAAGTCAATCAGCATTACACTCTGCAGTCGTCAATCAATGGGAGGAGTTCGTTGTTATATGGGTTTATGTTCCTCAGAGACCAAACAGACAATTTGTGAATTTGTGTTGAAGGTTTAGTTTAAATGGGTCCTAAAATTCAAAGGAGCAACATTTCCTTTAGTAAACAACCATTTCTTGGGTCACACAGTTTTTATTCCTTGTGATGTCTCCCGTGCTTTTCATTCTGCACCTGATGTATGCATCGCCTTGTCATCTTTATCTTCTAATCGAACTATTGAAAAGTACCTCAAACCCAATCAAAATCAGTTCCTTCAACCAAAAGTGATCGATGAGGAACCATTCCAATGTGTCGCAAACGTGAGGAAGATTCCATGAAAACCGACCAACCAATGGCATGAATAGCGAACACAAAAAACCGCACTAATATGAACGAACAGGAGCAACCCACCACCTGCCGACACCAATCATCTTCTAATCTGTCAATCTCATCAACGAAATCTCATTTCATGGTCTAATTTTTATTATATCACCCGCAAAATAAGTTATTCCCCTCCATTGCGTCCACCATGGTATCGCTTCAGCGCTCACTTCGCAGGAAGTTTACTCAAAAATAATTTACCGATTACCAGCTGAGTGACAGTTTTCCTTCTCATCCCCTCCCCCCTCCCCCACGGTCTCATCATCGTCAGAGCGATCCAATCACTTGACAGCGAAGGAAAATTTCAATTCCAATGAATTGCCGAACGCACACTCCAATAACAGACATGTCATGCTGGGTTGAGTTACTGCCACTCCAACTCACCCACCCGAGTGGCGGTTTCCGGTGCCAGACCGGGAAAGAACAACAAAAGCTGAGAAATTCCCCAAGAAGCACCACTACTGGTCCACGATCATTACACGTCCTCATTTCTGGCGTTCAGTCTCCCGACACGCTCCCTGCCCTCACATCTCCGATCAAATGGATGTGACTGGAATAATCAAACAGACCACGCCAGGAACTCTGACTAAGGATAAAGGAAAATATTTTCATTTACTTGTTAGGCGACTGCTTTCATCTTTAATCTCTGACTGGGATTCAAGGACTTTTTCTTTTCCCTCCGACCAGCGCCAGAGCCATCGCCATCGCCATCGCCACCGTCGTCGCTGGCATCGTCGTCGTCTGTTTCATTAAACATGTAGTTTCCATTCGAAATCAGTTGCTCCCTCCGCCACCCACACGCCCTCGTCGTAATTCGATGAGGAACGTCAGCCAAGACACATGTTATGGTCGCACACATAGTGCCAGTGGTGCTCTAGCTCGCCATTACAACTATTGCCGCCATGTCCCGCATTTGTTTCAACAAAACAGCAGCTTCCGAGTGGGATGAAGGGAAGTGTTACATAAATAATCTCGTATGGTAGCTGGAAGGACATTTCATCGCATTCGTGTCGTCATCCTTGTCGTCGTCCTCCTCCTCGCTGTCGTCCGCCCGAAACTTGGTAATTGCCCCATAAATGTAATGTTCCGCACGCTACGTAATCAACTTGACCCGATTATGTACGTGCGATGGGTGGAGAGCGAGAGGGCGCGACAGCACCGAGAAACACTGCACATCTCATACGCCGTGAGGGTACAAGTAGTTTGAACCAATTTCCGGGTTAAAGCGAGCTTCGTCGTCGTCCTCGGCGGTGAGACTGCAGTGAAGTGGTGGCAAGTGCAGCCAAAAGTGTTCCGTTGCTCTTTTAGTCGGTTCCGGTCGGTCGGTTGATGGATTCCTCTTATGACCCGGAGGTGCTTGGGATTCCTTTCAAACTGCTTCCCCCAAGGGGGGGGGGTAAGGTTCAAAAATATCTGTTCACCAGGAAGGCGGATGTTCAAATTGAAAGGGAATTTCGCCACGAACTACAGGCGAGAGGAAGGATTTGCGCTGACCTCGGATGTGAAGTTTCCATCCAGTAATTACCTTCAGATGGGAATCCCCACCAGCCGGACAGTGAACAACGAAAAAATGTCCCATACTAAGTATCATTTGGCAGGATGGTGGGGCGCACACATGCGCCAGGACACTCGATAGTTGGATTTCATTTTATTCCTTTTGAGTGGATCTTTGCTTATTAATCCCCGAGATACACATGCAGATACGGTGGGAGCTCTTAGCTTTTTTTTTTCCTTATGTTCCGGTGCTTCGATGGAATTATGGGACTGTTAATTAGCAGAGAGGACGAGATTAGTCATGGCCGATGGGGTTTTTATGTGAAAGCGGCTTTTTCGAAATGACCCTTGATGAAGTAATTACGGGATAACGTTAATGAAAGGGAAGAGACGGGCAAAGAACAAAAAAAAAACATCACAATAGGGAGTTGTGTCCTGACATAGTGACAGACGGGGAGATGTCACTTGGATAAGGAGCGAATGAATAGACCTACGCCGCTACATCGAGGATGGCAGTCATTCGAAGGCCTATCTGGTATCTGGGCACAGTAGAGGATTAAGACTACAGCACGAGAGATCCTTCGAAAAGCATTAAACAACTGCATCAGACAGCGTCCCAATCGTAATCCTCTGTAATCTAAGTAAGTTGTGCTGCACAGTTCCCCCTTAGGCGAAAAAATGGTGCACTTTAAGTCGCTCTGTATTCAATTCAACATATCTTTGTGGACTTTAGTGGAAGAAAATATTGGATGTAAGACGGGTGCCTTTAACAAACTTGGAAAGTTGCCTCTTTGTCAGCGTTGGATTTGGTAAGTGAGAAGGAAAAGGAAGCTTTCTTGTCACGACTCTTAGTTCTTCATCGAATTTCTTATGGCGTCGCAGCATGCATATTCGTACTATCCACACAGTCATCATGTGTGGAGCGTGAACCCCATTGTGTTGCCTTCCGGGTTCAAGAGCCTCTGTTATCATAGAAAACTAGAAACAAAGAAAGTTGTCAAAAGAACTGGCATAACGACACATCTTCTTTCTAGAGTTGCCTTACAGTTTGGTTGGACCTGTAGCTCATATTAGTTGAGCCTCTCTAGATAGCTGCCAACACTTTCGACCTCACAGTCCGAGAGGGCTTAAATGAAGATCATGATTTAACACTTGTCGGTTGTGCGTGAGGTTGCCCTCTTCTTTACAGAAAAACGAATAGTTCAAAGATAGCAGACTGATACTGCGATCACCCAAGTCTCTTAGGTCCCCGATGAAACATGGATTCAAATGTGTCTTTGTTCATCTCTAGAGGGCTTAGCAAGAGCATTGGAAATGCAGATGCCCTACAAATCCAACAGGACTCATTGTTGGATTGCCCTTATCTGATGTCTAGGGTCTAGAGTCTGCAAATTCCACAAAGGCTGCTAACAGTCATGTCTAATAAGATTAAGGTCAACTAGCGCCCAAGATTTTGAACAGAATGGGAGTGTGCCAAGGTCTCATCACATAGCAGAAGAGCTTTTGTCACGGGGTTTGACATGCCAGTTAGCAATACTTTTGGTGTCAACGGGGAAGGAATATCAAGCTTCTGGTCAGACCATCGTATTGGCAATACCAATGTCAGTGAACGTCACTACTCACAGTACTTCTTCATCTTGTTAGGAGATAAGAAATGTCGAGTTGAAAGGAGCCCCGTTCAGGGAAATGATTGCTACCTAGCCATATGTAAATATCCCTCTTGGATGCCATGTTGTTCTTTAGCTAAAAGAACCCCTCCGTGTTATGAACATGAAATTCCCTGCAATATGGAAGACTGTAGAACGAGAGCTTCCCTGTTGTGATGTTGATTTCAAGATCGTCATTCGTCTTCGATCTATTGGTTAAAGAAGGCAGTGGATGGTCCACTGACTACGAACAAGACTCCCAGGGAATTGTGATTGAGAATTTTTTCATGATGACCATGACGAGTGATGACCAAGTATGAAACCTTAAAGAACGTCAAAACATGTGTTTTTTATAATTGGCGCGCACTAAAGGGTACCCTTGGTGACTGAGATTAGGTCACAATACAGGCCGAAGTTATAGAGGTCAAGAGGGAGAGGAGTCACCGGTGAACATTTGTCATAAACGTCTGTAAAGATGGGGAAATGTTGAGCTAGAAAGAAGATTCCATATTTGTGTGGACCGATTAAAGAACGAGATGTTCTAGTGAGTCAATTGACTTCGGAGTCTTGACAGCTCCAGACAAGTTAATAAAGTCGTACTCAAACATTGCACGAATCTGGTATATCTTCTTCTTCTTCTGGGCCTCAACCAAAATGCCTCTCCAGCCAGCACGATCTTTCGCTTTCTGCCTCCAGCTGCGCATTTCAAGTTGGTTGAGGTCCTTCTCCAGGTCGCTGACAAAACTTCGTTTTCTACATGTTGACTCCATGTGTCCCTATACACAAAAGGTGTTTACTGCACGACTATGGATCATCTGATCAGATGTTACGCCGCATATAAGAGCTGACCAGTAAATCATGGAAAATTTGCGATTTATTTTCCAATATCGTCTCTTCTAGTTTGACACACTTAACTCAGAAATGCTTCAACTTTTTTAGTTTTAAAACACACAACGTTTATGACGTGTTTCTGACACAAAGTTATTCTTGAGAATAATGGATGTTTTCGCATCCAATTCTTCCTTCCATCATTCTTTCCATCTAATATCAAGTTCAGAAAGTTTCAAATTGCGTTCATGCATTCATGACAAGGAGTTGTTCGATTGAGTGGTTGAACTCAAGATTTCGGAAGCCCACCATGCTTACAATATCACGTGCAACGTGCAATTTATCTCAAGTACACTAGACCTGAAAAAAGATTTCGAGAATTATATGGGCTGTGGTGAGATTTCTGCAATTTGATCCTAGAACAACACGGAAGGCACTATCTTGCGTGCAGATATGCAGATGACACGCTCGCATCGTGCCGTAGTGGAGGTAATTATGGCAATTGGAGAAGAGCTGAAAGGAGCTTAAGGTCAATGACGACAAAACGAAATATAGTATAGTCAACCAAAAAATGTTCCATCACACATCACATAGGACAAAATATCAGGATGGATTGGTCAAACTTGGAGGTATTAAGGAAGTTTGTGTAGGTGGGGGCGAACGCAAATTACACAATCGAGTTGATAGTGGAGGCTAAATGTAAGTCCACTCTTGACAACCAGTGTTACTTTGGTATATCAAAAAAACTGGGTCCAAGGCAGACTTGGGCAAAATCATGATCGCAACGAGCTGTACAAGTATGTGTTCGTAGTCCGGAAGCCAAATTTCATTGACAACATCGTTTCGATCGAATGAAGAGAATAGGCACCAAACCTTGAACCAAGACGGTCTCCGAACCCAAGCATTCTAGTTCTAGGAGGAGAGGAAGATCAAAAATCCGGTATGAAGTGCAGGTAATAGCGGCTGAAAGGCAGCTTTAACGGCGTGTCCAGAATCGCCTGAGATGGAAAGCAACAATTCTTAATCGTTCATTAGTCGCTGGTCTATGGGCGATCTAGTAACATAAAGTTAACATTTGAGCTTTCAATCGATCAGGATGTAACGAGAGAACTAAGTGCAGTATAATCTTGAAGCTTTAAACATGACAAATGCGAGTTATATACAGAATTTCAAGGCAACTTTTTATTCCTCAATTTTCAAATGAAGCCTTATTTGCATGAACGTCCCGCTCTTATCCACAAACATTTCAGCAAATGTTAATTCAACTAGAAACAAATTAATCACATGTCCTTTCCAGCCACTTAATCATCCCAAATACCAGTCACTTCACTTCTCAAAAAATAATAAATGAAGTAACCGAGACTTCATCGCCTTAAATCACATGAATTCACCACTAATTAACTGTTCAAACGACAACAAAGGCCCCATCCCACGTGAATTACAACGTTTTGTCATTGTCATTCCTAATAAAGCCCATAAATCACAAGCCCCAGTCCCCCCACCACCCACACTTAAGTGACATCTTTCTAGAAATTCCAAATTTGCATGATAATGCATTCGCATTAGAAAATCAAATTCAGAGCGTAGAGAGAAAAAAATGGAAACGATATCAAGCATTCTGGCCACCCCAAAGTTAAACGAATTTCAAGGCAATTTCTCCCTCAAAATTTATTCAAATCTCAATATCGTCTCGTTGCGCAACAGAGAACAGCCCAGCAATCGTAGCTCATCCTTCATCCTCAGACCCAGATGAGAGAGCGAAAAGAAAAAAAACGGCGCACAACACTCTATCATCTAGAACCTCCTTAAAAAATCATCTTGCGGCTCTGCACACCCACACGCCCGCACACACTCAACTCATCTCTGGTTGATAATAACAAATTTACGAACAATAAATATTAACAGCCCAGGAAAGATGTCAACTCTCGCTCTGCTCCAGACCAGAACAGCAATCATATAAAATATTTTTATGACAAACCCATGTCATGTCATTTACATAAGCATACACAACAGCGTACCGCCGCCACCACCGCCAGCACGACCAAACACTGAAGTCGGCACGTTGTATCCTATTAACCACGGAAATATGGTCCTACAGATCCGGGTGGGCCGCCATCATCGGGGCCACCCGTCCCACCACCAGACTGTCAGATGTTACGCATGACATCCCTCCCCCCCTCCCATGGCAACGACTGTGTGAATAAGGGAACGTTCCGTTTTCCTTTTTTGCCTTTCGTGTGTGCGCTTGTGGTGAGGGATCTCCAGAATCCCTGCCAAACCTAGTCATCTTCCCCAGGAGGAGACAAAAAATCAAAGGACATACCTCACAAATGTTCGGATCATTTACCTTGGTTTGCGTCAAGTATTAAACTTAATCTCTTAAGAAATTTTCCAGGAAACCGAGACGCCTCTCCCACAACAAGGTATCACGCTCACATTCGTGGGAATTACCAGGACACGTCGACGTCCCTGCCGGCTCATAAAAATCACAACACAACTCAAATTGAATATTTATTACACATCTGGTAGTTGCCTTCGGAACAACCGAAACTTTCTGACCACCTCCTCACCCTGTGCCACCCTGACAGGACTTGTCTCTCAAAACTTTCCCATAATTTGGCAACATATGAGCTGAAGACAATGGACTGGGGTCTGAGGCCAGAAACAAAAGAATGGCAACGCATTTTGTTTCCTCTCCATTTTTACAAAAGAAAATGTCTCTCACATGCAAGCCGACCCTAATGGACAGAGGGGGCGGGGGCGGGGGCGCCCAGGGAGAATTAGAGAAGACAAAGCACGTACATTCATAATCAGCATTAAGGACAAACGAGGAGTCGAGCCTAATCACTGGCCCGAATACGCATGCAGTCGCATAGGTCGTCATCGTGTGCCGTACACTCGTACGGCATGTCAGAGAGTGAAAGGAGTGGAGGCGCTTTGTCCTCAATAATAACACAGCCTAAGCCAGTTTTGTTGTGTCTTTTGTTTTTTGGGACAAGTGTGGTTGGCTGCATACTCGCTCACCCCTTGCAGAACTTGTGGAACTTTCCCTGCTGATGCTCGTGAGAATGCATATTGTATTCGGAGCTTTTATAAACTTGTGAACAAGGGCTTGATCGCTTTAAGGCATTTGAAAAGTTTAAGGAGCTCTCTGCTGTGGGGGACGACATGCGGGGTATATTTTCTTTAAAGACAGTTGAATTGAAACACATAGTCTGGGATAGAGGGTCATTCGTGTTGTGGTTTCGAATTGATAGTTCTGCCATCGGACACTTGTCAAACTCAGCTGTCATTTTAAGTAGCTCAGAATAAGCCGAAGGGTTGCCATTTTTGACAATGCATGGCTCACCATCTTACAACGTTCTGCAATTATTGAAACTTACTACAGAGGTGATCATTCAAGCGTAGTCACTTTTTGTGCATTGTGCGATGCTTAGGGTCATCATAATCGAACGTCTGCGTCAAGCAATCGGTAACATTTTGAAGATATATGAAGAGAGTGGAAGACATTTCATCATCGTAATGCACCGGGAGTTCAACACATTGCTGGAGTGAGTTGAATTGTTGCTGATGATCCGAATTTATCGATTTTCGGGCTTCCTACCAACAAAACGTGTCGTACACCTAACTATGAATTAATTTGCATTTACATTTGCATCTCCATCCTTACAGAAATCAACTTGCACAACAATTGAAGCCTGATGGATTATTCACAACGCTGTGACACGCTTCATGGGTATTGCAACAACAGACCAAAAACACCAAAATTTCTTCAGTGATGTGGCACATTTCTCACTTAGTGGATGGCTTAGAAAACCCACAAGAAATCGAGGAGGTGCCTTTACATTTAGACAAAGTGACTGTTTGGTGTGCTTCATGGTCGAAGATGTCCCTAAGTTACAGTCTCTTTGGAGGTATATCGGCGAATGTCGGTCCCAAGAAGATGGGGCAACAAAAGAAAAAAAAAGAGTTTATTTATTCAAAAACTTGCCAGGCTCGAGTTATGGCGGAGATATCAGAAATGCTTAAGGTCGTGGATAAAAAGGGAGTCTAGTGGCTCTCTCGTGCCATTAAGGTGGCCTGGGAATGTAGAGAGAGACGTGACGATTGACCGACTGGGGTAATTGGCCCCTTTTTAAACAAGAAGGGGGGGGGGGGGGGGTTCAACAGAGAGTTCTTCAATTACGGAGGCATATCACCTCCAAGTCTCCCGGGTAAGGTCAACGCTAAGGTGTTGGGTGTTCGTTCTAAAGTTGAGTCAAGGTTGGGGGAGAAACAATGCGGCTTTCGTCTCGGCAGAGTACAACCAATCAGCTTTTCCGTTTTAGAATGGTCTCTGAGAAGACTTGGGAATATGCTAAGCCATTCTAGAGTTGCTTTGAAGATTTAGGAAAGGCATACGATCGAGTACTTTCGAGGTAACGTCTGGAGCATTCTTCATTCGGTTTCTTCTTCTTGTGGCGCTACAGTCCGGGATGGACCTGGGCCTCAACCAACATGCTTCTCCAGCCAGCACAATCTTTCGCTTGCTGCCGCCACTTGGTTGAGATTCTTCTCCACTTGTGTGCGCCGCTTAGGCCGTCCTCTGTTGCGTTGTCCCAATGGCTCAGATTCGAAGACTTTTCGGGCCGGAGGAGTGGTGTCCACACGCTCTACATGGCTTAGCCATCTTAAGAGTTGTATCCAAAGACGCTTGACTAAGCGCATGTACAGCCCGTAGAGTTCGTCGTTAAATCTTCTTCTTTTCAGATGCCATCAACGTAAACAGGACCAAAAATGGATGGACCCCTGTTGAGTGCAATACAATCTCTTTCGATCAACTGTAGCAGCGTTATTCGGGCGCGGGCGTTGGACTTCGCCAAGGGTGTGCCTTGTCGCCTCACGTTTTCATTTGTATATATGGATTAGATGTTGGTGTACAGGCGAGGCGAGATTTGAGGGTAAGTCATGGCTTAGTTGACCTGATATCCGAGCTCGCGCTCGCTAAGTTTGTGGCCTAAGTGCCGATGCTAGATAAAGGTGAATGTGGACAAATCAAAAGTTATGGTCAGTTTCAAAATGCCTTCCCAATGCACTCAACTCATTGACATTCCATTGAAAGAAGTGGAGAACACTGAACTTGTTTGTAGGATTAGCCAAGATTGACCTGTTGCAAGGAAGGCCGAGCTTGGCTTTGAATATGTAATTTTAACGGACGTCCACAAAAAATCAAATATCCACATTGCGGCCTTCCCTGAACCAGGTCCAAAAGATGCAAATCAACATCCACCACCTAACAGTCGATTTCAGGGCCACATATGACAGAGCGGATAGAGACTAGCTATGCAGTGCCAACTCTAGCTTTGACATTTCGATCAAATCTTCAGATTATTGCTGCTCCAATGTCATCAAGGTTGTATACAAGGCGACTCTTCATTTTTAACTTTATTCTTTGGATGATCGTGAAACGCTTTAAGACAGCACCAGAGACACGATCTTCCGAAAGTCTGTTCAAATGCTACCCTACGCGGGTAACGTTGAGGCAATAGGACGTGCACCGCGAGCCGTCAAGAAGGCATTTGTTGACATTGCAATGGACGCGGCTTAAATGGTCTCGACAGTAGGCAAAAAGGAATGAGAGTTTACATTGTCATCAATGTCCCAATGGGCAAACATTGAAGCAGTCTAGGACTTTGCCTACCTCGGCTCCGTTGTAAATAGAGGCAACAAGAACAGAACCGAAATGAAGAATTAAGGCACTTTTGCCAATTGTTCTTTCTTCGGGCCAATCACTATTTTTTGGGCGCAATTGAGTAAGAATTTCACTTCTTGAAAACTAAGCCTGGTTGAGCATGACCCTTGATAATCCCTGTCATGATCTATGACGATGGGTAAGCACTTAGTTTTTCCAGAAAAAAATATTGGTCCTATTAGTGTTGATGGAAACTGAAGGAAAAGAAAGAAGAACACACAGCGAATGTTGCGCCTTTTCAAGTGCCAACGTACACAAACCTTAGAACCGAGTTGAGTCGATGGAAAAAAATGCTTAAACTTGAAGAGTATTCAAATTCGAGACATTTTGACAACGCAGCCGAGGACTTAGATGGCCTTAAATGGTAGCACATGGAAAAGACCTCAAGCACGGAATTGAAGGCAGTTGGCGAGAGAAGAACTAGCTGAAGAGGCATTCGAATATTGACAGAGATTTAGAACCAACCCGGTCTATAGTGTCACGTTTTAAGAAGAGGAATGTGACGACGATGTTTAGCGGGTCTAGTCGTATAGAGTCTTAGACGATGGAAACAAGGAAAGTCAATTTTTTTCTGATTCTAACTAGAAGTCGTGAGTGTCTATACTTATGGACAATGTAACAGTCAAAAAGAAACTAAAATTAATTTATTTTGGCAATTCAAGCACCCAACAGTCGTAGTATCAATTGGGTCTCACTTTTGTAAGTGTAGGCGATTCCCAAAAACAATCTGACAGTTCCTTCTTCTTGTGCAGTAACAGAGAGCCTGCTTATAGAGACATTCGTTTGTTAAGTGGAGAGGTTTTGGTGCCATCAACCCATCATATGGCGCGATATTTTAGCGGTGTAACTCACTAGCCCACACAAAAGTCAATGATATTGTTTGCAGGTACAGTGGGGCATAAGATTTGCGGAGAGTGAATTTAAAATTAAATTGGCTTACATAAGTTTTCTCAATTTAATGAATTATCACATTTTGTTATAATTTCTTCCGCAGTGCACGAATTCCCGCTCCAAATTGCTATTTTTTTGGTAATCACTTCTAAAGCTGTGTACTTTTGACTGGCTTAATTAGCTGCTGATCACCAAAATAAACACTAAAAAACGGGAACTCGTTATTCGCCCCTCGCCAACAACCGCAACCCTACAACAGTCTGTAACATAACCACTCAAAAAAAAGGAAAAACAAAACTGAGCTAATTAATAAGTTATGCAAGTACCACCCGCCATTTTCCACATCAACTGAGATTGTTGATACAAGTTATTAAACTAATTTAAGTTTTTTTTTTCAGGAAATGTGTGTGCAAGTGCGGTTAACCCACTCACACACACACGCGCTGTATTAAAATGGTGAGTAATCTGTCCCTTGTTGCAGGGGATTCTTCATAACAGCCCTGTAATGCGCCGAACTACTGCAAAATATATTACCACTGTTTTCCGGTGAAACCAGGCTTGTAATCACAGTGATTTCAGGTAAATAAATAATTGATGAATTAATTGATTTTTCGTTTGACGTGCTCTCGTTCGTAGAAGCTGTGGGTTTTCTTTGAATTCGCAATTCTGGAGGACTTCTTAGGTGAATGGAAATGCGCTGTGCGTAGATTGAATTTCGAGGAAAATTGTCACGAATTTCTCGGTATGCTGAAGGATAATAACAAAAATCTCATTAACCAGATAACTCTCTCTTTCTCACTGTCTTTGGAAAAATGTTTTCGATTTGGGCATGCATACTGAACACGGACAGTGTTGTGTTAAAGGTTGTTCTGTTGTCGGTGTGGACATGACAGTTTTCATTTTCACCTGTTAAATCAATGTGACATGTGACCTGCTTGTCAGAATTTCTAGACACGACGATCCGTGGGGTGATGATGTAAGGAATTGCATAGAATGTGTGTGACACAGACAGAAGGGCTCAAGACACTCTTTAATTGGTCTGGTTATGTAGAGCATTTGTAGTGAAATTGTGATTATTTTTGAGGACCAGGTTCACCCTGGACTGTAGAGCTATGTAAAGACGAAGAAAAAGACGTGACTACCCTCACACAATCGGTGCATAAATGCCCTTTGAATACTCGCCTGTGATGTACTGAGTACATGTTTCATCATGAGGTTTGATTTTCAATAGGGCTTCTCTGACACATCATGCCTGGCATTTATCAAACTGCTGTGTTTATTTTTGTTCACTATCATTTGGCAAATCATCGTGGAAAGACTCAGACAACAATAGCTTCTTTAAATATTTGGACTGTACTACGATAACTTGCATTCGGTGAGCAATGTTTTCCGTGCGATTCGCCAAAATTCGACTAAAAACCACTGTTGCCAATATTTGTCTATATGTATCAGGCCTGCTACCCATGAAGAGTCTGAGCCCTGGGAGTAATGGCTGCATTCAATTCTTAACGATCCACTGTTGCAATTCGCAAATTTGAGTCCTAGTTGACACTCGTCCTGTTAGACCTCATCCAGCGCATAGTGAGGAATCTATAGGCGCTCTACCTGAGAGCGCACACGAAGACTGTGACGAATCGATTCTTCGTCGTTCTCAGCAGCTTGGGTGGCCGAGTTTAACGTAACGATCTTGTCCTAAGATCGTGCAAAATTTAACTCGTGTAAAAAGTGAAGCCAGGCGATTTGAATTTGCGTCATATTTTCAGTGAATGCACTCTTGGAAATGCCAATGAAAATTCGGTGATTTACCGTGATTATTTTTTTCAGTGAAAGAGCTCATTTCTTTAATGGATGAATAAATAAACAAAATTTGGTATATTTGGGCTTAAGCGCAGCCCGGAGAATAGCCAGAGCTTTCATTATTGAAAACAACGGTATGGGTTGGTCAAAACTTTTGTCCACATTTCTTCAAGAAATGAGACGAATCAGAATGGTGAACGTTATCCCGCCATATTGACAAACTATGTGCTTCCTGAAATTCAAGTATATGGTCTTTGTGAGCTCTGGTTTTGGCAAAACGGAGGTACGAACCATGCAACGCGTCAGATAATGGACTCGTTGAGAAATAATATTGGTGCGCCATTAACTTACGCAAACCCGTCATTCTTGGATTATTTTCGCTTTGATATATAAAGTCTCAGTATTCAGGAATAAGCTAGCTGCGATTGGCGCCATGAAACAGAAAATTTCTGTAATATACCCAGTCACTATGCTCAAATGAGTCACACAAAAGTGTCCTAGTCCTAATGAACATTAAGACGATATAGTTTCCAAAAAATAAATGCCATGCATTTTGCTCTTAATCAATGATAAATATTTTACGTTCAGTTTTAAATTTATGTGTCTTATTTTACATTATATAATCAACCTCACGATGAATCAACAGCTATATCGACTCACACGGCAGAGTTCCTAGGTCCGATTTCTGAACTGAATTTTTAACTCGCTTTTTTCACAACACAACTCTATTAAAGCTGCTCACAGCACTCCAAAAGTACAACTTTATCCGAACAGATGGAAGGCTTAGGTGTGCAGAAGTGGGCGTCAATTTTGGTATGGTGAAGGAACAACAGAGGCAATACAAAACCGCTTATGAGGTAGAAAGGAACGACCTTCGTTACCTCATCGGTAAATCCTTTCTATGAATGAAATCTTCTTATCTTGGAAAAGCAACATTCCTGCAAACTGTCGACATAGGTATGGTCAAAGTTCTAAGCTCGAGAGCCCAAAATTATGCTTAACAAGATAACTTCCGCCAGATAAAGGATATGGGACCAAACACAAGACGATAAACAAAAACAAAGTAAAGGCTACGTTAGCTTTCGGATTTATGATTTTTTCTACGACGAAGTGTAATGGAATGTGAGAAACGTTTTGTGTAAATATAAGAATTTCTTAACAAAAAAAATATTAACTATCTTATCCGAACCACATGAAGTCAACGGACACAAGTACATATAGAAAGGCTTCGCGTCCTAGGTTCAAAATTTGGCCATTAACGCTCTGTGGCACGACCCTGAAAAATTCCGGTGAAGCAAGATTGGAAACTAAGCTGCAACTCAATGTTAAACAGCTACATCTTCGAACGGAAAAATCGTATTTTGGTTGGTGTAGCCGGACTGAGGATGTCCCCTTTATTTTTACTTCTGAGGCATGCTCAGGCATTAGCGACCGCTCGGCAGACCCAGGGCAAAGTGGTTCAATTCAGTCCATAAACTCACCTGATTGCGCTTGGGAAAAGCTCCTGAAGAGTTAGAGCCGATGGCGGAGAATCGAACACACTGGAGGTTCCTTATGCGTGGTTAACGAATGCAGGTTAACGCGAATGATGATCAAACATTCAAGAACACATACAATGGATGCGATTCAGTGCGAATAGGGACTTCAGCTCTGCATGATATACTGGCTCCACACTTAAGCATTTCGGCCGATTTTACTTTACGGCATCGCAATCTGTTGGAGAGCCGTGGATAAAACTACCGAAAAATTTAAGGGGCGACACTAAAAAAACATTAATATTAAATTAATAATTTTGTAAGTGGCGCCCCCTACATGTCCCGAGACCGATTCAGTAATCAGCTAGCTAAATTCTAAACTCGACAACCAAAAGTCATTCTTTATTAGAAGCTCAAGGCGCTCATTGGTGATGAGAAGCTTCACGTTCTAGGTTCGACATTTCTGAAAGAGAAGCAGGTCGAACGCCCGGCCCAAAAATCATACGAAATTGTGATGTTAGGTGATCGTTTGCTTTAGTACGGCTTCGATTTCGTTCCGATATAGCAGTCCGTCAAGTAAGACTCCACACTGAGAAACATGATTCAGTTGACCCTTAAGAAGCTAAACGTGATCTAGGGTACTCTTGACCGAAAAACTCAAAATTGACCCACTAACCCCAAGCTTTGTGGCCTAGATAGAAAATTATGTTGTAACTCAATGTTGAGCAACTAAATCTTTGTTTCCTTGGTTTGGCCAGGTCTACCGGTGTCCTCTTCAACACGATTTCCAAGGCGTGCCTTAGATGCAATCCAATCAGACAGACGACCGCTTGACAAATCCGATAGATGATGTTGTGTCAAGTCCCTGAACTAGCCTGATTACGCGTGCGAAAAGCTCCTGAAGACTTTGGGTCCAGGGCGGAGGACCGAGCGCCGTGGAAGTTCCATGTGCATGAATTGCCTCCCCCTCCCATTAGTGGAACATGCGAGTTAACGAAAATGATGATGGTGATCAAATATTCATTAACGCATACAAAAAGCTTTTGCAGCATTGCATTTCTGCAAGAACACGATTGGATGTGACTTCAACCCTGAATGAGATACTGGAACCACTCTTTTGTAGTTCGGCCGACTTTAGCTTATGGCATCGCGACTTGATAGACATCCATCGATGGAAGTTCCTACCGTCATCTGCTCAGTCACAAACGTGAGCGTGCGTATATATAAGTGGATCCCTGAAAGTTAGACCTTCCATGGCGCTTGATGGAGGAGTGCATCGCATTCCGTAATAATAGTAATTGAGTGGCAACTACAGCCCACAAGAACCAGGGCCTAGCTTCTACAATAACTACTCGTGTTGTGCGTGCTCTCTCGAGTAGAAGGGGCCTCCAGATTTTTGTCGACTCCGAACGGCGAGATTTGAGAAGCTTTTCATGGACAATTGATACTCTTTGAGTGTTGACAGCAACTCGAAAGAGGTGTCCCGCCCGGGAATTGAACCCAGACTTTCTGCGCGGCGGTCGACGCACTTACCACTACGCCATGGCGATCGCGTTCCTTCCTTCACTAAATTTTCTACACAAGTTTGTTGTGACAAAAGTGCAAATCACATAAATGTTAAAATTCAGTTTTTCGTGCCTTCCACGGTAACTCCACATGTACTCGTATCTGTCCTGTGAACAGATAAACTGTAAATATCCTCATTTCTTATTGAACAAATCAATTCAATTCCTTTCAATGCTAGAAAGAATTCAAATTCAATTCTAGACTTCATTACATTCAATTTACCCTCAAACAATGAATGAATTCTTCACGGACATCCGATCCGATTATCCGCATTTTCAACTTGTTCATGTGACACAACAGCACACAGTGCTTCCGGAGCTGATGAATCTGATCTCATTTTTAGGCATCTGCCTTCCGGCACAACTGCAGCTATAAATCAATTTTATCTTCGCAAACATTTCCTAGATGCTCCGCTATCTAACAAGTCCACAGTCGGGGTCATAAAATTGTCTAATACCCTTTTTAACCCCACACATGCCGGCTCATGTTGGCCGTGCGTGTTGTTCGCACAAGAAACCATCTCGAAAATTTCATTATTGACAAATTTCCCTCGCCCCCACCCCCCCGCACCCAGCACCCGTCACTCCTCGCGGGCGTTGGTGAAAAGCAATTTTGATGAATAATCCATGTTAACCTCCCGAGTACGCCCCGAAGCCATTAATCTTAATTGCCACTTGAAATCTCGAGGCAGATAAATAACAGCCCGGTCGGGCGGTTGTAAATTCAATTTGACCGCATTTTCAGCAGGGACACCCACTGTTTATAAATTGCGTCTAAAATATTGTGGGGAAAAAGACAAAAATTCATTTTCATCCGTCACGCACCAAAGAAAAAGGGCTCTCGCCACGAGTCGGTCGATCTAATGTCCTCTGTCGTATCCTTTTGCTTTCACTTTTTATTTTTTTTTTTTTTTCAGTGGAAAGACGTCACTTTGTCGTCGAAGTCACATCATGATAAATTATTTTACACTTCTTCGGTAGCTTAACCACCTGGCAAACTCATTCGACATCTATAGACTTCAAGGACGTGTGGAGCTGGGAGACGGTAGGGACACAGCAGGGAAAAATTGAACGTCGGAGGTATTTGCTATCCCATCAACATTTATGAACTTTGATGATCGGATCGGGACATTGAGGTTAATGGATGAACAACGAGACCGGCCAGGGGTCCAAGGCAACCACAGAGATTCCGAAGAATCTCCACCACCCAACCCCAGCCCGTCAGCATTCCGCCATTCGGAACCGCCGCTGCACACGTAGCTGTTGACATAACATTCTCTCACTCGAATGAGCTAAACGATGGAACGTGGTGTTTACATGCATCATATCGTTGCTGTTACAGCGAGCGTCGACAAGATTAATGTAAGCATCACATTAAGGAAGCAAGACATCCTGACACGGTGCCACCCACCCACTCAGCCGCCCTTTGTTAGTGTGCCATCACTGGAAGAAGTATCATTTCGACACATGTCACACTGAGTTCATCTTGAGATATCACTTTCTTTTATTTCCGGATGCGCACACGTGTGTGTATCTGTGACCGGAGGGCGGGGGAGATCTTATCCTTGAGACTCGATCTCGGGACTGAGAATTCAAATGACATGCAAACGCTCTTACGATTTGATTAAATCTATTCAAGATTTGCTGGTTGAGAACTGAATTTATCAAAGCAACCCCCCCCCCCTGTAGGGGTGAAGGGGAGTGTTTGCCTTGCAGTGCAGGATGGGTGCGGCGGGGGGCGTGGTAATTTACAGTGAAGATGCAGCAGCAGCAAACCATCGCACGTAATCATTCTCCAATGCAAAGTCATTCGGTTCGCCCTCCAAGGACTTTGCCTGAGACAGAAAGTTCCAGCTTAGCACATTGCTTCCACTCTACAGTTTTGTCCTTACTCAGAACACACACACATACACAGATAGTACCTCGAGAGATTGATGGGGTTTGGGGGCGGGTGCGAGTGTAGTTCCCAAGATCCCTTGTATCTCGTGGATAAACTAAAAATAGGTTATCATTTGTTTCTCTAACTTTTTCTCCATTATCCTTCGAGTCGAGTCGGGATGGCGGCGACGGAAGCAGCAGCGATGTGGAGTCCAACAGGAATGGGTTCTCATCGGTCTGGGTTGTCACCTAGGGGTGACCGTAAGCCCTTAATGATGGAAATCAATTTGCAAGATACACCAATGAAAATCGACTCAATGTATCTCTCTTACTCTGCACCACCACCACATTGTCCACGTGTCCATGACCGAGTGCCGCCGAAAGGACGGATGTTGTACGCGTACGTGTATCGTGCTGCGGAGCAGTGCTAAGCACAGCCGTTTGTTCTTAAAGGGGTTGTGCTTAATCATCGAGATGAATATCATTGTTGGAGTGTCACGGTGATCAAGTGAAGCAACTTCCGGTTGCTCGTTTGAGATACAGATTCTTTATGCGGGGAGCCCGACAAGACGGAGTACGCCATTAAGTAATTGCAAAAAGGGGAGTTTTAAGTCCCTCCGATAGTTTCGCCGTCATTAAGGACATGAGGCATTATCCTCACTGTCATACATCCGTGAAGTGAAGGGAGATTAATTACTGATATGAAACGAAACAAAGACGGACCGAGTGCGGAGCCAAGGACTAATCGCGTAGGTGGGTGTTTCTTTGACGGAGTCAAGATCTATTGAATCATTTCGGTGACAAATGATCATTAGGGATCCAGTATTAATGAAAAGTTCCCCCAAACCCCAAAACCCGTGAGCAGAGACAATGGCTTAAGGGGAGGAGAAGATGAACGTGCGCTTAATGAAGACACATGTGTAGGGGGCATGTATAATATTTTACTAGAAATCCCTGAATAACGCAAATTGAGTGAATCAAGGTCCGGGATAATGACTGCGTCCGGATAAGTACGTGAGTCATTAATCATCTGCGTGGGAGTTTCAATTAGCCATCAATATCAACGTAAAGAGGATGACTTAGACTTGAAGTTTGAATGAAGGTAAGCTTGGGGAAGGAGGAAAAGAGAGGAAGGAACGATACGTGGTCTAGCCAAGATTTTGCAAATGAATGGAAAAGACTTGCGTGCAAGTTTGATTTGTACCATTTTCGAAAGCTTCAACAGTTTGTTCAGTGAATTCGATTCAAATTTAAGAACCCTATGACTGCTATCTAGATTTAAATAAAGTCAAAAACACTGATTTTCTACATCATTGATCGACAACACCTTTGGAAGGACACCCGTTATCAGGGAGATTCCAAAATGCTTTCCGAATAACAGGAGAAGAGAAATTGAGATCTCGGGGAAAATGCTTGTACTAAATTGTCCTTTAAATGTTTCATATAATTTTTTCAAAAACTCAAGACTCAAGGGGTGTCTACTTTACAAGCTGAATTGCGCTCAGTCTGATAGACCTTGTTGTGGGTCACAGCCTACTTTACATCCAATTACTGTGAATCAAAAAGGAGAAGGAGTCTTGCCCATCACCGGGACTCCTTCTCTTCTCTTTCGTCTGCTAAGCGAAATGCATGAATTAGAGCAACTCACTGTCGACGTGATTATGCGAAGTGGATTCAGGTGACACATGGCGTTTAGAAGTCACATGAAATTCATCATGCTGCGCGGTGTCAATTTGTTTTGCTACCTCTGACAGAAATTTGATGCTGCCTCCCCCATACCTTAACAAGTCTGTAGGTTTCTGGTCTTCTGTGGTATATGAAAGAAAGACTATACTTGAGTGGAGGCATTTTATTGTCCTTCGGACAGACGGGACTTGCTCTGCAACTTACGGGGGCATGTGAGCATTTCATTGAAGTTCGAAATACGAGCCTTTTTTTTTGTCGGAATAGAATGTTTTCTAAAATGAAGATTAAAAGGTGACATTGCGGTTTAAAGTCCAGGGGTTTTGTAAACGAACAATGTGTGCCAAATGTGGACCAAGGAATTAGGACTAGGTGATATTTTAAGAGACAGCCACAGGCAGAGACTCCGCAACTAACAATGGGCAACCAGTGGTTGCCGTGGCGTAGTGGGTAACTGCTTCGACCAACACACAGAAGGTCGCTTTCCGGACGGGACACCTCGCATTTTTTCACGGCATCACCTCTGTCGAGTTGTTTACAATACCCATAGAGTACTGATTGTCTATGAAAAGCTTCTGAAACCTCACCGTTCGGAGTCGGCAAAAAACTGTAGGTCCCTTCTACTCGTGAGAGAACAGTAGCACACACAACACGAGTAGTTGTTTTGGAAGCTAGGCGCTGGTCCCTTGTGGGCTGTAGTGCCACTCAATTATTATTATTAACTGGCGCACAAACAGTTCACCAGCGTACGAGTGAACTATCAAAGTTTCTCACAATACCCGCTTTTTTGCAAATCTTAACTTGGACCTGTGCAAAATTTCACTGGCCTAAGAGCTGTAGGCAAACGATAATAAAGAATGACAATGACAAATTGGAAACGGATACTAAATTTCATCAGAAAAATCATCTTCAGTTTGGGCAAGGCACTGGGAACTTAATTTTAATCCAAGTATCTTCATTCAGTCTTCCAAATCCAGATTACCTCTTTGAATTGTTAAAGAGGAAGCAAATACTCGTGTGCCACCCTTTTTGTCTAATTTTGGGAACACGCAACTAGACTTTCTTTTCTACTTTAAGAGATATATAATTAAACATGAATAAACAAAAATAAATTTTGGTTGTTTACAAACGGAGGAAAATGTATGACGTGACAGAGATGCCAATTTAGAGATGGAAACATTTGTTCTATGGGAGTCTGAAATAAGAACTAAGATTCCAAATTTACTGTTTTTTGATTCCTTAAAGTAGTACTTGTATATTCAGCTAAATGGAAATTGCATGGGGTCCAAGAAAATCTAAGACTATTCACTCTCCGTGAAAATTCCCTGTTTGATGTGGATTTCTGGTCAGTGAAGTCATCGATCTATACTCAGATGAGGTCCACACTCTTTACAGGTAACGCGAAGCGCACTTGTTGGTGACGACACACGTTTACTGAATTGTGTTGGACAACATGATCACGAACTACATCTGGTTTCGAACGGACGTCGATATAAACCACGTACCGCGTGGCTGACCTCCAGAAGTGACTTGAAAGGATGAACTCTACACGTGGAGATGATATAAACTGTCCACCAAGATCGAGTGATTTGGAGTGTTCAACTCCTTCTGAAGTGTTCATAATACACAGGCCTATGTGAAATGGCCACAAATTATGTCGACACTCAAAGGCAGGCTATTTCTATTGTGCACAAAACAGAGAAGCCGTGAAGGAAATTTTTTTAGAGTTAAGAAATGTGTTTATAGAAAGAATTTAAAAATTAATGGTTCGTTGACACTTTGGTTCCAACAAAATCTAACACACGTATTGTTTGTACTCACACTCAAAAGATTATAATACGAACAAGGACATTGTGAATTATAGGGTGATCGCCACGCCTTCGTAACGAAGTCGGTAAGAGCATTGACTCGCCGGGGGTTATATTTCTGAACTGAGTGATTCACAAGATACCTACGATCTTGAATTGGATACAACACACAAAGAGTCCTAATTGTTAAATTTCGTGATTCGAAGTTGGCAAGAAGCTATGTCTCTACTTTTCAGAGAACGATATCATGAACTACACTAGTAGTTGTTGAAGAATCTAGGCCCCATAGTGTTGTAGACTGGAGTGAACACTGGACCAAATGCTGAGGGTAATGGATTTACAAATCGTAGACGTATGTGGTATGTATGCGGTTATCTTGGAGAAGTATCATTCCCAGTTTGGGATATTTGAAGGCTTATGTTCCTAAGGGTGACGCCAATATCTCCATGTATTTTTAAACAATACTGACGATGCAAATGCAATGAGCTTCTCAAGATTGATTTTATAACATTATCGGATGTTGCAATTGAAAATTTAAGAAAGAAGACAGCGAGAGCCACTGAAAAGACAGCAGCATCTGCATAGAAATCAAGTAAAAGTTACAATTCAGGAAAGACCAAACTGGGTTTGTATAAACTGCTCATTCTGAACCCTGCCCTGTGGTACAGACACATATACCCTATTGAAAGCTCATGAGGAGATCTTTGTTAAGTCTTTCCACGTCCTTGTTACGCTGATGCCATCTGAGGGACACGACTAGAAAGGATCCCATCATACTTTGTGTAAAACGTCATACGCGACGGATGACGGAGTCATTGATAAATAATAGAGCTTCAGACTGAAGAGCGTTTGACTCACTGCTGTTGGGAAAACGTAACAGAGGCCGCCCTCATCTGACATGTTGAACACAATTGATGAAATACTTCAATCAACTTGATGTCGATTCCCGGATGGGGCACCTCGCTTTGTTTTCACGGCACCACTTCTTTCGATTTGCTGACAACACCCGAAGGGTATCATTTGCTTATGAAACGCTCTTCGAATCTCGCCGCTTGGGGTCGGCTAAAACCTGTAGGTCCCTCCTACTCATGTGAGAACAGTAGTACGCACAACACAAGTAGTTGTTGTAGAAGCTAGGCCCTAGCTCCTTGTGGCCTGTAGTGCCATTGTTATTATAATTTCTTAGAAAATTTAGCGTGGCCACCACTGTGGCTCTGTGGTCAAGTGTGACAAGCGACAGAGGTCCTCCGTTCGATATCGGTATAGTATTTTTTTTAAGGACACCACCTCTTTCTAGTTTTTAGAAGGTCGCCATTGCTGCAATTAACTGCAGGTTCATCTAGATTCACGAACAAGATGAGCACTTGCCAAACACGAAGTAGTTTCCTAAAGAAGGAAGCCTCTTGTGGACTGTTGTCCCACCCAAAAGGTAACAAATCAGAACTTAATCAAGCTTTAGGATAATCAACAGATCAAGTAAAAGTCTCTGTATTCCGGTACGCTGCTGTCGAAAAGGGGGCGCTCCCTATTGTTGCACGTCCATACATGTATGGCCTCGTGTCCAAATTTCCAGTCCGGTCCAAATTACTACCGAGTTTGAGAGTTCATTCACTGAGACCCTCCACTCAGTCTAGCAACTTGACAGTACTTTGGCAAACATCATCATCCTTTGACAGCAGCTTCCAAAACAACTGCCAGACGTAGTAAACATCTATCTGCCCTTATGGCAGAACCCCATATTTCATCACAAGCACATAAACTTCTCAAATGGCACCTCTAACGAACAAAGGAACTGTCACGAAGAAAGTTTTCCCTTAACTGCCCACGCAGATAGAATCGACGTGTCTGGAGGACTCAGTGAACATAATCCGAAAAAGTACACATTTCTGCACTTTCAAAGATTGAAGCTGATGCACGCATGATAAGCGGGGATCCTTCCAGTGAAATAAAACGAAATGGTACACTTTCAAGCAAGATCTATTTATTCTGTAACTTTTTTATGAAACGTGTACGACTCTCGCCAAATCTGTTATTTAAGTTCACTTTTATTTCCCTTCACAGCGCTGTGGATGTCCTGCTGCCGCCGGTTAACAGAAATCAGCAGAAGACAATGAACATCACAGAGGATATGAAAAACAAAAATTCATAAATTATCAAAACAAACATCAGAAAATGTGATATCTGCATCTTTACGCATGCAACGGCCATCAAGACGAAACCACACATTATCTTCGTCTTAAAATCTCTTCCCCGTTCGGCAGTAAAATACGAGAGCATGTCCATCAAGCGACAAGACAAAATCGGTTATGGTCACATTTCGCATTTTCCCTCCAGTCAGACAGAGTCCTATAAAATTATCTACAACCATCCAAAAGGCACGACACTCCTGTTTGCAGCATTTTCATGGCTCATTCTGGCCGGAACACATGTACACACGTATAAGCCGGAATCTAACCCTTCGCAAGTGCGGTACCTTAGCGCGCAGTAACAGTCTTCAATGGTCGTATTTTTTTTTTGTTCTCCTTGCTGGATCAGATTGTTGGCTTTATTTTTGCTTGAGATCGAATTTGACGACCCCACATGTACGGCGGCGCTCCTCCACCGCAGCATAAATTCTTTACAAAGTTCTGCTATTAAATTTGAATAAAGCCCCGCAGCGATGCAATCCACCGACAATCCAGAAGCAGTTCACATATCAAATTCCTCACGAAACCGAACTCCAAGCATGTTTATGTATCGAAATTTTTTCCACAAATTCCGCATTCTAATGACGGGCTTGCTGGAGAGGGGTGTGCCCTCGTTACACCCGCGGAGTACGTAAACACATCATGGTATTGATAACCTATACATACAGCCGAGTGATGGTTAACGGTTGCAAGGAAAAGTTTCTCCACTCGTCGCAAACTTTTATAGCAAACCGCAGCTTGAATGTAAAAATCTCAAAACAAATCAGTTCGCCACAGTTATGGGTGGCACGTTTCATAAACTGCAGCAGCAGCAGCAGCATAAGCGCCACCACTGCCCACGCCCCACCACCCCCCCTCCACCGCTGCCACCATCATCATCGCCATCGCCAACGCCATTCGCAACGCCACTGCAAACGACATGTTTACAAGGCGTACTCGATAAAACGAAAAGTATCTAACTCCGAGAGCGTAAACAGATACATTCACTTGTACTGGCTGTCCATAAATTGGATTGTTTACAAATGGCCCCATCACCGCCCCGCAGAGTCTTTGGAACATATAGGATGCGCCGCAGCGGTTGCCATCTCAGCATCCCGATGTGTATCTGCCAACCGATTGGAAAGACAAAAACCTATTCCGTGGCGAGGACAAAATTTAATTTAAAATTAATAAGAACAATTTTTCCGCACTTAATTTCATCGCCCGTCCACAACAGTGCTACGATTTCATTCGGCAGCCAGGGGCCGGTTGGCTTCCCCGAGGAGTTCAGCGCTGCCCCTGCTCAGGGACACTGCCATGCCACCGGACCGCAATCTCGATCTGACTTCTAATGAGGGTGAGGAGGGTGGGCAGGAGATTCATTTTTTGGCGCTCCTTATCGGGATCTCTCACATTTCGGGCAGTTGTCCAAAATTAAATAAAGAAACGGTGCTAAGACAGAGCAAAGCCGGCCGCCGACCGAAGACGGCGAACTCGGGACATTGCCCTCCGGAAGAGCGTATCATGGGACACCAGCTGTACACTGCTGGGAATCTGATTATAATTTCAGTTTGTTTTCCCTTTTTTCCCCGCCTTGTTCTACGTTACATTTCATCACCTAGGGGTGTTTCAGTAGTTTTCTATTCGGGGGTGGAATTTGTCTTCAATTAAGGACGCGGGGGGGCTAGGGAGTCTTGGACGGAATTCACGCGATTAAATGTTACTTGGTGGTTCGTTTCTAGGAAACGAGGGCGACACCAGCAGCCGGCCGGAGGCGGAGGTGGTGCGTTAAGTGGTTTAGGGGTTAGCATAGGTCCAGTTGGCTTTAGTAACATTTTGAAAAATTATCACGACAGTTGATGGACAGAGAAGGAAGGGAGACTGCTGGAAATTATTTTTTATGGACACGAGCGGCATGGATGTTGAGGATTTTCTATCAAAAGCGGTAGGGAGGCATACTTTGGAGGCGTTTTTGACTGTTGTGTGAGGATGAATAGAGGGTGGTTTATTTTGTTCTGAGTGATAATTGTTGTTAGGGTGAGGAGAGGAGATTTGTGACGAAGTACTGGGAGACTATAAGAGTTTGAAGGAAGAGACTGTTGAATCTGATATATGTGATGTGTATCACGAAGGAAATCTTGAATTTATATCATCTCAAAGAAGTCCAGCGCAAGTCAAAAAAGTAATTCTTTATGTCAAAGCTTCAAATGGTTAATTCTTCGATAGGAAAGAGTAGTTTTTTAAGTCACCATTTTGTAAGGTTGTGCATTTCAGAAGTGAGAAAACAAGAATAGTTTGCTAGATCGAGTCAAAAAAGCCGCTAAAAAGAGGAAACCTAGATAACTCATCATTTTATGGTCAATTTCATCGACCCACTGAAGCGGCTATTCGGACTTTTGTGACTAAATTTTGCACCAAATTTACATTGTTGGACATTAAACCACCAACACGCTAACGTAGAGTGTGAACTGAAGAAAATAACGCAGCTGTATCGGCCAGTGTTAATGATGACCATCAATTATCGATTCGTCGCCGTTTGCCGTTCGCAGCAATTGGGCCTCTGTTACTTAACAACGTGGAAAATTTTGCGGAAGGATTTAGGTGTGATGTCTTTCAAAAAAAACAGCTGTTGCAAGAATTGAAGTCGAACGACCTACTGCAAGGTAAAATTTTTGGTGAATGGGTTCTTGAAAAATTGGTCGAAGATCCACTTTTTTACTGAAAAATTGTGATCAGCCACGAAGTTCATTTTTGGCTCAATGGCTTCATACCCATAAGCAGAGTTGCCGATTTTGGTGTGAATATCAGCCAGAAGCAATGCAAGAGCTACCAATGCATCCAGAAGAGGTCAGTTTGGTGGTTTATGGGCTGGTGGTATCATTGGACCGTACTTCTTCAAAGATGATGCGAATTGTAACGTAACTGTGAATGGTGAGCGCTACCGTGAGATGTTATCCAACTTTTTTTGCCCAAAATGCAAGAGCTTGACTTGCATGACATGTGGTTTAAACAGCATGCAACACAGCACTCGCAACAATGGAGTTATTGACAGGCGATTGCGGTGAACATTTTATTTCTCGTTCGGGACCGGTTAATTGGCCGCCTAGATCGTGCGATTTAACGTTTTTAAACTATTTTTTATGGGGCTACGAATATGTTAAGGCACATATCTATACAGACAAGCCCGCTTCAATTGACGCATTGGAAGACAACATTGAAACATTTATATAGCTTTAACAAAATCACCCTTTATTTATTGCTTCCTTTAACTCAAGTGTCTGAGCGCCGAAAAACCGAGAACTCCTTAACTATAGTGCATTTGGCGATGAAGTGCAACACATCCTCACGTTCTCTAAGATTACACAGATCGCATAAGATTGGAAGCTCTGGGCGATGCGGTATAAAATTTAGCTTACAAACTTCGCCTCTTATATTAGAAATCATAATTACTTTTTCTACTCAGTAGCTATTCACAACATAAGTCCTTTCTTGAAGGTTGTGGTTCATATTGCTGCAGTATGCTCTGTATTGGAATGACCGGGATTCTTTTACAATTTTCTCAAAAATTCTGTGACCAGTTTTTTGAAGTGAGGTGTTGATATTTTGTTTAAAAGATTCCTGTTTTTCGTTTGGTGTAAAATTGAAGCTACATATAAAAGCATTCTGATCCTAGTGATTCCCATTCTTGGACATACTTCACCCTATTCTTATGCATCTTCGAAAGTACCAACTTCGGATTTTTTCCTGCCTCATCACATTGACTTTTTAAACATAACCGAAAGTTTTTTAAAAGTGTTACTCCAGAAGAGGAGAAATTCAAAAAACCTAAGACCCCGAAGAGTTGAACTTCTCCAAAACGATTGGAATTTCGGTTTTGGCAATTTCGGAGTGGGAAATTGCACCTGGATGCAATGCCAAAGGAAATTCCGTACCCACTTCTGTGAGAAGCATTTTCACCGGCATGTATGTAGGACTAATGTCAATAAGCGACATTCCTCTTTAACGTGTTCTTACTTACTTTAAGTGGATGGGATGTGGTCACTGTAGATGTTCGTAAAACAAAACATGGGTTCATCATAACATTGTGGGTTCCAGGCGAATAGGTTGCAAGCGATGACACTGAATGCGGAAAAATGCGACAGGCAGCGGATAAAAAGCAAAGGACCTAAAATCCGTACCTGTCTATATCGTTTTGTGAACAAATGTCAAACCTTTACCTCATATAAGAGGGAGTACGGCGAGCAATCCCCTCCACAAGTGGAATGAATACGGTTGCGAGCTCCATTTACCAACCTTTCAGTCGATACACATATTTAAGGTGAAAAAACTACATTTGCAGTTTCAAATTTAGTTATTTAGATTCCGTCGTCGTGACAACTTAATTTTCTTTTGGCATGGCATGACCCAAACTTTACCAAAATCCCTTGGTTTTTCGGCTCTCGATATTCCAAACCATGTTATGCGTGACATCCTTGTCCATTAAGCTTGACTTCAGTAAATAAATTTTTTTCAGCTTTTTCGGTTCAGCACGTAGAGTTTTTGGATGGTCCTCTCTAACCAAACATATCCATTTTGGTTGGCGTCTTGTTTTGGCCAACTTAGTACCTTGCTTAATTTTCTGTCTTACAACGAAGGCCTGCTATAGTTCGGAACACGTTTTGTGAATTAATTCTTCAGCACATAAATAATTATCAAAAATTAAAAATAAACTTGTACACGGGCTTCTTTATTTTGCCTCCACCTGAAGATAATTTGACAAATTTTCTTTCACCTCTCAAGGGTGTTTAAAAACCAAAAAATTTAAATTTCTTCTTCTTCAAATGTCTACCTTGCCTTTCAGTTTCTCTTCTCTCTTATAAATCTTAAGTTAGTTAAAATTAAAGATTTCGTAGAAATTTAATTCCATCGAAAAAAATCTTCCTTCCTGTTTAATTTTTTTTTTCCATTTCAGCCGTAGACCAGCAATAAACTGTTGGTTGAATATTTTAAATTGTGTTTACCTTAGTCCCAGAGCCTCAACTGGGGGGATTTGTGATTTTGCAAAAACAAGATTTTAATTCATGAAAAACGTGTCTTCCACGCCCCGGACATCTGTCGTTAAATGGCATAGGTTTATATCGAAAATGGAATACTTTCCCGTATTTTCTTAACCTTTGTGAATAGAATAAATATTTTTGATTTTCCATTTCGCCGATGAAGTGTGTGAGGAAGAGGAAATGAAAAAATGTTTGCGGTCTGTCAAACCGAATACGGAGAATTACTTGTTTTTTTTTATTTTACATGTTCCACGTTTAAAAGGACCAGTAGGAGGTGCCAGGTGGATTTATGAATAAGGAAGAGGAGAGCAAATGGAGATGGTTTATGCTTTGGAGACTTGATTACTTCCGTCTATGTGGCGGGTGGTATCAAAAAGTCTCAGAGGTGGTCGCTGACAAGTGCATCTATCAGATTAGTTCGAATAGAAATTCAGAGATATTTGGAGATACACTAGGTTTGTGTGCTTTGACTGACAATGAATTTACTTTGCTTCTTTAAAGCTGCTTTTAACGTTAGTCGTTGTAACAATTCAAGTATATTCACCCCAAATATAAGGCCCGACATATCACGCAGCCTAAGGCATGCCATACCGAGGAGCTCAAGACATCCCTTCGTAGAGAACAAATTGAGTTTCGGTTCCTTGGTCGGCTAATTTCGTGTCTTTCAGAGAGTTTTTGAGAAGTGGACACAAATGTTAATCAAAGGGTTTAAGGTGTGGGCTACACACTCAAACTTGCCATCCAAGCTCCGTAAATTTGTCCAGGTTCCTCAACGATGTGTAGCCTTTCCTGATAGAGGGCAGCTCTCTTTCTGTCACCCATTTCTCGCCCCCCCTTTCTAGATTGCTTTATTTAAACGGTTCGCAGTTGAGGATGGAATTTATCGTTGCACTACGTTCTAGCACATCATGGAGGAATTTCCCTTATTTGACCTTAATTCAGATTTTGTCTTCGTTTGCGGTCTACTATCGACCATGAGTTGAATATTCGCCTATTCGAAAGAAATTTGCATCGCTTTCCATTACCCATTTCTGTATGTTACAGCAGGGCATCACGGTGGGATATTGGATCATTTAAAACTCTTTATAGCAATTCATGTGACACCCAAACATCGACATACCTTAGGTAGCCTTCTTGCTTTAAACAATTTAATGCTGTCATGCCGTTAACACTTATTGCTTCCTGATAACTTCCGTGCCCTTATTTACTCGAGAATGCATTTCACGTTCTTAGCTAAAATAAAACCCTCGGCAGAGTGTCAGCTTTCCGTCATTTGAACCACGACTGATGCAATTTTACTTTGTCCTGGGATCGGACCAATCGAGAGCTACCAAAGAATTGATAATCTAGAAAAATGAAGCACTTCTGTGGACTGAATCCAGTCAGGAGAGACTATTCCACTCATTTTTAGTGGCTTATTTGTGCTGGCTATTTGCAATGGCTAGGCCATGTAGAGCGTATGGGCACCACTGCCCCGGCCTGAAAAGTCTTCAAATCTGAGCCATTAGGACAACGCAACATCGGACGGCCCAGGATAAGGTGGCGCACACAAGTGGAGAAGGACCTCAACCAACTTGGAGTGCGCAACTGGCGGCAGCTGGCGAAAGATCGTGCTGGCTGGAGAGGCATGTTGGTTGAGGCCCAGGTCCACTCCGGACTGTAGCGCCACAAGAAGAAGAAGAATTTGCTCAAAAAAGCAGACGAAAGCTCTAACCGCTGCATAGATAGAATCATGAGATGCATGCAGTAGAATAAGTCAGCTGTGACCTTTTACAAATACACATCTCATCAGTTGTATGTCGGCTGAACTGACATACGCCAGGCATACGCAAGGAGACTAGATATGCAATACAATGGTTTTTAAGAAGAATGCTGATGTGGGGATGAGGAGGAATTTAGTCGACTTTATCTACACATCTGCGATTTTTGTTCATCAGTTAAGAGGAAAACGATTGGAAACAAATCTTATTATCATGCATGATGTCAGTGTAGGAAGTACTAAAGAAATCCTTCGTCTTCCGCTTAGAGTCGCCTAATCCATTCAAAACCTCCATCAAGTACCGCCTATCTTTAAATAAGACGGACAAGTACTTCAATATCCACCCGGTCATACCAGGTGCCATGACCATGTGGAAATTGCCAAATTCAAGGGCATTGTGAAGCCGATGAGCTCACTTTTAATATTGTCCGAAGGTGATATGTTTTACATTCCTTTTGATGATGATTGATTGACTGAGTGGCACTACAGTCAACAAGGGATCAGGGCCTAGCTTCCACAACAACTGCCCGTGCTGTGGGTTTCCATTCATTTTTATTTAAACATCTGCTAAGGACACACATGGTCAGTCTTAACACAAGAACAATTCGAAAAAATCTTAATTCTAAGCGCTCTGACTGTCTGTTCATCTTAAGTTAATGCGCATAATTGTTATTATAGCAGGTCACTTGCCTAGTTGAGTGGCACTGCAGCCCTCAAGAGACCAGGACCTAGCAGTTTAAGCAACTACTCGTGCTGTGATTGCTTCCGTTCCTTCATGAATCGAGGGGACTTACAGTTGATTGCCTACTCCAAACGGCGAAATTTGAGAAGCTCTTCATAGGCAATTTGCACTATTTCATTTAGTGACAACAAATCGAAAGTGGCTCAGTCCACGAATCGAACTTGGGATAGCGCGCTACTGCTCTTTTGAAATACATGTCTCCAAGCCTTCACAATGACATCTGTAGGAGTTGCAGGAACGAGGAGAAGATTGATACAATTTCTAACAATCTCTGCGTTTTTCAAGCCCTTGTAAACTGAAGAAAGAAATATACTCGAACTTCTTTCACAACCTTGGTAAACTCAGTTACATTGGTGTGGAACGTCTCAAGAGTTCACACTGTTTTGAGGGATACTAAGGAAAACCATCCTTAGTTAGAGAAAAGTTCTGCGTGCGATTTTTGGTCCTGTTTGCGTTGATGGCATCTGGAGGAGAAGATTCAACCACGAACTGTATGGGCTGTACGGTGGCATGAACCTAGTCAAGCGTCTACGGATACCAACGCTTAAGGTGGCTAGGCCATGTAGAGTGGATGGACAGCACTGCTCCGGCCCGAAGAGTCTTCGAATCCGAACCACAGGGACAACGCAACAGAGGTCGGCCCAGGATAAGGTGGCGCACACAAGTGGAGAAGGACCTCAACCAACTTGGAGTGCGCAACTGGCGGCAGCTGGCAAAAGACCGTGCTGGCTGGAGAGGCAAGCTGGTTGAGGCCCAGGTCCACCCCGGACTGTAGCGCCATCTGAAGAAGAAGAAGGAAAACCATCCGCGCGGCTTCATAATGGGCCCAAAGGTGGTCTAAGTTTAGCTGTTAATTGAAAACCAGCCGCTCCAACTTAATCTGACCTAGGGTGGTGCTACCTTAAGTCTGGGGTTTACCTAGGTTTCCACAAACATGTCCATTCAGCTGGTATTGTCTCTCGCCATCTGTTTTCCGTTTCGCACATCGGTCAAGGTTTTTTCGCCCTTGTGTCCGTCACTTCTGACGAGAACATCCACTCCTACGTTATCCCAATGTAGGGGACTGGGTTCTGTGCATGTGACATAAGCCCGCCGTCTATAGGGTTGTGGCCGTAGACACGTGAATGGGTACATGCCTCTGTACACGTTTATTTCCTATGACATAGGCAGCCGCACATGCCTTAAATCCAAAGTGAAAATTTAAGCAGAAAATGTTTTTTCAATGTTGAGATTTACAAACTTATGAGATCCGATATACTTTACCCACAATAGTGCACATGTATTTTTAGGTCTTAACAAAATATTTCTGCATAGGTTAGAGTTCCGGTTCAAGTCCTTTTCTCTATTTTCATCCAGTGCTTGTTTCAAATTGAGGAATCGATTCCTTGTCGCTTTCCGGCATTAATATGACCAGTATCCTCGATCCCCCGTCTTCTTACAAGGCCCCATGGCAAACAATTGGATCCAAGTATGAAAATGTATCAGTTACTGCCTCGAACTGCACCACTGTTCGATTCATTAGGAGTGAAGAAAGCAGAACGGACACATTTCCCTTTCCATATGTTTGTCAATATCTATAGAAAGGAATTTTATATGTTTTCAAAAGATACTTCTCTCGTCCTATAATACAGTTTCAATCTGCAACAGCATTTTCCCCTCCCTGGTGAAATTAATCCTCTTATTTCTCTTCACTTCCTTCGCAGCAAATTCAAAGATAATGCACAAATTGAAGACAGAGAAACCACCACAACATCGTTAACGGACGCAGTTCCATGCTCCTCATTCTAATGACTACTGGCACGGTTTTCATTTCGCTCCAGGCTCATCGTGTCCGATAAACCCCCCCGCCCCCCCTCCAGTTAATATCCGGGTTCGAGAGGGCTATTTGAGGCCCGCACCAAAGAACTGAGGGGTAAATCCTGACACAAACAGAAAGACTGACTGATGGATACATCCCGACATAATTACATACGACTTGACTTGACTCCAAGGAGTGACACCACAAGGAAGGGTGAAGGAAGCGAAAGCTGAATAAAGTACCCTTCACCACAGGGAGGATTCGCTATTCGAACGCCCGCCAAGTATGCCTGTGCAGGTCAACTTAATTAAAAATAATTTCCACAGTCATTTCCCGGTTCGGTCTGTTCGACTTTTCTGCTCCCCTGAAATGGGCAGTGAAGCGCCGGGCACAAGGACCGAGTTGGAGCTCATTTGGCCTGCGGTTTCAGGCAACTCCCCTTTGATTTAGTCTGTACATCGTTTTCCTGTTTCCGTTTTATTTCTTTTTTTTGTTTTGTGCTCCTTGTTACCGTCACTGCTACTTTATCATCGTCGTCGTCGTCGTCGTCTTTTGCACTTTTATGATCTGTCTTAATTTTGTTCATCTGCAGTGAATGATGGAGTGCAACCCACAACAACTTCAATGGATTGGAGAGTGTTTAGTTGAGCTTTTGCTTCAGCATCCATTTGGAAGTGATATCCTGCTAACCTACATCAGTCTTCATTATTTGCGATTCAATTCCCCTGCTTAGCAGCGGGCGTGCCACACTTTTGCGGTTGCCATTCACTTGACGCGCCCGTATATCAAATGGACTCTAAAAGATGTAATTGCAGAAACGAACGCTCGCCAATAGGAGAACGCAATCCGAGTTGCACTCCGCTTAAGAGCAACTCTGATGCTCAGATATGTCAATGGAACGAAATTGCAATTCCGAAGCTTAATGAGATGCGATTAGGGGGTTGGGGAATGCAAAACAGAATGGGAATCGCTTACCTAGTGGATCCACGCGGTAAATGACCTCTGGCAGTACAGGATTAAGCAGACATGTGACAAGCAACCACATGGCAGACCATTGTGCCATTGAATTGCGGCTTCTTCGGGGTGTGGTCGCCGTTGTCCGTGTCGTCGTCGTCGTCGTCGCTGTTGCAGCTTCTCCATAGAAACCAGTCATCTTCCTTCACTCTTGTTGATGCAATTATCCTGGGGATTCTCTCGTCCTTATTCGCACCGTTACCCGTTGCCGTCTTTCTATCTGCGTCGTGTCTCTATGAATCAGTGTATCTCGTCTGCTTATGCTCAACACGCTGAGTGTGCGTGCGTTTTTGTGTGCGGCTGGCAGTCAAACATACTTTCTTTTAGTGCACTTTGTTATAAAACATTCACTTTGACGTCGTCGCTGCTGTTCCTGGTTCTCTCTCACTTTCATTTGCCTTTCATGGTAATTATCATTGTTTCATGGGAATTGTGTTGCGTCTATTCACTGGACTTGAATGCATATTTCTATGAATGCATCGCTGTGGAAGAAACAAGAGAAGAGAAGAGAACAAAAAGTTAGAATGCTCACGCTTTGAGGTGGGGAGGTTGAAGGATAAAGGCACGACAGACCACTGTTAAGGGGGCTCATAATGAGGCACAAAATCTTTGCGTACACAGTTGAAAGTTCGTAAACTTTTCTCAAGTTAAGACAATGATGTTGTTTAACAGAACGCTGTGCCACTCCACAGAAACTTTATCCTCTGAAATGTTATTTCAATGCAAAAGATTCCGCAATTTGATCCCGGCAACGTGAAGAACTTGCGAAACTTATTTGAATAAACCTGATAATCTTGGCGGAGGTGAGTTCTTATCAATTTCGGCTGTTCGATTCGAAAATTACTGGTAATTCAAGGATTTCGAAAGTTGAAGACGACTAAGACAAGGTGCACTTATTTGTGTGTGACCTGGGGAAGTGTGAGAAGAGTTTGGGCAACACTTTTGAATTCTTTAAATTGGTTGCATGCCTACAGAGTGTGTTTTGTGAGATTCTTGGATGCAACGATGTAAAAAATAGGGGAAGGCGAAGCGAAGGAGGTGTCACAATTTTTTCAACTTTGGAGTTCTCTAGCCTAGACAAAAAATGTTGCAATCATTTCAAAATGTCTGTCGTTGAGCCTTACCTACGATGAATCAACGACAGACCTTTGGTTCATCATGTGTAAGTTTAGGATGAAACGGCTCATCAAATTTTCCATTCAAGAGACAGGATCATTCATTTTGTGTTTTCAAGTTGCCACTGCTAGAAATCGACACATGAAAGCTTTTGCTTAAATTTGGAGCATCACAATATTAGCTCAATTCTTGCCATTTATGATAATGGATCGCTTAATAATCGAACACCACATTTAAATTGTTAAATCTTACTGCACAAGTGGTGACTCAAACGTATCCAATTTTCACGCATCGCACGATGGTATTGAACAGCATAATCTGCCAACTACGCAAGAAATCGGCTAAATTGTAAATGAATTTGAAAAGAGTGGGAACTTTATTGACGTCGCGTAAGGCGTCATCTTGTCGGGACCAGGGCCGAGCCTCTTCAGCCTCTACTCGTATTGTGCGTTCTATTGTTCTCTCACGAGTAGAAGAGATCTACAGTTTTTTGCCGACTCCAAACGGCGAGATTTGAGAAGCTTTTCGTAGACAATTGATACTCTTTGAGTGTTGTCAGCAACTCAAAAGAGGTGGTGCTGTGGAAAAATGCGAGGCGTCCTGTCCGGGAATCGAACCTAGAATTTCTGCGCGGCGGTCGACTCACTTTTCACTACGCCACGGAGACCACATCATCTTCATGGACTGAAGAACTTCTGAGTTTATCGATTTACCAGCATTCGCAGAAATTTAACATGACGTAGACCTCACTGTGACGTATTTTGAATTAGCCTCTCCATCGTTATTAAATTCAACTTACGTCCAAATTGAAGCCTGCTAACCAATCACAAAGCTTCTTGAGTGTTGCAAAAACAATCAATCGCAGATTTTTCGAAGAACATTTTCCGCAATGACGAGACAGATGTCTCACCCACCGTGTATGTGAATCAACAAAATTATCCAATATGAAGCTCAGACAACCCACAAGTGGTCGATGTGGTGCCGTGGTATCCAGAGTGTTCGGTGTGCCCAATGGACAGAAAGGGATAATTGATTTGTATTTCTTCGAAGATGCGTGAGGCTACTATCAAACGGAGCTATATGGTTGAATGATTGTTCTTGGCTGGCGATTGGAAATTTTAACTTGGATGATATGTGGTTGCAACGAGGCAGTAAGTCAGACAAGACGATCGGACAGTTTCACATTTTGTCGCCCCAATAATCCTGCCATTTAACGAAGGTATATTCGTGTCTGTGGTGCCCTGTTTCCTCGATCTCTTGACATATTTAAAACAGCTATTACTTAAGCCATGACCAACAGTGGCCACAAGTCCGAAGGTCCCAGGTTCGATTCCCGGAAGAAAATCCCGCATTTTTCGAGTTCCTGACAAGACCCAAAGGGTACTAATTGTCTTCTTAAATCTCGCCGTTCGGAGCCGTCAATAACTGTTTTTGTTCCTTGCACTCGTAAGAGGACAAAGGCACGCACAACACGAGTAGTTGATGCAGGAGATAGGCCGTGCTCCCACTTAATGATTATTAATATTTATGGCCAACATTCCGCTTGAAATTTGGAAACAAATGTTTACAAATTATCATATGCGAATAGTAAACGATTCTTGGCATGAAACTGCCTGCAAAACCATCTCATATCGCAGAAATTGTGAATTTTCATTTGACGAGTTGCAAGAAAGGCTCCTTGTGGTACTCAAAATTTGATATCAAATTGGACACTAATTAGAAATTTAATACGTTTCAATTACAAGGAAAAACAGGAAGTCTTCGGCATCAGTTTAACATTTCTTTTACGGCCTATCAGCATTGTATACGTGAAAGGCAACCCTGAAATGCTTAAATCAACACTTTTAGCAGTTGGAAGACACCAGAAGGTTCCTTCTGGAATTTGTTGTCATTTTCATTCACCCAGCCAAATTGACTTCTTTGTCGTTGGCTTACGATACAGATCGCCGTTGACCTATGTCTCAGCCAATAAGTCTCTCCATCTATCCCAGTTTTGTTTTAGTTGCTTCCAGTCATGCAATGATCAACTGATTGAAGTCCCTTATGTGCTGCGCGATCCACCGAAGGAGGGGGTTTCCTTTAGCACGTCGTCTTTTGGGGTTAGAATCGACGAATTCAAGGACCAAAGCATTGATGTCCATTTACTTTACATGACTTAGCCATCAAGGGAGAGAAACTTGACCAGATCGACCATCTTCATCCTCCAAACGACATCATTACATGAGGGATCAAAGAAAATTCGAAAGACTTTCCTCTCGAAGCGGTGTTCGCCGTTCCGTAGTGGGCAACCCACACGCAGAAGGTCTAGGTTTCGATTCCCGGACGGGACACCTCGCATTTTTTCACGGCACCACCTCTTTCGAGTTGCTGACAATACTAAGAGAGTATCAATCGTCTATGAAAAGCTTCTCAAATGTAAAAAAAACTGTAGGTCCCCTTCTACTCGTGAGAGAATGCACAGCACGAGAAGTAGTTGTAGAAGTTAAGTCCTGGTCCCTTGTGGGCTGAAGTCAATAATTGTTAGTAGTATCTCTCGAAGCGACCAAGAAACTCTTCGCTCACCTAAGCTTACGCCCTTTCTTCTTGAGCCTACAGTAGGACTAGGACTAACAAAGTGCATTAAAAGGATATCTTGGTTTCGTCTAAAGGCGGCTATATTCCTCAATGGCCTTCAAAGCCCAAAAACAAAGCGATTGACATGCGTTATTCTTCGTTTTATCTCCACGATGGTGTCAGTGCTTGTGTTAACTTCGGATCCTAGGTAGTCTTTCACTTACTACTTAGAAACTTTGGCCGTCTGAAGTGACGTTTTGTTCACGACGTTGGTGGTGGTGGGTCTTTGTTTTACCCTCATCGATCGCAAGACAAGTCCTAGTCGCTTCTGTCCTGATGCTCACAGGCTCTGACATACACTTGTGTTCCATCGCTGATGTCAATGTTGTATGTGAGCACAGATTTACACTTCAAAATACACTAACAAAAAATATTGATGGCGCTACAATCCAAAAGGACCAGATCCTACCTTCATTAAGCGATATGCGAGTGAATGGGGCCGACAGTTTATTGCTGACCCCGCACGGGGAAATTCTTAGAAAGATGCAGCGCTATGAAAAAGAATCAAACCTGAAGTCAAAGAAAATTCGTAAAAAGTTGCAACAAGGAGCATAGCCATCAACTGCTCTTCCTAACCCATCTGCCGCAATTAATGACACTTTCCTTAGAATCATATGAGTTCACAAATAAATTCACGACAAAGACAAGTTCTTCGAATTTGCATGCAAATCCGTTCGTCTGTGAGTCACGGAGTTGTTGTTCAATGTCAGCAGTGTCAGGCCATTCATCTTTTCGGCAGACCTCGATAACATCGCACTCCACGTCGTCTCGTGGTGCATTCCTCTGCCTAGAGCCTTTCGCCCAAGAAATGTAATTCGAATTGACAGATGTGACAAGGCTTAGGACTGCGTCTCTTTTTCCAACTGAAAATAGTACGTAGTCGTGCGAAATTCATTGCCGAGGAGATTAGTCAATTTGTCTTGAATTACTGCTGACACTTCTGATTGAAATCTCTTCTCACATAGCTAGTTGTAGTACGTATAACTGCGATTACTGTCAGAAGGAGGGAGGGTGCGCTTTTCTTGTGTCTTGCATGACAGCACCCCACAGAAATTATTCACTTCTCAGCACAGCACACAGCCCCAGCCACAGCACAGCACTTACCCCATTTGCATTCGAGAAGATATCATCAGTTGTCACGAAGTTCTGACTGTTGATTGACGTTGCAAGTGTAAAGTGGTCTCTTGGAAATATTATTAGAAAATTATACGTGCATAGATGATGTGGTGTAATTTTTTATGCCCAGGAAGGAAGATCCGTCAAGTTCAGTGACATTTGTGGATTATCTGTGTTGTGGGGTGTGTCGACAAGAAGTGCGACAACTGACAACTAACGAGCATTCGGCATCATGTGCGAGTGGAGATGCTAAAATAATTAGTTGAAAAATGACAGCTTCACGCACCAATTAGTCTTGTTAGCAGCAGTGGAATCATGTCGACGTGCCTTCACACCCCCGGTGGCTGAAAGAAAGTCTGTTTTCAGAAGTGCAGAAAACTGAATACCTCACAATCCCAGTCCCCAATGCGAGTTGTGGGTTGAATAGGTTTTTTCTTTCTTTTAGAGTTGAAGTACGAAATGCAGAAATATCAAGGACGGGACGATATTAGTTTGGTGATCATTTTGATGCATGGAGCATACGTCTTTATGGGGTTTTCTCGTGACAAAAGTCTTAGGCTTACGGCTTAATATTAAGTGAGGCACATTGCGGCCCGCAAGAGTCCTAGCTTCTTCAACAAATACTCATGTTGTGCTCGTTTTCTCACAAGTAGAGGGTACCTACAGGTTCTTGCCGACTCCGAACGGCGAGATTTGAGAATCTTTTCAATGACAATCAGTACTCCTTGAGGGTTGCCAGCAGCTTGAAAGAGGTGCTGCCACATAGTAATGCTAGGTATTCAGTCAGGGATTCGACCTTGGAACCTTCGGCTTGTGTATTTACCCAATTCGCCCGACGCCGGGCAGGTTTTGCGTTTTATCAGGGCGAAAAATTGTCTGGATGAAGTTTTCCGGGACACTTGTAAGCACAAAGGTGGTATTCCGGCCTATGATATGGATGCTTGACAGATTTTCCTTTTAATTTTCTCTCACCCATTTTACCATATTTTAGCTTATATAGCAGAACGAAAATAAAACCAGAAGTATTACGATTCACCATATTGAGTACCACTCCTTATCGTTACACCATATGTTCTCGACCTATTTTGTGCTTGCGTAAGCCTCGTTGATTCGGCATCTGAGAACAATATGCAGAGCCTTTTAAAGATGACACTATCAACATCAGTCCGTCACTTTTGCCCAACCAGCCTGTTCTTACTCCTCTCTTTAAGTTGACCTTCCATTAGTTGAAGAAGCAAATTCTTACAAGTTCTCAACGCCATCGTATTTGAACACAAACAGCTTTGAAGCATGACACATTTGAGAGTTGGACAACCTAAGGCAGTTTTGCCTCCCTTCCTTTACATCAGCTTAGCTTCTACACATTGAAACAAAAATTTTTGGTTCAAGTTATTTCAGAAGATGTACTGCTTCATATGTCCTTTATGGTGGAGAATTGCAAAAACCACCGAAATACTACCTACATACGTATGGGTAAATCCCAATGCTTCCTAATCTAGACTGTTATTCACATGGAATGTGGTCAAAAATCACGTTCCCATCGACATTCTTTGTCTAAGCAGAGGCTTGTTAGGGTGCTCTTTCCTGTGTTTCAAGTCACTGTGGGCAGTTTGAAAGTTCTTTAACTGCCTTTTGCTTTATTTGCCTAGGTGAAAATTTTTCTTGAAAAGATAAGGGCCCAAGCATTTGAATTGCATGCAACCTGAAACATTTTTCTAGCTGTCTAAGTGGAGTTTGTTCTTTTGATTATAAGTACGTGTCGTTCAGTAGAAATTTGAGTAGACTTTAAGGCATACGAAAGTTGTTCTTGTTTCGAAACAGCCCTAGCGACTCCTTCTGTGGTTTCATTGCTTCTAATTCTTCAAGAATACAACTAAGTTTCGCTTTGTTTTATTTTTTTTTTGGAGTCCATACTCTAAGACGTTTAGGCCTCGAGTGTTGCTTGGCTATCCGAAAGGATTTGTATTCTACACCCCTTGATGCTTAAACTGTGTCGAATGCAGATTTGAATGGCGTGGATTTTGTTCTAAAAGCAGTATAATTTATTAACTTAACCACTTTTCAACTTACATTACATCTAGGTTACTGCCTGCTAGTACAATGGAACAGTTTTCGAGTCTGAGCTCTCCAGTACAGTGTTTTTCAATCTCCAAAAAAGAGACTTGACAACTTGCAACCTTCAACTCCAGCAACCATCTTCGATCTGACTGTATACCATTCTATACTTTTAAAGATCTATTCTCGAACACTTTTTCAGTCCGGTATTGTACAGAAATTTTGTATTTTTGGTATTGGATTGAGTAACTTGAGGTGACAAACCAGATCTCCAGATTCAAAGTGAAGCTGCAGCACTATGACACAATAAACAAGCACATGTTTTTTATCGAAAATTGGTAAGGTTGTTTGCCCGAAGATAGGTACCAAAGTTTTTGCGGAGCAAGATGACACCTCTTATGCAGAGACAGGCAACTCTCTGGGTCAGCATTTTATTTTTCGTTGTATCATACAGATTTTTTTGGTCATCTAACTAAAGGCGAAAGTTTTACGTGCGATTTTTGGTTCTGTTTGCGTTGGTGGCATCTGAAGAAGAAGATTTAAGGACGAACTCTATGGGCTGTAGAGCGACAAGCGTCTGCGGATACAATGCTTAAAATGGCAAGACCATGTACAGCGTATGGACACTACTAATCCAGGCCGAAATGTCTTCGAATCCAAGCTATTGGGACAACGTAGCAGAGGACGGCCTAGGCTTAGGTGGCGAATATAAGTGGAGAAGGGTATCAACCAACTTGGAATGCTCAATTGAAGGTAGGTACCGAAAGATCGTGCTCGCTGGAGAGGCATGTTGGGTCCACCCCGGACTGTAGAGCCACAAGAACCAGAAGAAGAAGACGCGATTGTGATTACTTTTCCTTCAAAGATTGTATACAACCAATGTATAATATTCGCAGAATTGCCACAAGTCTCTCTCTCTCATCTACTGGCCTACAAGTCTCATTTCATATCAGACTCGAGTTACTTTACTTATCTACTTTATTTGACTTAGACTACCGAAATCTTGCTAATCCCTGTGGATACAAGATTCTTTTGTGACAGTGTGAGAGGCACGAGAGCACTCTGACATGGTTGATCGGCAATCTTTCAGTCAAACACTATGCTTGGCATTGCAGCCTATCGTGTCATTCTTAGGCTGGGTGCACACATTTGTTTTCGGTAGCACAAATATTCGCTCGCAAAATGTAGAACGCACAACTTTTTTGATTAAGTGACACCTCAAAAACGCAGTGATTAAAAGTTTGTTTAGTCACATTTTTTGGCGATGCGAATGTAGCGAGATTTAGTAAAGTAGAGCAACTACATCCACTCAGTTGCGTCGTAATTTTCAGTGATTAAATCGTCTTCTTCGCACGCATTTGCGGAATTCTATTGATCATAATTGAGTTCAAACCAATAAGACATATTGTTTTGAAAATGAATGCGCACATATGCGGATTATAAATCGCAGGGATTTAGAAAGTGAAGCAAGACCCATGTAAAATCTGGGCTTCGAAGAACTGCAAAAGTTTGGCGATAGCTACCAACCATAAAAAAGGGTTGAACTACCCCTTGCGGGGACTTGCCTTCGGCTATCCTTCGAAAGAAGAGGCAAAAGAAGGAATTTACATCGCTACCGCCAATCACAGATTAGTAAATGCTTAGACAACACTAGTCTAGAAACCTAACCACAGCCAGTGTTATCGATTTCATCTTAATATCCAGAAATGCTCGTAGGGGTACTTGTTGCAAGTCGTGGGCTCTTTCTGCCTTACTAAAGGGCACGTATGATCGATGTTTCTTTCCTACATATATGCAAACTTATTCGAATTGAAAAAGGCAAGGCGTCTTGAATGCTCTCTAGTGTGAACATCAATGAGAGTTGGTAAGTAAACGCAACCCTTAATTTAGAACATTTTCAGATCAGAAAACTATTTCGTTGTCCTCAAAGCAAACAAGAAACACAAATTTACAAAAGTCATTAAAATTGACTGCCTGTACACAGAGGTGTGGCACTAATTTATTTAATTTCGGTATACGCCATATCGCTGTAGCACAGGCCATACGGCAGACTTGTTAGGTTGCCCTTTACAACGGCAAACTTATACCGAGCGATGTTTACAATAGTACTGCATCACTGATGTTATTTTTTGGTACACCCTATACGTTGATAATGTACAATCAAATAAATAACTTGTAATACTTCCTAAACAGTTTGTGAAGGCACGAACATAAATTATTCTTTGGGTGATGTACCATGGCGAACGACTATTGCAGAGTGCCCCCGTTTGGCAGATGACCAATTTTGTTTGCAGCTATTTATCTGTTGACACAAATGAACATTGTAGCTGTTCAACTGCAGAAATCTGAAAAATAATGATTTAAAAATAGTTCTTTGATGACGAATTGTGGGCAAGAGGGTATGCAAGCAAATTGTATTGAGATTTGTGTTTTGCTCATTTTTGTTGGCAGTTCTAATGCTTAACTCATAAGCCCTAAATAGGCGCTCGTCAATGACAGTTGGTGAGTTTGAAAGGGAAACTAAGGGGCCAATTATTTAGGTATTTCCTTTATGAGCCACAAATAATTTTACCCAAAAGAAACCGCATTTTCTGTTTTTTTAATTTGAGATGTTTTTTTTTCAACGAAAAACCTTTGCGGCAAGTGTACTTTTTCAATCACTTCTTAATGAGCGACAGACATTTTATATTTCACTTTGGTAGTATTGGCAAAATGTGATCGCAATGGCGTAGTGGGTAAGAACATCGACTCAAACGCCAAGGTTCCTGGTTCGACTACCGGACAAAACACTCCCATATTTCACGGCACCACCTCTTTTGAGTTACTTCTTAAATCTCTCCGTTAAGAGTCGGCAAAAAACTGAAGGTCCCTTCTACTCCTGAAAGAACTGAGAATTAATTTAATAAAAATACGAGAAAACAGAACAGTAGCACGCACAACAAGAGTAGTCCTGGTCCGTTGTTGGCTGTATGGCACTCGATTAACACACCACTCAATAAGCCCCTGGACTGACATGTAGGGCGCCACTAACAAAAAATACATTCTATCTTTAAGAAGCACAAGCATTCAGATGATACCTGTGAAATTGTCATGACAATCTGATTATTAAATAAGTTGCAATGCTTCAAGTGACGCTACTTTTGCGATTTTTAAAACTATGTAAGATTTGAATTTCGTGTGTCAATTAAACGCTGCCGTTCGATGGGAAAAAATAGAGTGCAAGCTCAGCAATGGCTTGTAAAAAGTTACAGGGACTCTGCTCCGTCAACAAAAACTATTTATCGGTGGTATGCTGATTTTAAACGTGACCATACAGACACCAACGACGCTGAACGCTCAGGAAGGCCAAGTGTTACGTCTGAAAACGTCAAAAAACTACACAAAATCCTTTTGGAAAAACGCAAAGTGAAGTTGCGTGAGACAGCTGACACCTATATGATCCCAGAGGGCATTGTGTACCATATTTTGCATGAACATTTGTCCATGAGAAAGCCGTTGTCGATATGGGTGCCGCGCTTGCTCGCAATGGACCAGAAATAACAACGCGTATCAATGATTCTGACAGCTGTTTGGAGCTGTTTCGCTAAAACAAACAGGACTTTTTGCATCGGTATGTCACAATGGATGAAACATGGATCCACCAGTACACCCTACAGTTAAATCGGTAGTGAACGGATTGGACAGTAGCTGGAGAACCGCGCCCAAAGCGTCCAAACATACAAAGGTTGGCTGGCAAGGTTAGGACATCCGTATTTTGGGATGCGCATATTAATCGACTATCTTGAGAAAGGCAAGAGGATTAACAGCGAATAGCACAGGGCACTATTGGTACATTTGAAGGAAGAAATCGCAAAAAAAACGGTCCCATATGAAGAAGGAAAAAATTCTCTTACACCAAGACAATGCACCGTGCCACAGGTCGCTGGCTTTCATGACCAACTTACTTTGAATTGCTTCCCTACCTTCTAACTCTTCTCAGACATCAAAAAGATTTTCGCCGGAAAAAAAATATGGCTCCGATGAGGAGGTGATCGCCGAAACTGAAGTCTAGTTGAAGCCAAAGATAAATTATTCTTGGAAAGATGTTAGAGCTGCATTGGACTGATTGTATCGCTCTTGAAGGAAACTATGTTGATGAATAAGTCAAATTTTGCCTACAAAATGTGTTTTATTGGTTATTCCAGGAGCTTATTGAGTGCTGTTCTTCTTTAGCAAATAAAGGTGCAGGAGTTTAGGTTTAAGAAAATTTAAAAATTAAAATCTTTTTTCGTGGCAAACTACCATTCGACCGTGTTTTGTTCCATAGACAGCAGTCATATTACAAATTCGACAGACACCTTTATCATGCTAATGTAGGGGGAGGACGTGGGTTGAAGAAAACACATTGTTGTTTTGTTAAAGGTCTATGTCTTTATTGGTTGGCGAACTCCAACTGACTGACTGCACTTATGACAGATGGCCTAATGTTTATGTTCTTAGCGGAATTGGTAACAAGCATGAATAATTGTGTGAGTGCATAAGATGATGAGCTTTCGTGCAGATCATTCAATCAGGCCTGGAAAGTCAATTAAATAGACACCGCAAAAGATGTTAATTCCCGTATGATCATGCCATCCTAATATAATATGACAGTGGAGTCCGATCATTTTCGAACGCTTTCAATTTTCGCCTACACTAAGTTCCTAAGTTAAGATAAGCTGCACTTTAAGCCACTTCAGTGGCCCCAATAATAACTTCAATTGTTCCTCGTCCATCGTTCAGGATGATTTCGTGAATTTTTTGAATATTTTTTCGAACCCCTCCGAAAATGCTTGACCAGAGCGATGACACCACCACCATGTAGTATGGTCCTAGAGTCATTCTTAAAACCCCTGGAATGTTGTTATTCTTGTAGTCCGTTTTTAACATTTTAATGGTTGTTCCGGAAAAGAAGCACAACTTGACCATCTATGAACCAGTCCACTGACGGCAAGCGCTCGACTTAGGATTTCCTTTCTTTTTTTTTACAGTACTTTGACTTGATTTGGTCAATGTGGCAATGCTTGATCATTGCTCTTAAATTTTGTAAATTGAAAATGCAATCGTTGGCGTGCGAATTGATGGGTCAGTGCTTTATGCTGACGTTACTCGCGCTGTTTTTGAGAATCGGTCACTGCCAAAATGGCGAGATAGACCCGCAAATTCCCATACATCAAAAGAGAGCCTCCATAGTGGCGACGGTTGGCTTGCTGATTTGGGAAGATTGCCTCTTAATTGTATGCAATCATCATGGTGGATCATTGTGACTCCGGTTCTTCGTATAAACTCTTAACCCGATGCGACATCTGCCTCTTCTTCGGAGAGCGACATAAGTTTCTGACATTGCCACTTTCTGTCACCTAGAAAAATGATCCTGAAGATGATGTTGAGTGATGCACTATGTTCAGTTTAGCCGCTTTCCCTTGCAATGCCAATAGCTCCTACTAATGCAAATTTGAGTATATTGAGCAGCTTACACAACTCACGACCTATAATATAGACTCAGAAGAGATGGAAAATGTTTATACGCAAGAGTCACACATTTCAAAAGCGGACCTTGCGACAGGTCATAGAAAAGTAAAAATTGTTTCTCATCACCAGTGCTGTTGAAAATACTGCTTCCCAGACTCAAACCTCTCTTTCGAAACATACTGTCTTTCCATTCATCCACAAATTATTGAAAGAAAGCCCCCACCAACAGCTTTAAGTCATTGAAAAATAACAACCCCTCACAAATGCGGCTACTTACAAAGCACGTGTATTAGCAATCCCACCAAAGCCCCCCCAGCCCCCATAAAATTTTGCAGCAAATCTCATCACTCTTAAATTCCTGTCATTTAAATTCCTTCCACCATCCCCCTAAGCACAATCATCTTCGCCCTCCCCAGATTTCACTCCTGATTGTGACTGGAAAGTGACATATCCTGTCGCTTGTCGTCACCTTCCTTCCGTTGCTCAATCACGCTCTGCCACCGTGGTCTACTTAATAATTCTAGTCCCCACTTTGAATTGTGTATTCGCGAAATCATCGCACTCGCAATTTAGCCGCCTTCAACGTCATCAAAGCAATTGCCACTGACGACTGTTTTACCATAAAGTCTTTGCGTGTCCTCCCCGCAAACATCGACAACCACTCTGATGTTCCGTGTCAGTATGTGTAATCATAGAAATTTATTTCATCTCGATTTTGTTTTCTTTTTTTTTTCTTTCCCCTCAAACCTAACGAAGGAGAATGAAGAAAAATTTAGTCCGCCGCCGCCCCCACCCGTCAAACCGTTTGTTGTGCCGTTTCCCCTGTCAGAGAGCCCATGCCGGGGATATCTTTTAATAAGTTTTGTAGAGAACGAAGTAAGGGAATTTGAAAAATGTGTCGGAAATTGACTAATTACATTGTATCTGTCAGTGCGGGGTTAATTACTGTTAGGATTATGACAAACTTTGCCTGCCTAATGCCTAATTTGCATACACACTGACATGTGGTTTTAGACAGACGACGACTTTGGATGGGGGGTGGAATGCGAATACAAACGTTCGCATTCTGTGAAGTTAGGATGGGGAGGGGTGGAAGCTTATGTTTGTTATTTGCGAGCACTTTCAGTGAATTTCAATTTTATTACCTAATCTGGAAGACAAGTGTCTTCGTTACCGTTGGCATGTGTAAGAAATGGTTTATGCACATGCCTTTATTTTATTGGGTTTTTACGTGCCTCCTTATGGCGCTGAAAAGGGGGAAGGGAGGCATTTTTTTGAAAGACACTCCCTTTGAGCACTTAAGACATTTAACACACAACTGCAGTTTGAAAATTTCCCTCACACCTTCACCCCGTCACTCAATCGAATTATTTGCACTTCATTCCCCAGATAGACTCAAACAAGCTTTGAAAGTTTATTGTGGCACTTGCACACTAAAATCTCGCATGTCATCCACATTCAAATCCCACAAGCATTTCAGGAACTGTTTATTTATCTATTGATGACGGTGTACCGCACATTGGATAAATGAAACGTCAAAACTCTGCCGATTTGAAACTCTCTGACACGTTATGAGTTAAGCTAGCTTCAGTTTGCTGGGTAATTTTGTTTGAAATTTCATTACTAACAACCACAGGGACTTAGCACTCAAATAATTGTCTGTTCATTTGGTTCGAGTCAGTTAACAATTACAAATTTCATCTCTGTTCAAATTAAGCGTGTGCACCGATCTGAGGAGTGCATTCCCCATGCAACAGACGCTTGCACTTCTGGTGTGGAATCGTTTAGGGGTGTGGACATGGACAACACTGCTCCGACCAGAAAAGTCTTCGAATCTGAGCTAGGCAAATGTGGCGCACACAAGTGGAGAAGGACCTTAACCAACCTCGAGTGCGCATTCAGAGGCGGCTAGCGATAGTTCGTGCTGGCTGAAGAGGCATGTTGCTTGAAGGCCAGGCCCACCCCGGACTATAGCTCCACAAAAAAAAGAAGAAGGATCTAGAGTGGAGTATTATCAATGCAAAAGCATAGACTGCAGCTGCAGCAAATTGTTTAATCTTGCTCCTGTCTCCTTGTTGTCGCTTTTATTCAAAATTTCGGTGACTGAACCAAAACTTGGTAAAAATTCTCAGAGACCGAAGCCTAGCTTCTGCATGTAATAATAACTAAGTGGGACCAGGGCCTAGGTCCTACAGCAACTACTCGTATTGTGCGTGCTACTAAGCTTGCACGCGTTAAAGGGTGCTACAGTTTTTTGCCGAGTCGGGCGAGGTTTGAGAAGCTTTTCATGGACAACTGGTACTCTTTGAGTGCTGTCAGCAATTTGATGCCGTGAAAAAATGCGAGTTCTTCCGTCCGGGAATCGAACCTGGGATCTTGGCGTGGCCATTACGCCACGGCTGCTTCTGCAAAAAGTATTTGTTGATTGTGAGTGGCACCTACTGTTTAGTTTGCCCAATTAAATCTGACTTTTTGATTGCTTCAGTCTCTGGCAAATTCAACAATGAAGACGTACCCAATAGAGTAGCGAGTTTAGATGAAGAAGTCCTTTACGAAAATGGACGTTCAAATCAAAATGCCTTTGGTGCACTTCGTGACTGTTTTTTGGTCGGCTTAATTTAACAGTCGGTAGAATTGTGCACAAACTTCAGCAAACTGGGTCTGTGGAAAATGCTGTCTTTTAATTTTCTGTGCATGCTCGCCTAGTTTGTTCTGCAGAAAGTATTCCCTTATTTTCGCGACAGGATGGCAGAAGCGCCGTTAAACCTCGACTCTTTATCGTGCCCAAAATTTTAACACTTCATGTCACTGATGTGAATTTTGAATAGAAATTCGAATTTACACGCCTACAAAGTTCAGTTGACACAAGAGCTACAAGACCATTTCAATGCGCCAAATGGTTGGTTGAATAGACAGAATGATGACAGAGATGAGCAGAGGCATACTCCCATCTCGGTGGATTCGACAACAAGCGGAATTTTCGTTTGTTTGAAAATTCAAATCCACTATTCGTTTGAAAACCCACGAATCCACAATGAGTGATCTATTGGTGCAGTTTATAGGATAGCGGCGTCAATAAACCGCACTTCTTCGAAAATGAAGTCGGTCAAGACGGCACCATGAATTGTACTTCTAATCGCGAGCTGACAATGGAATTCTTGTGACCGAAAACTGAGAATATAGACCTCGACAACGGGATGGTGTCATTTGCTACACAGCCAACAAAACAATGTTTTTTTCGGCGTGTTCTCTCACGACATTTTCTTCTTATTCTTCTTCTTCTTCTTCTTCTTCTAGTGGCGCTACAGTCCAGGGTGGACCTGGGCCTCAACCACGTCCTCTCTCACGACATGGCAATGTTAATTGCCCGCCAAGATCATCGGACTTATGGGACAAAAAATGTAAGTTTGAGGTCGATGATGACTCATGCGGGAATGAAGGGAAAAATGGACAAGTCCGAAGTTGTACTCATTTCCAAACCTCAGTCCCATGCACTCTACATCTTAGTGGCGTCCCATTGAAGCAGATGGACAAGTTTAAGTACCTCGAGATCATTTTCATGAGTGATGGGAGGAGCAACACTGAGTTTTGTGTAGGGTTAGCCAGGTTGGATCAATTTTGAAGTAACTTGGTAGACCGTGTAATAAGAATGACAAAGCTTGGTGTCAAAGTGAAGTTATCCATTTTTAACTCAGTGTTTGTTCCAACTCTCACCTATGGTATGGAATTTTGGTAATGACCGAAAGAATAAATTTGTGAACACAGGGGCTGCTGAGATGAGATTTCACCGTGCCGTTACGGGAGTTACTCGCAGGGAGAGGCTGAGAACGCAGGGGGAACTCAATTGGGCAGTAGAGCAGCAGAAAGGGGTTTATTTCCTGGTTTGCCCACCAGTCCTCTTCGTTACGATTTCCGTTGCGTGCCTTAGTGGCAATTCCATCTGGTAGGCAACCGCTCGACAGACCCAGGGCGAGGTGATTGAATCAAGTCTATAAACTCGCCTGGTTGCACATGGCTCGTGATGAGTTAGAGCTCGTGATGAGTTAGAGTCAATGGCGGAGGAGGGCTTTTGTGCGTCCATACCCTCCGCGACCCGTTTAGTGAAATATGCGATGCGAAAGAAGATGATGATGATGTGTAGGCCAATAAGCCAAGAACAATTCTAGGGCTAAAGGATTACATTAACCACCCTTAATAATTTCTCAATGATTACGGGACTGCGGGACTGGGAACTGGACTGGTCTGGACAGGGACTGCGGCTGTTTTTCAAAGGTGTTTTGAACCATATTTCACCTAAAATTAGGACTCTCGCTTATTTGAAGACACGACAACTATTTCGTTCCCCTATTGATCGATGCAACTGTAAAGAAAATAAGGTTTCAGCGGAAGAAGTGCAAGTAAATGTCCATTTATTTGTCAAAAACATAAAATCTCAGAATTTTCATTGGACACATGTTGAGTCACAAAGGATCCGTTGATAAACCTTCTTGGATTAGAAGCCCGTTTAAGCCACAAGGAAAATACGTGAAAAAAAACCGTGTGTGATACCAAACTAACACCCCATTGTGAGAGCCGTCTAAACACCAGTCGGAAGTAAACCACTTCGCTTCATCCCACAAATCCCGGTTGTTCCCTTTTTTCAATTTCAGTTCAATCAAACCACTGCACCGTTACGGGCTATTTATAGACATCCATATGACTGGAAGAACAAAATTCGATGTTCGACACAACCCCAGTTCCACAGATCCTTCAGCTGACCATTGCTGAAGCACTTGAAGCATTCACTCTGCACACAATAGCCAAGTTCTTTGCCGAGGGAATGTCGCCCGTATTTTCGACTCACTGAACCGTCCCCTGGCTAGTCCCCACTTCCATCTCGCTAAGTCTCTATACCAGATTTCAGTGGCGAAACGCAACGCAGAAATAAAAGAAAACAAATATTGCTGTGGGATCACACTTGAGGACACTTCTCTCTCCGGACGATATCCCATCCGCACGTCCCCGGCGTAATGGCATTAGACTTAAGCTAATCACAACAACCCTCGTATTCTTAACGCATCCCCGCAGTGAAATAAAACACACAGCCCTTGGAGTGCCCAGCAATTGCCGCACGCCTCACTGCCGCCGCCTGTCGGCTGGTAGAGTAGTGATGTTGGCGGCAGCGGGGGTTGCGAACCAATGGCGTCTGCGGCAAACAAGAATTATTACGTTTTCATTTATTGGCCATTAAATTTGAATTTAAATACATAAATCGCTGGAATCATAGACGATCCCTCGGGAGCATACGGATGACGGATGCCGATGGAGTTGGGAGAGCGCTCACAAGAGCGCTTGCAAAAGTCGACTTGTCTTTGAGGGTGGTTGGAGAAGGGACTGCCGCTGCCTGGCCGATCACTGTATTCCCAAATGCATGTGGGCCAGCAGTGGAATATGACTCGGGACGAATTAATCCCATCAAGTTGATAGACAATTTGAATGTAAATCACCCAAGGATGGACATCTGACTTAAGATGACTGGGAATTACTTGGGGATCACTTGGCTAGGAATTACTTTATAGGCGACTGCTTCTGTTTAGCTGGCTATCATATTCGGAGGCGTTTTGTTTCTCCTTCTCAGCATCTGAAGACAGCGTTAGAGGAAGCCAGAATCGTAAAAATTAACTCACACTACATTTTGAACTAGAACCATCCACACTTCATTCGGAGATGGAATAAATGTCCTACGATGAAAAGGAAGTAGACAAGGAAGATTGCAAATGGAATCGAAAGGAGCTTTTGGATACATAGAATCTGCGTAGGTCAAGCTCAGACTGTTCATAATAATTGAGCAATGTATACTAGCCCTTAGGATGGCGTACACCTCTATACCTGCTTTACATCGATTTCCAGAGGATCCTCGATACCATCAAGAGAACGGTGAGCAGTACATTAGAAAGGAGTATTCTAACGCAAGATGTGCGACGTCGGCGACTCATTCGCTACAAATAAAGGAGTAAAGCAAATATTGCCTCAATTATTCACAATTGTCCTGGGTAAAATTAAGAAAGAAGCTTGCGTGCAGAGACATTGAATACTGGAGTCCCACATGACAATCAGATGACTTAGACTATGCGGACGATATCTGTCTGTTTTAAAGGCAGCGATATCTAGGCTTCGAAGATTATCAAGATGGGCAGTTTTTGGAGATACATTTTCAGAAATCGAAGGCTATTAGAACTAGCACCTACAACAGAGAAGGCGTTTCTATCGAAGGGAACCTGGCAAACGGAGGCGCAGAAGAGCAAATGTTGATAACAGACTCCGAAAACGAAGGGACATTGACAAATACGACAACGCACTTGAAGAGTTCACCCTCTTCACTGTGAATGCTCATCAATCCACGCTTAAGCCCACTTTCGGGTGCACAATTCAAATTAGAGGCGCGATCTTTAGCCATGCTCTCTCCAACTCTCTGTTTCGTTTATATTACAAACCACAGGCGATTTGTCTGTTTAATGTGCATCTTCATACCCTACCTTCCTGCCTTCGACTCGTGCTGTAATCTTAGTCCGATCACTTAAGGGTTTTCAAAATCAACAAAGCGCTCACAAATTATAAAAAAAAATGTGAAGGCTGCCAGATGCCCTGAAACACGAAGATCAGAAATATTCAATTCATGTCTAAAATCTCTGCTGACCATATGGTAGAAACCTAGAAACCTCGTCGATCTCGAAATCATGATACAGAAATCCCGCATCTCCAATAACAAATGTCTCCAGCGAATATTCTGGCCAAACACTACCAGAATGGAGTGAGAATAGAACCATCAAGCCAAGAGATCCCAAGAACACTCGGTGGTGATCAGTTCTGATAGAATTTGCAACCAACAACCAAGAATTTGCAAGGACTATTAAGCGAAAAAAATTTCTGAATGGATGGGTGATCCATCGTAGGGTTTGATTTGTAATGTAAAAGAAAACACATAAATTTGAAAGTGGATTGACAATTTTGTAAATAAATAAACGCAACATTTCATGGCATTTACTTTTTGAAGACGACATCATGTCAAGCTTCGACCCACACGCAGAAGGTCTGGGTTTTTTCTAGGTCGCATTTTTTCACGGCACCATCTCTTTCGACTTGCAGACAACACTCAAAGAGTATCAACTGTGTATGAAGAGCTTTTCAAATCACGCCGCTCGGAGTCGTCAAAAACCTGTAGTATCCTCCTGCTCGTGAGAGGGCAGTAGTACGCACAATGCGAGTAGAAGAAGAAGCTATGCCCCGGTCCCTTGTGGGCTGTAGATAATTACTATTATTATTATTTGGCCACGACAATATCTGAGGTGGTTCATTCGAAAGTTAACATTTTGGGCGACACGTTTGAGCTTAGTGACTGGTATCTCACGGACAGCACTACTAATGTTGGCTTCCAAAGCGTCAATTGTAGCTGGATTATTTTAAAGACCTGAGAGCCTGAAACTTTACAAAAAGTCTAAATGTGTGATATCATACGACCTAGGCTGCAAATTTATGATGGGAAAACGTGAAACTAACTGCTCAACGAAATTATTCCTCAACAAGTTTATTGTTTCACTCGCTGCATTGCCTTAGGCACCATTTTATAGGGACCAGAGCACACTGTGATAATGTGTCTGAATTTAAGGAAGCAGTTCCTTAACATAGGCAAGTTGCTGAGAGGGGCGATGAATCGGCTTGTCACGGTCTTCGCGTACATTCACAGCTTCAGGTGCTACAGTTCCTTTACTACGTGCTGGAGGTGGTCTAACAAATCGAGTGCCATCCACTTATGTAAACGGGAACTCAAATTTGCGAATGGTAACCGATAGTGGGCCGTGAAGAATGGAAGGCAGCCATAGCTCAGGCACAGAGCCTTTATGGTTAGCAGGCCCGATACAAACATACATACACTGGCAACAGTGGTTTCAGTAGTTCGATTATGCGCACCGAAAGTTCACGAATCGCACGAAAAACATTGCTCACCGAACGCAAATTTTCCTACTACAGTCGAAAAATTTTAAGACGCTGACGTAATGTGAGTCATTCCACGATGACTTGCCAAACAATACTGAACAAAAATGACAGGACACTCTGATAGAAGTCACGCGTGATCTGCCAAATAGAGCCTATTGAAAATCAAACCTCACGATGAATTACCTGAGTTCGGAGCAAATTAAGTAAGGACCAGCAATTTGGCAGTTGTTGTGGATATCATTTGAAAAGGCATCACTTTGGTCTTCTTCCTGGTGGCTTTTGTTCTTTCTTCTTAGAAATGTAGAGGAAGAGACATCCTCGGGTGTAAGGTGATCCACCCTAAAGTTGTTCTTCAGGGTTGGAATCGAGAAGTTTCCGTGCATAGGAAAGCATAGGAATTATCTCGCTCATACAAGAGGCCAAAGACTGTATAGCTTACACAGGTTCACATTGGATGCATACGACTGGGTGGTCAAGAGTAATCTGGACAGAGAAAGTAAAGAAAGGGGCGCGTAGCTGAAGAAAGCCAGGGATAGTCGAACCACATTGGAACAGAAATGGACCGTGGAGGTGATAAGTAACATGCAAGAACTGATGAAGAAGAATATAGTCTTTCGTCTTTAAGAATCCTTATCAAAGACTAACTTGCTTTATCCAACATCTCTGTGACTATCGAAGTAAGACCTTTTCACAAAAATGCACAGGTCCTTATGATGGCCAGTTCCTAAAACTAAATTGATGCCTAGTATTACAAAAGGAGTAAAAGGATATTTTTAATATGAATGGGTAGATCGGATAAGGCTTGCTCACCTGCCTATTCATTTGAACATGTTACATGTTCAGATGCCACAAATTGAATTTGCGGACAGAAACTTTATTCTATTTGGGTTAAGTTAGGGGTTAAGGCAGAAATTTATTCTATTGGGGCTAAGTGTGTCCACTTCTGCCACGCAACAGCCTCTTTCAAACTGCTGACGTTGACAACATTCAAGGAGTACTAATTGTCTATGAAAAACTTATCAAATCTCACCGTCGGCAATAAACTGTAGGTCTTCCCAACAATATCACGCACAACACGAGTATTTGCTGAAGAAGCTAGGCCGTGATCCCATATAGTAGAAAACCCCACAAACCCACAAAGCCAAGCAGAAATCTAATTTGCACCTAACCTCAAATGAAAGGACACTTGTAATTTCTAAGCTGTAACATTGCATAAAGGATCATCTTGTGAATTATTTTCAAGCACAACTTACATATCAGCCGAAACTGTTGAAGTGCGGATATCAGAGAGAAACATGCGTCATGTCCTGAACCAGTTCTTCCTTCTTTTCAAATATCTTTGCAGTTATTTTAATTTTAAAGAGAACTCAAAGCAAAGTTCTTACGGAGAGCAGATGTCGACAGCTCTCCTCTTACGAAGCTTTGAAACAGTCCGGCAACCTGTAGAAGTGCATTTGAGGATGTAAACAGTGCCACTCACAGGAGGTTTCAGCAAATTCATTTGAAATAAACCAAGTCCACTCCACTGGAGAATCTTCATTACACAGCAATCTACAGAATCATTTTAAAACAATTGACAATATTCAGGTTCTTTGTGCAAATACAGATTTCTGCACGAGGAACGGTTTCAAAAGTGTTTTCCTCCTTAAAAGTCATCCGTACACGACTCTACTTCCCATCATTCTTATGAGAAGCAACATACAATCTTTACACCAAACAGTTTCCATGTTCAAAAACAGATCTGCACTTAATTGCCTAGTTGTCAAATCGACCATCAATTGTGGCAGGATCCGTCATTTGCAGAAAATCCTAGGACGTACCTTTAAGTAAACAACCATCATGAAAATTGCTGACAAGGAGGAGAGTCATAAAGATGACTTCTGAGAAGCAATTAAATCCAAACTTGGTGCACCACAAATGTAGTGCAGCCCGGCAGTATTATGGCCAAAGTGCCCAAAACACAACACGAAAGATATTCCGTCTACATGCCGACAAACTTTCCATTAATATTAAGCTCCACAAGAACATGACACTCGAAGTGTTTCCGAAGTATTCAATTTCATCTGTGAACACAGTATGCCCGCAAGCTATGGACAGCCCCCCACCCCCCTAGTCATATATCCTCGTGTTAATTAAATAGAATTAAGCAAGAACCACAATCTGCACACAGGAGCCAAGGAGGAGCCGATCCCCACAACCGAATAATTCAAATCTGCCAGTCATGTAATTGTATCCTAGTTGTGTCGACAAACTGTTAATTAAAATACAATTAAAAAAAAATTCCTCCCCCAAGAGAGCATTTCCCCCCACAGTTACAAGCTTCGCTTCTCGAAATCGACGGCCTAGCGTTGGTATCGTATGCGAATCGTACATTCCATGAGATTCCCTTTATCATTCCCGAAAATTAATATCCAAACTATTTCGCAAACTTTCAATAGTTCACATTCCCCCCTCCCGCACACACATACAGCATCCCCTCTTGAGGTCAAATCCCCTTCAGCGCCTCGTTGCGACCCTCGTCGACGGAGCAAAACAAACCCATATCCCATCGTGTAAATAGAGTGAAAACCCTTCCTCACAACTCATCATCAATTAGAACTTATCTGGTTCACAACAAGAGCCTGTGCTTGCCCCACATGGGAAAAACTTTATAACTGCCACTGTTCCACTTATGAATTGATGTGTAGTGTTGTTCGTGGGAGGGTGGCAAATAATGGCAGACTCTGCCAAAGAGGACACAGCACAGCTCCGCCCGCTGGCCCAGTGCATTGATTCGCCGCATTTTACATGAGAGCTTCTTGGCAGCGACTTTTTTTGTGCCCCGATGTCCATCCACACGCGCACATCCATTGGCACAGAGATGAGACGAAAAAGTTTCGAAGCGAAGAAAGTTTTACGGTCTCACGGTGTCTGCTCTGTGTACCACCACGGGTCAGAGTTAATTGAATTTATGAAAAGTTGAGATCAGAGGAACGACAATATGAGAGCTCCGGAGAGGCGACATTCCACCCTCCCCCTCCCCCACTCATCCATTTGCTCAATCAACCCTAACGGCGGATGAGTGGGAATTGGGTGTCCTTGAATGTCTTCCGGTTTTGGTTTTAATTTCGAAAAGAAATTAATTCATTGCCCGCACCGCTCTCTGTTCGTCGGGATTTTTCCGGACTTCCGTTCCTTCTTTTCGGCTGTATCCCCATTGTATCTATTTACTCTTGGGCAGACCCTTTCTGGACGGGATGTGAACGAAAGCCTTCCCGAGGCTAGTAATTAGTTGGTCTATTTTGATGAATTGCCTGGAATTGTTTTGAAGCGTGCACAAATGGGGGGATGGGGGGGATTTGGGTGAATCGATTTTTGCTGCTGTTGTATCCGCTACCGCGCGCGCTAAGGAATCTAATAAAAGATGTTTATCCATCTGCTGCTTAACGATTCAATGGGTAGCCGATGGTTGGGGGGAGGGGGATGTTTGGAATTAGGGAGTCACTTCCACTTGCTTGCGAACCAACGGACACAGATAGAGACTGTGATTGATAACAGTGATTTCGATTAAAGTTTTCGGGGAGGAAATGCCTTGAGCAAAGGGTCGTGATGGAAGTTATTTGTCAAGATTGATCTAATCGGCGACTATTTGTTTATACCCGATGGCTGGGGACGAACGAGGGTGGGACGGCGCAATTAAAACCTATTAGAGGTACGTCAAGACAGGCAAATCGAAATTTGTTTGATGGAAAAACCATTCAATTGATAGCGATAAATAATTAAATGTGATATTTTCATCTGCTTGAGGGATGGATTGTGTTTCTAAGGGCGGGCCCATCAAATTTATTTTTGGAAAATCAGCATTGAACACATTTATTGCGGGGTGATGAGGTGGGGTAGACAAGCATTTCGATGAAAATTCACTCGACATTGAAACGCAATTACATCACAAGTCAAGGATTAATGTGAATCGGAACGGATTTGAACTGCGTCAGTTGAATCTAAGAGATACAAGGTACATTTTGAGTTCGTGGAAACAAGTACAGGTACTATTTGAAGCGAATGAGGAAGCTAATGGGATTCTTAAGAAAATGGTTTCGTATGCGAGTTTCGATCTTGATGGAAGCGACAAGTCAAGTTGTATAGGCTGTGTGACAGAAAGACTCAATTTAAGTGTAAATATACCTAAAGTCCCTGAGTTCGGGACTAACTTACGTCAGAAACTGAGTCAGCAAGGGAATGTAGTCGGATTTTGACGGACGGCTCAGAGCCGATGTAGGGATCTGGAGCTGAAGTCTTAGAGGAAAACGACATCATTAGAACTCACACCTCTTTGGGTAACTTCTCATCGGTCTCCTTAGCGGAAACCTTTGCGATCCTAGTAGCCACGAACTGCATACTGAAGAGCAGGTGGCAGCGGCGATGTATCTGTGTCTATAGCGATGACTTACTTAGCCTTCACACCAATCCTAAGATGCTACAGGAATGCAATTTGGTTGGCAGACTAAATTCACCAAGATTTGTCTGAGTCCCGGGACACAACGGGTTTGTGGGGAACGAGATTGTAGATGAACTTTGTAGGCAAGGATCAAAAGAGACATTCATAGAACCCGAACCCACCTAAGCATTGCCCGCGTCCTTGATTAGGGCCTCCATCGACAGTTGGTTTTCTCGACAGCACAACCAGATGTGATTCTCCAGGATGCAGGCTGACCAAGTAAATGCCCTGAAACGTCAGCAAGGAATCGCCGGTATTTCTGTTTTTTGTGGACAGGAAAAGTTTTTGAGTCTGAGCACTCCAGTGCAGTGTTTCCTTACTTCCAACATGCACATAATATGGACCTTCAACCAAAAATTCAACATACAGCGAAAGCGAATTTCTTGAAACATGAAAATTTCAGGCAGGACAAGTACCAAGAAACTCTCTTGTCCCAAAAGCAGCGCCAAAGTCACTAGACATATTTTTGATTTTTTTTAAAATATCGATTTCCTTTTTGTTTACAAGACGAATTAATGATCCACATCCTGCCGGTCACGATCTTTTCATTCGTGAACAGGAAGAGTCAACGCGGTGCAGGGAAATAACACCATTGACACCAACTTCACTCCAGCAATAATCTCAGACAACTTCACTTTTCAAAAATGACGTAATTTCTCACAAAAATTGAATGGAAACTTCATTTTGTTGGGAAATAATTTCAGTTCTAGTCTTTGAAAGGGTTTAAGAGGATGTTTTATTCGCGAACTTAGGAGTAAGATAATTTCATAAAAAATCAGCTTACTTTTAAAAGTGAGAACTTCTCTGAGCTGTTTTTCTCTAATGAGGTTATTTCCCTGCACAGTGGACGCACTTACACACCAACCGGATGGCGGCCTGGATTGCTCTTGATTGGTAAACTTTAAAGGGTTAGTTTATCTACATGTTTAGGAGTAACCTATCATTGGGAGAGACAACTTTCACAAAAAAGAAGGGTACCCATCTACCCACCTTTCTTCTACACTGCATCGAATATGAAAATAAGCCTGATTAAGGTGACGTTAGTTAAAATAAAATGCTTAGCACCACAATTTGCAAGCTACAATAAATTCAGAACGTTCTGGTATATTCAGTCTTTTGTAAGTCAAAAAGTTGGGGCAGATTTGTCTTCTTCTTCCGCAATTTTTTGTATGAATCATCTTTAAGGTCTCGCAAACTAATTCCTAAGCCGTATAATCGGTGCATCCAGATATGCCCTCTATGTCATTAAGATGACACTCGTCATTATTTTTTTTTGTGCTCCACTGATAACCGATTTTATTCATGACATAGACGAAATTGACGATCAGTTATGACTTCATGGCGCTACAAGTTCCCTGACTGCGTTATTTCAAGTTTTGGCGACGTCAATTGGGAACCAAGATCATGATGTCAAAGTCAAAGAAGTAAAAGGCACTAAACATATTAAAAACCACAGATACTCAAGTTATGGCTAAGATTTTGCACGAAATGCGGGAGAAAGTGATTCAAAATTCATCAAAAAATTCCACGAATCTTTCAGAGGCTGCCAATTCTTTTTGACACATTATGACAAAGTCAAGTCTTCATGAGGAATTAACATATTCATCAAAAATGTATCGCGGGGTGTACTTTAATACGACTTACTTTCGAAATCCACAAATGAATGACCCTTCGCAAGCTCAAAACTATTTAAAGCCGAACAATTTTTGCAAGTTTCTGAGAGCACTAAAAAGATTTAGAATAGATTTAGAATACCCTATCACCCTAAATTTTTGCGACCTAAAGGACGAACTGTGTCTATCTACCAACCAACAACTGACGAAAGACTTTCATGTTTCTGTTCGGCAAGCAATAGGATAAGATCCGGTAGATGGTCAGGCAATGTGCAGTGCCAGTTAAATATTTAGCTCTTTAAGTGACTCCGTAATAGTCCCTCAATTTCACATTGTGAACAAAAAGTAAAAACAAATTCGATGTCAAGATTACTTTCTTAAGCAATAAACAAAGGTGCTGTCGTCTCATGTAAACATTCACACTAACAGTTTGATCGAGAACGAAAGAGGTCATTAGAATTGATAGCCTGTCTTTTAATAATTATAATAATTGAATGACAAATCAGTCCACAAGGAACCAGGACCTAGCTTCTACAACAACTACTCGTGTTGTGCGTGCTACTGTTGAAGGGCCTACAGTTATTTTGCCGACTCCAAACGGCGAGATTTGAAAAGAATTTCATAGATAATTGATACTCTTTAAGAGGTGGTGGCTCGAAGAAATGTGAGGTGTCTCTTCCAGGACCTATCGTTTGACTATTGTTCCACCTTCCAGTACACTGCAGCATATTTCAGACTGCAGCTATGCCAAGAAGAACGCCAAGCGCCGGTTAAAAAAATGCTTACTATTGAAAAAGTGCATCTTCATCCACAGACCGCAACTAGACGTGACCACTTCCTCTACAACATCCTAACAATGTGTCGCTTGTCTCTTATTGTGATGGCTGTATATGTACCTTTAACAATTGACCAAGACAAAATACTGCGTAGGGGCAGACGTAATGACAGATGGACCAATTTAATGTAGGTGACAGCTTTGTACTTGTGTATCGTCCCAATAAATGATGATGCTTAAAATGCAACAGAAGCCGCTGTTGGGACGTCGCAACAATCAAGAACTTGTTTCGTTTAGAAAACAGTCACCACACAGTCGACAACTATTCTTTCTCAATGCAAATGTCCAGGTCCTATGATAAAGACTTGATGCGAACCAGATGAACTTGCCAAAAGCGGCAATAACTCACTTCTCACTCAAGGGGTACAACTGTCATGCCGTACGTCATGCCTCCATCTTCTTCAGATGAAGACGTTCAGCAACTTGAGTCGTAGACTATTTGAAAGGAGAACCTGCCACCTCGACAAGATGATATGGCCCAAACTAAGCACTCGGCTCTCATTGAGGTGAGCTCGACTTGGTAGATCAGCGACGTGCATGCTCACGTGGTAGTGTCCCTTTGTCAAACGCTTCACCTGAATAGATCGTACCCACAACGATATCCCCCGTAGAAACCACCTGCATCCTCTACTGCTCGAAAAACTCTCTTGGAGAGGGATAGCCAAATACTATAGTGCTCTGAGCCAAATAGAAAAAAAGGATTAGTCGCCTTGTTGACCTTGTGAACAATTGTAAATGGTCTACGGTCTAAGCCGTGTGGCATCACAACAAGACTGCGTGCGGTTGACACTACTACTCACCTATCATAGCTCTGACTAAATACAGGACAAAAAGCCTGATAGTCACAACGATGGTAACATTTCCAGCGAAGAGATTCGCAATTAAAACGTCCTTATCGAGAATCCTTTGCAACACTAGATGAACTCAAGTCGTTAGAGAGTGTCACATAGAAACTGTGATTGTGAGACAATTCTGAGAAAAGAGCCAAAAATAGCCCCGAGTCATATTTGACTAAACTGACTTCATTACACAAAACGTTTCCTATTTGCTACATTTCGCGGAATTTTCCCAGTTCTCAGTGGGGTGTAGAGTTTTATAACTTTTGGACTTTGACATTCAGTCTAAAATTAACGTGAGCAAAGATAGAAACAAACGGCGGCAGAGTTCAGTGGAACGAATCGGGACTTTTAAAACGCCTAATGACTTTTGCTGCAAGTTCAAAGCGATAGAAGCGAAGTCCAACCCACCATAAGCTAGCTTTCCCAAATATTTTCACTTAATCCCTCGACTGTGTAAGAGGTCCTTTTCACTCGTGTAAGCCGCTTACACTGAGAAGGTTGCCGACAAAAGTTTGTATTCACCGCAGGTGGGTGCCTTTCACACCCCCCACCCAACCCACTCCAACGAACGCAGTAATAAACTCCCGGTTATGTGATGATGAATCCTTTATTACGGCGCAAGCTTTAGCATATTATTGAAATTGCTTCCATCTGTTTATGGCCCAGGCGGCTGATATTAACTTTTACCCATCGCCCATGGGGAGGCGCACAAACACGGGCGCATCGCTCGTCAACGGCTTTCCTTTTGTGACTGCCAGTTCAAATACACTTGGATGATTTACACTCAAAGTACAGCTGTGCACTTTACGCTCATTGCTTCCCCGGAAGATACGCGATTTTGTGTCGAATTCAGGTGACGAATTTTTGCTGATCCGAGTTCTCTGGCAGCGGTTTGCTGGGATCCTTTCCAGATTTTTTTTTTACGATATTTTCGCATGAGTTATGTGTAATCTGCTTATTTCGCACAGCCACATGCACACGCTGCACTTGAACGTCTCCGGGCAACCCCACCCCACGGGGGGGGGGGGGGGGGGGGGCTATGAAATTTGCAGGGCATACACATAAATCAATTATTTCTACCTCATTGAAATTGAATGGCTGTCATTTGTGTTATGAATAAGGACCGGTTAAGGTGGCGGTTTGGTGGGCGGCATGCTGTGGGGGCGAACCAACGCACACATATTTACACAATGCCGTGCTGCTGCTGTTGTTGTTGTGATAAAGGATGTGAAAATTACTTTTGCCGTTTGCTGTTTGGTCTGTATTCGCTGACAGTGGCAGCACAGCACAATGGATTCATTCAGTTGTTTGCTGAATTCTACGGATGTTCTTAATCCGACAGCTCCTGCTCGCCTCGTTGAATACGAGAAGGGGGTGGATGTTTATTCTTGTATTTTTTTTTCTTTTTTGCAAGCGAAAGAGAATGTTTTTCTTAGATTTCCTTTTTTTTTCCTAAATACTTCTCGCGTAAATGGAAATGAAGTGTGTGCTCGAGTTAGGGCGGTGCCGGCAAGACCTTAGATGATGGATTAGAGAATATCGAATTGAAGAATGAAAAAACGAATGCAGAGAACGAGAAGATATTTCTTGGAAGAGTGACAATTGAAGCGGATTTCCATATAATTTTAATCAGATTAGAATTACGGAGAATTTAAAGTAGCTCGTCAGCTGAGCACGCCAGAGGCATTTTGCACAAAATTCCAATTTGTTTGTGACGTTAAATTAATCAGTTTTCCATGTTGAAATTTTTGGTGAAGCAGCGCATCACTTTTTACTAGAAGCAGGCATGCAGAGATGATTAGACTTCTTTTTTCAGCAATTTTACAGATCAGCTGCATATGACCTGTATACCGGAAGATCGGTCTACCTTGTATTCTCGCAATTGGATACACAAAAGTAAACTGGCGTTGAAAGACATGTTCAACGCTCATATCAGTGCAGTTTGCGATTGCGGCTTAACACATCACTCAAAACATCCCAGGACCGACACACATATAGGGGGCGCCACTATCAGAAAAATCAATTTTATTTTTTGAAAACACAAACATTCAAATGATACCTGTAAAATTTTCATGACAATCTGATTATTAGATTACAAGTCACAGTGCTTCAAGTGACGCTACTTTTGTCATGTTTAAAACAATGGAAAAAACTGAATTTTGTGTGTTGATAAACGCTGCTTTTCGATGAAAAAATATTCCGTGCAAGCTCAGCAATGACTTGAAAAATGTTACAGGGAATCTGTTCCATCAAAATAAACTATTTATCGGTGGTATGCTGACTTAAAATGGGACCGTGCAGACACCAACGACGCTGAACGTTCAGGAAGGTTAATTGAGGTGGTTACACATGAAAATGTCAAAAAAGTTCACAAAATCGTTTTGAAAGACCGCGAAGTGAAAGTGCGTGGGATGGTTGACACCTTATACATAGATATCAGAAGACAGTGTGTATACTATTTTGATGAAAAAAATTCTCTTCCACTAAAATTATGTACCGTGTCAAAAGTCGTTGGCTTCCATTTGCACGACTTGAGCTTTTCATTGCTTTCACAGCCACCTTGTTCCCCAGATCTGGCCCCCAGCGAATTCTTCCTCTTTTCAGAGCTCAAAAAGATGGTCTCCGGAAACAATATGGCTCGAATGAGGAGGTGATCGTCGGAACTGAAGTCTATTTTGAGGAAAAAAATAAGTCGTTATATAAAGAAGGTATCGAAAAGTTAGAGCAGTGTTGGACTGATTGTTTCACTCTTGAAGGAAATTGTGTTGATGGATAAAGTCGAAGTTTGTCTAGAAAATATGTTTTTATTGGTTAGTCCCCGGACTTATTGCCTCAAGAACCTGTTCATCGTTGCTGAATGGAGGAGAAGACTTAACGACGAACTCTGTGGGCTGTACACCAACATGCGCCTGGTCAAACGTCTTCAGATACAACGCTTAAGATGGCTAGACCATGTGGAGCGTATGGACACCACTACACCGGCCCGAAAAGACTTCAAATCCGAGCCATTGTGAGAGCGCAACTGAGGGCGGCCTTAGTTGAGATGGCGCACACAAGTGAAAAGCAACCTCAACCAACTTGGAGTGAGACTTTTTCCTACTCCCAAGATTGAAGAGACACAAGAAAGGACGGGGTTTTGCGACGATTGAGGAGAATAAATCGTTGAGCGAGCTGAAGGACTTTTCAAAAAGTTTATATCAGAAGTGCTTCAGGGATTGAAAAAAACGCTGGCACAAGTGTTTCATATCTGAGGGGGACTACTTTGAGGGGGACAAAATATAAATTGGTGAATAAATAAATATTTGTTGAGAACATGTTGTTTGAATACAAATTTGTTTTTATATATGTCGGAGTAAAGGGATTTGTCAGAGCTAGGTAAAATTAAAACTGGGTGGTCCTTCAGTCCACAAGAGACGAAAATGAACCGTATTTAGATCAATTCCCGACTAGAAGGGACCAAAAGTCTTTTGTACACTTCGAGTGGCGAGAACTAAGAAGCTCTGACTAGACGCTATTTTAGTGTTTTCAGCTGTAACTCTAAAGATCGAACCTGAACCTTCGGCTTGTAGGTCGACGCACTTGCCTACCATGCCACGGCAACCACACAAAATTCACATTTAGATAATAATAATAATTGAGTGGCACTACAGCCCACAAGGGACCAGAGCCTACCTTCTACAGTAGCTACTCGTGTTGTGCGTGCTACTGTTTTCTCAGACGTAGAAGGGACCTACAGATTTTAGCCGACTCCGAACAGCGAGATCTGAGAAGCTTTTCATAGACAATTCGAACTCTGAGCGTTGTCAGCAAGTCGAAAGAGGTGGTGCTGTGAAAAAAAGGGGAGGTGTCCCGTCCGGTAGTCGATCCTAGACCTTCTGCGTGTGGATCGAGGCATATACCCACTACGCCACGGCGACCACAAGAAAATCACAATAAGAGGAGTTTTGCTTAAAAAACGTGTCCATCCCAACTTTGAGCTAAGAGTACAGCGAAACGGTCAACTAGAAATCAACAAAATTTTAGTTTCCTTGGTTCGCTTTAGAAATCTACACCATTCGGAGTGAAAATATTTTCCATTTTCAAAATATTTTACGAACTTTGGACCAAAAGTCGGCGATATATTGACTGACTTACAACCAAATTTGTTGAATGAATACTCCAGTAACATACCTAACCACCCACGCGTTACGTTAAGAAGCAGTTCCTTAAATTCTATTATTTAAATTTACGAAATTATGTGAATCCTTCATTTTCTATATCAGATGAGCAATGGTTCTTGAAATATCCCTCCCAGCCCGAAATATAGTGGCCGTCAAGGGGTAGTGGATAAAACACTCGATTTCTGCGCTGAACAATGATGTTTCACGGTCGCACCTCTGTTGTTGAAGACGAATTAAAAGTAATTTTCGAACAGTGCACTGTATAGGAGTTCACACGCTGCTTCACAATATTATCGACGAGATCAATTAAATTATCTCCAAAGCGTACAACGAAACAAACTCCAATCTGACAAAAAGACGACAGCCCACAGTCAACATACAGTGAAGTAATAAAAATCGGCATCAAAGACAAATTCCTCTTCATAAACAACATCCCACGTCCAATATGCGGCTGGACCCGCCCTCCAAATAAATGTGGCGCCCACATTGTTAATGAGCACATTCAAGGTCTTTTCATTGTGCGCGCCAGTGCCAAGCAATCATACCCGACTATCAACACGCATATCTTGTTAATTGCTGTCGTCTGCCATTAACGGTGACATCCACTTGACACATTTCATCTTAGACAAAGCCTGAATACCTAAATTAAATCTCTGTCGCTCTCCCTGCGGATTCCCTTTAATCCGGCCGTACATGCATAATTGGCAATAATTGTTAGTCAAATTAAATTAATTTTATGAGGCTCATTGTTATGCCCTACGCCCCCCCCCCCCTCCACGAAATCATGTGATTCGCATCTCAACAACGATCAACTGAAGGTACTGCGGTTTTAATGGGTTACTAAGCATTGCCAGAGGTTAAAAGCGATTCAGTCCTACGTCTTTATTGTCCTATAAATTCCGTATCTTGTTCATCCTTTCATTCCATAAATAACATTATCCTTAGTTTCCATTTACACAAAACTCCTGGATGTGAGGAGGCTATCCCTTCCCCGCATGCACATTTTCACAAGCATTCTCCGCCGGAATCCTAGTTTTCTGCTCGAGTGCCGACTCCACCTGTAAAGTGTTTCATCATCACACACATCCAGCCACCCATGACCAGGTTCACTATCACGGTCTGATGGTAATGTATCGTCTTACTGCGTACCGTTGGTGTTTGTGTATTAATATCCCCAAATCTCAGATACGGGACATAATTACAGGCAGTTTCATAAAGTGAACATATTCTTAACACGTAGCCTCCTCCCTTGGCATCGAGACGCTGCCTCGGGAGCCCAAGTCCCCTCCCAAGGGTGTAATCCAATTGAAAGAATTACACCCTTCGTGTGTCTGATTTATATCGCTCAAACTCAATTTTGGTTCTAATGTCATTTTGTAGTGTCGAGTGAAGTTGTGCTGTGCACACACACGGAGAGGGGGCGCGCTCGAGTCAGCTGCAGATACCCATGACAGTCTCCCTTGTCTGGCGATGACACACAAGCCAGATAAAAAACACCCGAAACACACACTCCTGAACACGCATATTCGACGAGCGAAATGCAATAAAATACCGAGAACATTGAAAACACAGAAATTCATACAAAAGTTTCTGTTAATAAAGCGACTCATGCTGGGGAGCACGTGTACCTCTTCAAGGGAGGAGCACGCGCGCTTACACAGCACTGGGCGGAGTTTGAGGTGTGGGGGGAGGGGGGGATTTATAACTTTTAAATTGAACAAAAAAGCAACAAACAACAAAATCAAACAAGAAACTGTTATAATGAGTCAAGGAATACTCTCCACAGTGTCTCCTTGAGTCCCCCTTTATGAGAGATTTAATGTTGATTAAGGACGCGAGCTAGGATGGAGGATGGCGAACAGCGTTGACGAGAAATTTATTTTTATTCTCCTCTTCACCAATAAAACGTAGCGAGAGATAATTAAATCGTGAAGTTGTAAAGTTAAAGACGAAAGCCCCAAAGCATGGCCCAAACTCAACTCCCATGGTCAATGTCAGGGTTTAAGGACAGTCTGGCAAGGTCGATGGTGGTGGCGTCGTCGTCGCCAACTCCATCATCAAATGACGGCGGCGCGGCGATGAGTGTCATTAGGGAGAGTGCTTATAACTAGAAGCTGATTGAGTGATGTTAAAGCTTACGACAGTTTGTTGAATGTTGCAGATAATCCGTCAATTAAAGCCAGTCAACGCGATGTTAAGTGAAACGCATAAAAAGGGTACCGAGGATGGAGCTGAAATGTTAGTTGCCAGCACTTTGGTGATGAGGTCTGCCATGAAAAATGTGTGTGTGTGTCATGTAATCCAATCTAATTACAGATGTGGGTTGGAGTGGGATGGATACAGAAATATCTCAACTTAAGTCATCAAAAGATCAACACCTTAACGCGACGATGTCTTGAAATTTGGCTGCCAACAGATTTAGCAAATGTGAGTTTTTTCCACTATACAGAGGGGATTGTTATGATGTGTGGTGAGCTAGGGCGTCAATCAACATCCGTCTCCAGTTAGCATGGTGGCTTGTCAGCTGCCTTAAATTTCGTTGAGATCCTACACCACTTATGTGTTAAGAGTTCGTCCTCTGTTGCATTCTTGACCAGTTTCTGTAGTCTTATAGTTCGAGAACACTGTTGTAAGTGTCAACGGAATCTCTGATGGAGTCAAAGTCCATTTTGTGCCTTAATGGCGGCAACCAGACACAGGTGTTGGGGACACCTGACTGATAGCTTGGGCAGAGGCTATATTCTAGCGTCGTGGGAGATCAGGAGCAAGGGACCAGAGCCAAGCTTTTACAACAACTACTCGTGTTGTGCGTGCTATTGTTCTCTCGCGAATAGAAGGGACTAACGTTTTTTTGCCAACTCCGAACGGCGAGATTTGGGAAGCTTTTCATAGACAATTGATACCCTTTGAGACTCGAGACTCGAGGTGTTCCGTCCGGGAGTCGAACCTAGACTTTCTGCGCAGCGGTCGACACTCTTACCACTACGCCACGGCAACCACGCTACAGAAGGTCTCGGTGAGTTCGTTCCCGACATTTAGGGAGACGTGAGAGTTGTACACAATCTGATGAGTTCGGTAAGAACGCAAGATTTAAATTTGGCGCCATTCGAATTGTCCTTGTTTGACAATTGAACAATTATTATTGTTTGTTACTAGAAGGTATAAGGTTAATAAAAATGGAGCGCTACACGAATGAACAAATCATTCTCATTGAAAAATGTCGCATTTGAGGCGAGGGAAATCCTCGAGTGATTCACGAGAAGCAAATGCACCCTCAACGTGTCACTGTGTGGTGTGTATTTTGGGTTGTAGGAATCATTGGACCTTTTTTTTTGAAAATGAGTCAGGTCAAGCGCAAACAGTCAATGATGTTTGGTATTGTGAAATGATAACTAATTTTTTCGTGCCTAGAATTGAAGAAATTAATGTGGAGGGGATGTGGTTTCAACAAGAAGGCGCCACATCTCCAACAGCCAGAGAAACAAATCACTTGCTACAACAGTCATTTCCCGGTCGTGTTATTTCGCGTTTTGGAGACCAGAATTGGCCGCCTAGATCGTGCGATTTAACACCAAGTGGATGGTTTATGCGAATAAGCCGACGACGATTCAAGCCTTAAAAGAGGTAAATGGATGCTGCATTAATGAAATACCGCAGCATTTATGCTAAACGGTCATTGAACATTTCATTAAAAGATCGAGCATGTGCCAGCGAAGCCGCGGCGACCATCTGGCTGATGTGTTATTCCACACATAACCTCACCCTGTTTACTTTACGATATAATAATGAATTCACGATTTTTTTTTAAATATCTGCGTTTTATTTAAAATTTAAATCTTGGGTGCTTGCTGGGACACCCCTTATATAATCTTCTGATCTGAATTCTTCCAAGAAAATTAGAAAAAAAAAATTGCACTTTTCTATTTCTCTCCTATGTACGAATGTCTCTTTTAGTCGTGTCTATAATTTGGTGCTATTCATTTTTCACTTTCGAAAGTATATCTTAATAAGACGCATATCGTGATTCAATTTTGATAAGAGTTTGAATTTCTTTTAAAGACCGAAACTTGCCATTCAGTGTGTGAAGCAATATTATAGAGAATATACTATCAGTGAGTGTTTTATTTGAGGTCATTTTCAAAAACTTTTTTTATACTTCGTATGGTCGAAAATTTTTGGGTTCCAATGCATCAGAAATTCGGGGGTATTATTTGCATAAGCACTGTCTTTTTCGAGGGCATAGAAAAGAAAAGTCTAACGGCATTAAATCGGATGACATTAGTGTAAGTAAACCCATAATTGGTGGTCACCGTGGCACAGTGGTAAGTGCATCGACTGCGGCGCAGAAAAGTCTGGGTTCGATCCCCGGGCGGGACACCTAGCATTTTTTCACGGCACCACCTCTTTCGAGTTGCTGACAACACTCAAAGAGTATTAATTGTCTATGAAAAGCTTCTCAAATCTCGCCGTTCGGAATCGGCAAAAAACTGTAGGTCCCTTCTACTCGTGAAGAACAATAGAATGCACAACACGAGTGGTTAGGCCCTGGTCCGTTATGGGCTGTAGTGCCACTCAATTATTATTATTAAACCCATAAATGGCCGAGTTGATTGATTTGTTTCCCCGTCTTGTTAGAACCACTTATAGTTCACGTTATTTGACGGTTAAGCTCCCAATTGACTATAACCATCCGCCAAGTGACACTTTCGACCACACACCAAACTGCCCTTGGCACCTCTACAATCAGTAGTGGGCTTTCGAGATCATCGAGTAAACAAAGAGCCTCATCGCTGAAGAAAGTTTTCTCTCAAAAACATGTGACTTTTTGCCTGTTGTTCAGTTTTCACGTTACTTAAACTTTATTATGATGGAGGTGCAAACGTGCAAATCCAAATGCGAAATGCGCTAAAGTGAGGTGTACGTCAAGTTCCATTGCTGCGCACCCTGAGAAATCGATAAATGCGGTCAACAGCAACATCTACACTTAATTGGGTGGCACTACAGCCCACAAGGCCACGGCGTAGTGACCGTGCTTTATGATGGTGCAGATCCCTTGTAACATCAGTAACGCTTCCACTCTGTTTACATTTCTGAACAATTTGACCGATTAGGAGCGTGGTCATGAGTCGATTATGAGGTGTTTCCCGAAAAGTGGCTACCATTCAATCAAAATAACATTTCCAAGTTTTTAATCGTTATCGTCAATGGTAACAATGCGGCAGATTCTGTGATACCTAGAAAGACATCAGCGTTTTAAAGGTGTCAGTGGTGATGGTAAGAACTTGACACTTGACCATATATCACCAAGTATTTGATATGAAGACAAAAATGCATTCGTTTCTACCGCTTTCCTCTGCCCTTCAAATTTAGTTTTTCTATCCTGAACATTGGTCCTTAAGCTTAAGATTCGCTTCAAGTTGTGAAGAAGACTTCAGCTATTCACAACTCAATCGACTTTATCAAAGTCAATGTTTTGTCAAAACTCGAATTTCAAAAGTCCAAATCTCAAATTTTCAAATTTTAAACATTTTCTAACTTAGAAACTTGCTTACTGAAGCGCCACAAGAAGAAAAAGAAGAAGATTATATTGGTAAGTCAGTTTTAAGTATTTTTTGTCCATCATTTAAGAGGCTGAATTTTGAAAACAAATTCATTGAAAAGAAGGAAAGGAAGAGGATCAAGAAGTGTGAAGCATCGGCTTCTTATTATGTGATTTTACCATAAAGGGTGAAACACTGAAGTATTTCTGGACAACCGAAGGAGCGTAGGAATGAAATCATGCAAGCCCCTAATTGAAGCAAATTCTTTAGCATTCTGGTGAAACATGATGCTGCTTGTGAAAACAATTACGCAATCCTAGTAAAAAGGAGTGTAATGAAAAGGATGCACATTTGAAGACATTTTTTTGCTGACACGAAAATTATGTTACACTGAGGAAAGAGACAGTGAATATCTTCCTACCTACTGCATCCCATTCGAATGCAAACATAGCCCCAACATTGGTACACCCACGCGTGTCTATTCAACCAAGAACCACACCATAACCAAAACAGAAAAAAACCCCACCAAAGTAGTCTGACCTTACCCCACAATGAACGAAACTCAAAAAAAGAAAAAAAAAAGGTGGAAAATGTGAAGGACTCTCTCTTTTTACGGGCAAATCTCATTCAAGCGCTTTTATTTAATTTCAGGAAAATTAAAAAATTAAAATCTTTGAAAGAAACAAACGCTGAATTGTCGGGCAGCAGACATGCATGTGCCTTCTGAAGTGATACTTGAGGACGACGAGAAGAAGGGGGTAATTGCTCGGTCCTCGAAATTCTAGACTCGTTCAGATTGCACACGGGAAAGGACTAGCTTTCAGGAGGTGTATGCAAATATTTAATCGCTTTGACCTTGCAAATTACTTAACCTTTCATGTCAAGTTTTTAAATGCTTCCGGAAGTGAGAATGCACTCTTTTGCAAGTGCAATTCTTTTCTTGTTTGAAATTTAAAGAATGGAGTAGAGAAATGTTGCGCAGCCATTGAAGTCTATTGTGTTGAAGTTCCTTCCTTCAAAGCGCACCACACCATTGACGGAAATGACTTTACAGCGACTACGATGGTTAAGAACTTCCCCCCCGACTGCAATACCCTGAAGGACATCGAGGACAAAAGCAGTTTAAATCTCGCATCATCACATCACTGATTGATCATTGAATTGGCTCTTCTCGTTGGTTTCGAAAACTTTTTTGAGGATATTTGATATATCCTCGCTTCGGGGAATTTTCTCATCAACCGAAAAAAAGGAACAGCAAGGAATTCCCGGAAGGCAGGAACTCGAAGTCATCAGTTTACATGCGAGGACATGTGCCGCCCACATGAACTTCGATCTAAATCTATCTTAAAATACTTGGGAAGTTTCTCTCGCAAAGTTTTGCTGAACTGTTGACATTTTACATTAACCGTCCGCAACGCAAGTAAGTGGTTGTGGGCGCTGGAGCTGTATTGTTGAATGCGACACGCTAGGGTTCTGAGAAATGTTTTGTTAAGTGGATTCAAACTGTCTGCTTAAGATTTCATGAGCCACCCCGAATCGAGTTGCGGGAATATTCCGACGTTCCCCACGAAGGAGGTGGCATGCACCGTGGTGTACATGAATTGTGCCTCTCACCAGTGCCGATGATTGACAGAAATCGCAAATTTAATCTGGATATGTCGTGCGCAAACAACTCGAGGGGGTGTTCCCTTGTTTGTGTATGCAAGCGAGTCAATGTGGTTTTTGCTTACTCTTTTAGCAGGGTAAAGGCGGCAAGTGATAAAATGAAATATTCTGTCTCTGGGCGTGAATCTCAGTTGGAGGGAGGATATTCCGTATTTTGTGCGACTTTTGCAGTCACCGTTGCTGATAAGGATTCGTACGGAATATGAATTTTTTTCCCCTATAAAGGTGGTGCTGTGGGTTTTTTTACAACACAAAGAAAAATCAAAAAATTGTTCATAAATAGGTGTTTACCAAAATTCAGCACCTTCCTTATCAACCATGCAAAAAGTGAGTTACATAGGGACAGAGAGATCATTGAAGACAACCACTACTCAGGCTGTCCACTTACTGCTTGTACAGATGAAAGCATAAAAGAAGTCGAGAAGTTGTTACTTGAGGATGCACGTGATGGCAGAGAACTTTCTAAGGTAAAGTCAGCGCAGTTTGGGGGCCACGGAAGCCCATTAGGAAAATATGCAAATCGCGCCTGCATGGAACACCCAAAAGATAATCTTGAATGAATTATTACCAAATCTAGTCAGATTTTGGCTTACTCAGCAAGATATTTTAAAAAGATTGAGCGATCGGTGTAAAGAATGATGTTGCACTTAAATGAAGGATAGCATGGGTACATTATTGTAACGTCTGTGTGGAGAACACAGAGTTTATGATGAACAGCACGAATAGCAGTCAGCATCGAAGAAGAAATGCGCGAGCGTCTGTTCACCCATGACTGAACCTCAGCAAGATCACCAGGTCTGCATCACGTCGTCGTGCCAGCCACCGCTTTAATTTCAAACTATAACTATCGCATGTGTCCGTATCCATTTGAAAGAAGTGCTCAGACTGCTGTAACCCACAAGTCACAACAATCCGTTTTGCGCCAAGACAAATCTCTTGCAACCATCGCGCACAGTTTTGGCCCATTTTGCCTATTTTTCACCAAATTTCTTTCCAAATTCACCCGCAACACAATCCGCCATTGGATACATTTCGTAAGAGCATCTAGAAATAGCTAATCGGGCACTTACGTTAACACCCACCACCATCGCAACCGAGTGCTTGCGCTGACCTACAAACCACCTCCAGGTCTTCCGTGAACAGCGCCTGGTCATGGGAAATGCCTTAATTCCACGGATGCACGCCTCTGACCGTTTGTCCGTCCGCCTGGGAGGCTGTGCTTCTAATCAGAATGTATGCGGTTATTAAGAATCAGTTCCGCCTGTCCCGCCTGATAGGCGGTGACAATTGGACCAATCACTTCACCATCACTGTCACATCACTAAAGCCAACAAGAGTCTCTTCAAAATCAGTCACCTTTCTATAGCTTTAAATGTACAACAAAACAAGTCTTACCAGTCCTAATGCATGGAGGCGAAACTTAAATGCTGAGAAAAAAGGGCACCCTCGGCACTTTACCGCATTTGAAAGAAAAGTCTTACGAAACATTTTGAAGGCGATGCCGGAGACGCTTCAACCATGAGCTGTAAGCTATCCATCAAAAATGTGACAAAAATAAAGAGCGATAAACTCGGCACTGCTATACACCTAGCACGTACGAGCGACTTTTCGAGAGAAAAGTTTTGCGTGCGATTTTTGGTCCTGTTTGCGTTGAAGGCATCTGGAGAAGAAGATTTAACGACGAACTCTATGGGCTGTACAGCGACATGCGCCTAGTCAAGCGTGTCCGGATACAACGCTTAAGATTGATAGGCCATGTAGAGTGTATGGACGCCACTGCTCCGGCCCGAAAAGTCTTCGAATCTGAGCCACTAGGGCAACGCAACAGAGGACGGCCCATGATTAGGTGGTGCACACAAGTGAAGAGGGACCTCAACCAACTTGGAGTGCGCTACTGGCGGCAGCTTGCGAAAGACCGTGCTGGGTGGAAAGGCATGTTGGTTGAAACCCAGGTCCACCCCGGACTGTAGCGCCAAAAGAAGAAGAAGAAGACGTACGAGCGACGTGGAGCCTGCAACCCTTAATGGTAGATTATATGGAGGTGGGCAGAGCTTGCTGGCGATTGATGTATGACGGTGGCCATTGACGCACGCAGCCTTGAGATGACAATCAGGATCGATTGAGAGTCTTGTTAAAGGAGGCCACTATCTATATTCGACTAGAGCGCCGATGATAATGATAGTGTGGCATTAATTTTGAATTTTTTTCTGGCAAGTTCATCAGTTTCATCATTGCCGGCGATGGCAATCAACATCGCGAATGCTTATTTCAAAAGCAGGGATTCTAAGTAACACCTCCCGCTGACTAGAAACGTTTGGACGACATTACAACGAGACATTCCCTTACGTCCAATGAGGTAGGTTGAAGTTGCATATGGGAACCTTTTGAAGCGTATACTGAATTTTCTGTTAGAGTTATGTTAGGAAGCTCTGCCCAAATATTCCGCGGCACTATAGCTCACAAGAAACCAGGCCATAGCCCCTTAAGCAACTTTTTTTACGAATAACCACGTCAACAGAATGCATTGTTAATGTAAGCAATAAAAATTGACTTGACTTGTCTTTATTCCATAGAAACCATTAGAGTAGAATTCGGTGCCGATGATTGGCTTGCTCGGCAAGGATCAGAAGGGTCATTCATAGGCCCCGAAACCACCTTGGGATTACCGTCTCCTTGGTTGGATCTTCCGCCAACGGTTGGGTCTCTCGACAACACAACCGGAAATGGGTTAGGTCCCCAAAATGTAGTCTAACTAGGCACATCCTTCCAAATGCCAGCAAGAAACCCGCGGCATTTCTGCTATCTCTAGATGGAAGAGACAGCAGACGACTTGTTGGCTTACAAAGCGGACACTTCACATTTTGAAAGCACTTAAGTGTACTTGGGCTAAGTGATGAAATCCTCTGCGAAGCCTGTAGAGAAGGTGAAGATATTGCAGAACCCTTCCTCTGACAATGTTTCGCCTTTGCTCGGATCAGTTGGTGGCTGGTTGGTGCTGACGTAGTTGGAGCTGAAAACCCAGACTCTCTATCACAGAAGCTCTTGCTGGCTTTCTCCGGATGCCTAAGAAATTACATTTAATATAGGTTACTGTCTGGCAGCTCTGACCACTCCAGTGCAGTATTCTCAAACCTCCAACAAAAAAGAGCCAGGAACCATGAGCTGTTCACGAATAGCTTGTAACATGCATAAAGTCGATTGCCATTCCTAGCATATCGAGTTAAAGCAGAAAATTAACCAAAATTGCAAAAAGTCCCACCGTTGCTACATTACGTCTAAGTGTGGCTTTAAATGACAAATAATTCATGATCGCGTGATGCCTCAACCAAATTCCAAATGCATTAGCGCCTAAGCCAGACCTTTGACTCGTAAATTGAGGATAAATAAACACACCCAGTCGAAATGTCACACTCTGCTCCGTGTTCCACATCCCACTGGTAACCGCAAACCCCCACCCAAAAAAAAAAACCCAACTCCGAATCGGAGCAGGTCTGCAATTCATTGCATATTCTTTTGTCACATCCGCGCAATTCCACAGGACCCAATCCTAGTTAAATTGAAACATTCCCCCCAGGCGCTGTGTTTTTTTCTTTGCGGTCAAAATTAATTTCTAATTTCCCCCCCAAAACCACGCATAGTTTACAGCCCGCAAGTGGGTGGCCGTGCTCGTCCATTATTTGTGGCATTCACTGAATCGCGAAACTCAGAGGCGCAGGGAATTCAATGTTTTTGAAATTTTATTCGTGTAATGGACGGATTTTGTTGCCTGTTAGAATCGATATTATTGGGCACGCGATTCGTTACCGAATTTAAATAAATTTATGCACATACGTGTTCGCGTTCACTTAAAAAACGAATGCAATGAATTTTGTGAATTGGAAACAAAATTACAAATGAAACAAAAACCATTTTCCTTTGCAATTTTTTTTTTCTGCGTGTTTCGAAAATGTTATTTCGTGTTCATTGAGCGGATAGTGTTACAACAATGAATTCAGATGTCGATAATATTTATAATTGGTTTCCGAGTGAATGCTATCCGGGGCCGGGGTTAAATTGGGTTAATCGAAAAGTGATTTTGAGAATTCGATTTGTTACGTGTATTGTGCGGTGCTAATGACCTCAAATTGAACGTGTAATCCGTTGGAACTGTTATCTCCTGTGAACACGATTTCTGGAAATCGTATTTGCAATTCTAACCAAGTTCTGAGTATTTAAGGATTTTTTAAAAATTTTCTACAGTTGTCCCGCTTGCAAATGAGCAGCCAATAAATTGCAAATGTCTGTGAAAATATTGTTAACTATAATCGGCTTATGTGGATGCTTAAAAACAGTAAAATAGATTTTCAGTTAACAATATAAACTAACCAACTAATTAATGAATTGTAGGGAACCACGTTTAAAACACAGGGAATATCAATTTTTTTGTCCCGTTTAGACTCTTAAATTGTTAGAGATGGGGCATTGATGTGTTTCAACACTTTGTTCACAATTCGGGGAAAATGGTTTTGGTACCAAGCGTGATGAACCAAAACACCATCGATTCGGTGTATTCGAAATGAAAGACTGCACTGGAGCGATCGGACTCAAAAACTGGTCCATTGTACTACAAGGCTTCGTTTACTTTAGTTTTCTGGATTTCCGAAGAAAGACCAGCAGGCGCCTCCATGATAAAGAGCTTAAGTTTTTAGCTGCCACCACATCAGCGCCAAACAGCCGCCACCTGATACGAGCGAATCCGGGACATTGACAGAGAAAGTGCTCTGAAATGTCTTCACCTTCGCTACAGGCGTCGCAAATGGTGTCTTCACTAAGCCCAAGTAGAATAAGGTGCTACGCCGACAAGTCGTCCGCACTCTTCTCTGTCAAGAGTTAACAGAAAAGCTGCGGATTTCTTGCTGACGTTCGGGAGCATGTACTTGGTGAGCCTGCATCCTGGAGAGTTATGCCGTCTCTGGTTGAGCTGTTGGGAGACTCAACCGTCGACGGAAGCATTAATCAAGGAAGCGGATAGTCCCTAGGTGGGCTCGGGTCCAACGAATGCCTCTTTAGAACCTTACCTGACTTGTTCATCAGTAATCTTGTTTTTCGTGATCCCGTGATATCCCGGGACCCAGACAAGTCTTAGCGAATTCAGCCTGCCGACCAAATTAAGGGAGGACTTGCATTTCAGGACTATTTTAGTTCGGTTAACAACTTAATTTTAAGGATGCAACATTTGTCAGCAATAATAAGTGTGCATCAGCGTGTATTTTAGACAACCACATCGTGGTTTGTCTATTCGAAAATGTCCGGATTTGTCTTAAATAAGGAGAATTTGCCGAAAGTTTTGGTTTCCTTTTTTAAATGGACTAAAAGTGCAGCTGGAGAAATTTATGGCGAATCTGCCTCTACAGCTGAATCATGCAAAGAGTGATTTTGACGCTCTCAAAGTGGTGAAGACAAAGAGCCCGGTGGCCTGCCCAAAATGATTGAATATGAGGAACTTAAGGCTTCCCTGGACCAAGATCTGTGCCAAACGCTAAAGGAACTAGCAGAATTATTGGGATTGACTCAATGAACTATTTCCATTTGGTTACAGAAATTTGCATTTATTCAAATTGGGTACCATACGAGTTGAAATCCTGAGATGTCGAAAGGCAACTATTCACCTTGGACCTGTTTCTTGAAAGACATCAAAGAAAGGGATTTTTACATCAGGTGGGAGATCAAACTACGATAAGCCCGAACCTACATTGGGACTGCCCGCATCCTTAGTTAGGTCTTCCGTCAACGATTGGGTAGACTGCCCAGGGTGAAAGCTGACCCAGAACATTCTTCGAAACGCCAGCAAGACGCGGAAAACAACTTGTTCACGTACAAACGCGACACTTCACATTTCCTAAGCACTAAAGTGTGCTTAGTCATAAAACCCTCTGCGATGCCTGTAGAGAAGGTGTAGATACTATGATAACCCCAAGAACTGATATGCAAAGCCTGGTGAGCCTTTTCCATCATCATCTACATCGACGGCAAAAAAACACCCATGGTTCGAAGATCATGTCCATAAATGGTGGGACCAGGCAGGTGTGGTGTACTATGAGCTACTAAAGCCAGTCGCCGTTATCGACTACTACTAAAGCGTTTGAGCCGTGCATTGCGTGAAAAGTGACCAGAATTGAGCGAAACGGATGACAAGGCGATTTTGCATTGATAACGCTTGGTTTCACGTGGCTATAGCGGCCAAAGCTCTTCGCTGAAATAGGAGGTCTTACTCCACCCGCCGTAACCTCCAGACCTCGCGCCTTCCGATTCTTGCCTTTTCGATGGATGCAAAACGATTTGGGGAGTCAGCGGTCTTTTGAAAAATCAAAGAATGGCTCAAAAATGTAATCGATTCCAGAGAGGACTCATTTGTTAAAGATGGTATTCGAATATTCCCAGATAGATGAAAAAAAGGCGTCGCTTCCGATGGACAATACTTTGAGTTTTTCCAATAAAAGAATTTTACACAGAAAAAAACGGACCGAACTTCCAATAATTGCTCTGAATATGATATCGGCACTGCGTTGAAATCACACAATGTATCAAATTGCCACCAGATATCTGTGCATTCCCAGCAATTAAAACCTTCATTCGAGAGGTGTTTTTTTTTAAATGAACAATTTTATGAGCATTGTAAAGCAAATTGATCAAATTGATGTGCTGCGTAGCTGGGAAAGGGAAAAATGCGACTCGTACAGCCACCGCCTGCTCCATTATTGACAGTGGGTATCTGGTTACACAAGTCAGTGGAAGCATTTTTTTTTTGGGAAGTATTCATACGTACAATTCGGGTTTTCAAACAAAACCATTCTGTGTACCTATAAAACTGCTTCATCGCCTTGGTTCAGTACGGTTTGGCAAGCCATAATGAAAAGGTTCCTCGTCAACGCAACGGTGTCTAGTTGTTCAATTGTATTACGAAAATTAGCGGCCGGTGAGAAATATTTTTCCTGCGATTCAAGGAAGTTCCGGTGTGACGACTATCGGCATACTAGTTCACTATTGCCCAAGAGTCCCAATTAGTGGATGATACTCGGCCGGTTACCCAGGCGGTCATGAAGACCACATAACAGGCAGCTGTAGCTGAGAGTGTATGCGAAGACCATGACGAATTGATTCGTTGTCGTTCTTAGCAGCTTGTTCATAAAAACAGACAGCTGGTTAGTTCTAGTTCCATCAAGACGACGCTACGAACCATGCAGCGCATGAAGTAATGGACTTGTTGGGAAATCATTTTGGCGTGCACACTTTGCTTCGTGAATACACCGGCTAAGTCTTGTGTTGTCACACTTTTTTTTCTCTAGAGGAACTTAGACATATGTAGGTATGAGAAGGTATATAAAGTGTTAGGTCTTCAGAATTGACGATTTGGGGCCAGCATAACTAGTGTTATCTTCGAGATGACAGCCACTATGCTCCAACGAGTCGCCCAAAATTGGACGTTTTGAATGGACTACCTCAGACCTAGTCGTAGTCAACATTTGCAACAATTGCAAAAAGATTCTTTTGATGTGACGATAAGAGCCGAATACAGGTCGTTTTCAAAATAATGTCATGAATTTGGCTTTTAAACAGATACAAATCGTTTCTTCGCGAGGCCTTAAATCAACGAAAAGTTTTATTGGTTTTGTCGTCCAGGAAAGAAACTTGCCGCTACATAAGCTTTTTCAAGAACGACATTTCATTCTGCAATTAAACAAAATCAAAAAAAAAATCAAGTAGCGGTAGGCAAAATATTTGGAAATAACATTCGCCTGAATTTGAATAATTGTCTGCAATTTTGCTGACTGTGTGACTGACATTTATCAATTACAGTATAGTGGCGCCATTCATACGACGTCATATCGATGATTTGAGGGGTAATTCTAACTTCAGTTTTTGAAAGCAGTAGCTAGTAGTAGTAGTTTTTAAAAGGAGTGCAAGTAATATGCTTTGAAGATTCATAAAAATTATACGAAAATAGTCAAGACATCGGTCAAAGGAGAACTATTCACCAGACATTGACCATCAAATTTGACAGCTGCTAAGAACTCGGTGCAAAATATTGTAACTAAAAACATATAGTATGGAAGCGAAAATGCTCACTCTCTCGAAAACATCCCCCTGCTGCTTAAAAGTGCTAGAATTTAGACTACAAACATTTTTTGAATGAGTTTGTAGTAGTAAGAAAATAAAGCAATTTAGTTACACAAATTTTGTGCCACTACGAGGACATACGGGGGACTAGGGCCTAACTTTTTCAGAGACTAATCGTGTTCTGCTTGCTATTTGAGATTAAAGAATCTTTTCATAGACAATCAGTATTCCTTGAGCGAAATCAGAAATTCGAAAGAGTTTTGAATTTATACTCACGCTAATAAAACAAATCTCAACGATCGGACCATCAACCGCATCAAGCGAGGTTTTCAGTTCGGGAATCGAACCTATGTTATGACTTTCGCCATGTGAGTCGTAGCACTTACTCTCTATCCCACGAGACCACGGCTTAGGCAAGTTAAGAAATTTATATTTTTGGATGACACGTCGATATTTAAAAAACACCGATGACAGACTTAAAAAAAGCCGAAAGAATTTTTGTAAGCGGTTAAATTTACAAAATGCAGGGGGTTGTGTTAGGTGTTAACGCAAATGCAATTTATGAACAGACGCTTTATAGTGAGAGCTTTGAGAGACACTCCAAAAATGTGATGAATCCGTATTTCTCCATATTTCCTTGTCGGTCATGCAAAATTTCAAATAACTTTTGAGTCCAGTTTTGTAGTGTTGTTTTTGAATATTTAAAGTTTTTATTTTAGTTTTTTGTGGCAGTTCGAAAAAAAAAGAACCATTGATGTTCACTATAGTACAGAGTAAAGTATTACACCCTGTCCATAGCATATTTCCTTTTTGTCCAGAAAACTCTTAACTAATTCCTTTAAGAATTTATGTCCTTTTCCATTTTTTGGCATCTTTCGCTTTATCATACATGACTCAAAAATGTTGATTATTTATTCAAAAATTCACGGAATCTAGCAAAAAAAAAAGTTCTCTGAGTAGAATGCAAATGGATTTTGTAATTTATATAAATGCCAGTTATGAATGTTACTAGTTGTGTGTTGCAATGGAGTCGACTGGAAATGCTGAACATCAAAGGAACTGGCCTGCCATCCAATGCCTACCTCTGTCAGCAATCGTAACATTTCCATAATTTCATAAACTGCAACCAACGTGGACGCAAGTTCATCAGCCACTATGTGGCAGCAATAAACCAAATTGGTAGTAGACCGTGGCAAACCGCATTCAATTACAGAGATTCCTAGTACAAGTAGAAATGTATCCTAACGTAAATGAATACCGTGAATAATTTATATCACATCAAAAAAGCTGGGCTTTAGTCCCTTGTAGGCTGTAATGCCAACACAAATTTTTTTAAAGTTGTGCCGTGAAGTACATGTACTACGAATTGATTGAAACATAACGAAATGACAGGAACAAAATAGCTAAAGTAATGAAAACTTTAAGAAATGACAGGAACACCATGGATAAAATAGCTAAAGTAAGGATATGCTATCAGAAAAAAAAAATATTCACAGCTTTTCATTCACGTCCCAAAAGGGAAGTCAGACGCAGAAAAATAAAACAAACCCACGATTCGACAAACTCCTAATCCCACTTTCCAAGAAGAAGCCGTGTTTTCCTGAAGGAAATTTAATAATGAGCTAAGTCCACTTTGCACGAGTCGGGCAATTAGAAACCGATTAATGAAACAGGATCTTCCTGGAAGAAGTTCCAAAAAGGTTCCATACTTGAGCAAGAGGGATATAAAGCAAATCCACCGTCCGAATTGGAATAACGTCCTTTGGTCGAAGGAAGCCAAGATTATTTATTTTGATTCCGATGGATGAATGTGCAGACGACTAAAGAACTCAAAGTTAGATCTGAAGTATTCGAAAAAGTCAGTGGAACATTGTGGAGTCAATTTGATGACTTTCAGGCGCTTTTCACCATCTGGTCTTGCTTTAATTCTCCGCCTAAAGGACAAGATACGTGCCAAAATTTATGTAAAAAAGAGACAATTTGCTAAAGGGAACATGCCTCTTAAATAGAAGTTCAGGCAGGAATATGACTCCAAGCACACCTTTAAATTGTCTTTAGAATGGTTTCTTCACAACGAAGTCGATGTTTTGGATTGGCCATGGCAGTCCCCGACCTTAACTCAATAGAATACCTTCGAGGCCTTCTTAAGCTCAAGATCGAGGGCTACAAAGTCAATAACAAGGAAGATCGTAAGTTCAAAATACGAGATCAGTGAATGGTTCTCCTTTATAAACCGAACGTTGTACCAAATTAATGAACTTCACGGAACGAAAATGTGGAGTCGAAGAAGGAACATGTACTAATTCACTTCTGAATTTTCGGAATTAAGTGCGTCCTCACATTTTTTTATTGAAGTATTTCAAAACAGTTTTGAGGTAGCCATAATTCCTCAGAATCTGTAGTCTATTTGAATTCCTTACTAGCTATCAAGTATGTCTTTAGACACCTATGACTTGAATTTTAAGGTGTTTCTCATGATTGAAGAGTTCAGATGTATAGTTTTATGTAGGAGTGGCAGTTATCGACGCCGCAGACATTCATTTTCACATCTGATTGATTGACTTGAAGTTATTTTGAATTACTCTCATCCACTCAGATAAACTCTGCTTCCATCTATTCTCCTAAGCTTACAAGACAACGGGTAATAATAATAATTTTATTTTTCATACGAATCTATCCCGCGTCGGGCGCCACTTTGAAAAACGAAAATTATGCTTACATGTCTACGGACTCCTTAACGAATTCATATTCTTACAACCACATGCCTCTCACACAACCACATGTCCTACAGAAGTATCCGCAATCTTAATAAAACCGTTATCAATTTGGCGCCACAAGTTCCCCAGAATATTTCAATCATTTTTAGTGGTCAGCACTGTTTCCAGCCATTTCCAATTGCCATCCTTTACTGCCACCCTCCAGCAATATTAATTAAGTACATCAACATAAATCGGACAGTCACAAATTTTACTGTCCTCAAAAGTATCCTTCCGTATCGTTCACTCATTTCAACACCCCGACAACTGACCCCACTCCATATCAATGGACTCATAAAAACTCTTACACCATTCGAAACAATTCATTCGCGTCCACCAACGAATCTATGTGTCCCCCAGCAACTTTGGGTCATTTCAAATAAATTTCAATACTTTGGCTACTAAGTATTGACCTCATTAACTTGATGCCAATAAAAATGACGTAAATCAGTTCCTTTCATATTTACGAGTTCCAACCGAGACTCGGAAATCCTTTTTCCCTTCCACAAGACATTCACTCGTAAAATTTTCATAATTATTTTATTCGCAGAACGGGGCGAGAAGCACCCGCCTGAAGTTGGGAATGGTTGGACGAAAAATTGAAATCATTGATAAGTGGGGAACGTTTGTTCTCGAAGTAGGTTACGCTCCAACGTGCTGCCAAAAAAAAACACGGAATTTCTAAAAATATTCCTCTGCGTGGCAAAATCACACATGCATCCATACATTCAGCAGACACAGTCACATACACTAAACTGTTGATGCGACATAAGCACAAGGGCATTTAAAAATAATTTCACGTTTCATCTGCACCGTAGCGAGCGTATCTCTTGCCTTCATCTGCCGGTATGCTGTGCTGCGGATGCGCACGCACCTTTGAATTATTAAAAAACTCTTTCAGTAAACAACGAGCAAAAAAAAAAAATGAAACGAGATGAAGGCAAGAAAGAAATTTTCAATTCCCACATAAATAAGGAACACAACGCCCTTGAGAGTAGGGCATCGAAGTGCCTGCAACACACAACTGAGGTTCCCTCAGAAGGAACCACTGAGACTTGGGACTCGCCCCCCCTCTCAAAATTGTTATAGTTAACTGTCATAAATAATTCAGCAACCACACACACACATACACACTCGCAGAGAGTCACACACTCGCAAAAAGTTAGATCCAAGCCAAAATGAGGGGGTGGTGACGGGTGGCAAATTCTTTTTATCCTTTCAGCCAAAGAACGAACCACCAGAACTCAAATCGAGAGTGCTGCACAAAAGACGAACGAGCACCAGCCGAAGGGAATGAATATAAGTGAAAAGAAGAGAACAAAAATAAATAAATTAATCGAGTAATCCGTTCAAACAACATTGGCGGAAAAAAAAGCTCCTCTTTCACCGAGAGAGAGAGAGAGGTACATCCTTTTTTTTTTTTCTTCTCATTCGCAATTTTGTGTAATTTTTTCGGGTAACAGTGGTGTGGTGTGTCTTATCGTTCGTTGTCGTCGTCGTATACCATACCAGCCATCTGAAGAACATATTTCATGCGCGACGATGAAGTAAAATATCTATATCCTTCCTTGGGAGAGACGTATAGCTCTATATCGAGAACAGTGAATGACTGCCGAGGAAGAGTAGCAGCATCTTTCCTTTCCTTTGGGGGTATCCCCTGGTATCCTTTTATGTTTTTTTTCTTTTTTTTTTGTTGGCGGGTTTCGTTTCTTCTTTGTTATTTATTTGAATCCTTAATTTTCTTTAATTTGCCAGAGAGCACACAAGAACACACACTACCGCGCACATTCAGGGAACAAAAACACACGCGCGTACATACGTACATACGTATGTATGACAGTAAGGGAAGCTTTGATGCTGGGAGAACAAACAGATTCAACCGAACATTTAATCCTTTTGGATTTTTCCTCTCCCTGTCGGGTTCTTAATTAATTCCAATCGCTAATTGGTATACATTTCGGGAATATTCAACACAATACACATCACGGATGAACACACGACACGGAGAGACAATTGCACTCAGAATGTATTCACGGCGATCAAAACAGTGGGTTTGCATCCAAACTAAACATCGATCATCGCACGCACTGATCGCATATCAATTTCTTTTTTTTTTTTGCACAAAGGGGGTGTGTCACTTGGCATGCACCCCATCAACACATGACTGACTGAAGACGGAATGTGCAAGGTGCACACTGTTATTCAAACATACGCACACGCACCCGCACACGCACCGCGTCAATCCAAATTTCAAATTGAAATCAACAAGGCTCCGCAACGTCAGGCACAACAACACACAACAAAACCGACGGGACGCCGATAAACGATTGAGCAACGAACACGGCCTAGTGTATCTGCGAACTGAAGATACTACGGCGAACGACCAAAACACCGATGAAAGGTTGAGGCTGGTTTCTTTTTTTCTTTTCTTTGTCGAGAACAAATCGTTGCGGATGTGGATTCTATGTTTTCATTTCGACTTTCCCCTCTGTCGCGATGTTGCATGAATTCCCCACCGGCCGGGATACACTGCGATAGAGACGGCCTTTCTTGAAATGCATTCTTTATGCAGGTATCTGTCAGTTCAGATATGAATTCTATGTTTTTCTTGTCTCTTCGATCAACATGTTGCGATACAATGTTGCGTGGGTGTATGCGCCGGTGCTAGAACTTAAGAGAATCCAATGTTTCCCCTGCCGACAGAAGAGATCCACATCACAAATTCCCAATCAAAGCAAAGTGTATTTCCAGGATTGTATTTTTTCGTCACAGATCCACGGGGACGGACGGTTAGTTGACAATATTGTTGTGAACAATTGATAATGAGTGACCGAATTAAAAATAGAAAATGAGACATTTCACTCTGTAACTCCCTTCGGCGGTGTACCGCTCCCCATCCCCCCACCCCCATTGTATTGCGAATGCGGGGGTGTGAGTATAAATAGAAGAAAACATCGCACGGTGTGTGTAGTAAATAACAATTACAAACTCGATTTGAATTCAAATAAAAATCAAAGAGAACTGTCTCGAATGGAATTTCGTGTGCTGGGAAGAGCATCCGGACGGCCGCGAAGACGACGATGATGGGGGGATGATGATGGCTTTCGACGACATCAAGGCGGAATATTCAAATTTAGAGACAGCACTAATTGAATTCGGGGATGAGAAATTGTTTTTTGGTATGCGAGTGATTTTGTTTGTTTATGATAAGTCTTTGATATTCGTTGACAGATGATGCGAATATGCGATTCGCAGATATGGATATTGTGTCATCGTCTGTGCGCGTGGGGTGCTATGTATATTTTTCTTTTTTGGCGGTATCTATTCGGGGAGAGAAAACATACGTACGTACACACAGCTAGACGAGAGGGCTTTTTGTGAGTATTCGCCGGATAGAGAGATATCAAAATTAATTCATGAAATAAAGAATAATTTGTCAGGATGAATTGTTGTTAATGGTGTACGACGGACGCAGTGAGGAGTGACGAGATGAAAGTGACAAATGAGGAAGTCACTTATTTTTTTTGTGCATGGAGTTTTGGGATTTTTTTGACTCACTTTGATTTACCATTTACTCATCGGCTTGTTGACGACCGTTTATTATGTCATGTGCGAAAAACTGAGGATTTCTTTGAATGACTGCTATCTGTGGAAATCCTACCTCACACCGATTAAAATTAAACGTGTAAGCTTTGGCACATATAATGTCAAAAGAGTCAAATGCTTACTTTTGTCAGTCGCCGGTTAGTTAGGATCACGGAGCTACTTAGAAATAGGAACCCCCTCCAAATACCCACTCGGGTTGATTGCAAATCTAACAAATTGAGTACTTCCCTATGACTTATTTGACAGTACAAGCAGACGAGCAGACTCCTGATCTCCCCGCATTTGGTTCAGTTTTCGTTGATGAAGCGTGACGTGTGATGATAAAATTTACAATGAATTACGTGACTGGAACATTGGTACATTGTGTCTCCCCACTCGATGCAGAAGATGCTTAGTCTATGTATTGTTACTCCATCGCTTAGTCAAATAAACAAAGCGATTGAAGACACCCACAGGTCATCCCTTGGTTCCGATTTTAGGCTGTTGTCCTCGCTGATCAGAAATCTATCGAAAGCAGCTTCATTGAGTTCTTCACCATTCGGGAGCACTGCACACCTGCAGCAGGACAGTCAATTTGAGGCATGTGGCAGTTGCACAGGAAACCATTAGGAGACACGCAGTAAACGATACAGTGGACGTTCTGCTAAAGTCATTTAAAGGCCAGGAGGAGGTGATGTGCGTGGTCGTGGCGTAGTGGGTAAGTGTGTCGACCCACACGCAGAAAGTCTGGGTTCGATTCCCGGACGGGACCCCTCGCATTTTTTCACGGCACCACCTCTTTCGAGCTGCTGACAACATTCAAAGAGTATCAATTGTATACGAAAAGCTTCTAAAATCTCGCCGTTCGGAATGGGCAAGAAACTGTATGTCCCTTCAAGTAGTTGTTGTAGAAGCTATGCCTCGGTCCCTTGTGGACTACAGTGCCACTCAATTATTATTATTGTCATAGGCTGTACGGCTGCAGGCGCCTAGCCAAACGGCTTCGAACACTTAAGATGGCTAAGAAATGCAGAGACACCACTGCTCCAGCCCGAAAAGTTTTCGAGTCCGAGTCAGTGGGAGAACGCAATAGGAGACACCCAAGTTTGAGATGGCGCACACAAGTGGAGAAGACCCTCAACCAACTTTGTATGCGCAACTGGAGGTAGCTGGAAAGAGATTGTCCTAGCTGGGGAGGCATGTTGGTTGCGGCCTAAGTTCGCCCCTGACTGTAGCCCCATAAAAGTTGTCTAAATTGAGACGACTAGACTTCATCTACAAATTAGTTGAAAATGCTATGCCCTGTATACTCAAAGAGTGTGTCGAACTTATGGCTTAGGTGGATTTGCTCCACATCTGGCAGAAAAGTCTGCTTGGTGTAATTAACAGTGCGATGCCAGGTTCTCCCATATCATTTGAGAGTATCATTCCTTAATTCATTTCCGTGATCTTGCAACACATCCAGCTTGAGGGTTTCCAAAAATAGAAGTTCTAATCCAGTTTCGGGATGAAGCATGTAGTTAGACAAACTACATGTTAATTTTAAAACTCACTGAACGAACGAATGAACGATAACCACCAAAGTGGATGGATGTTGCATTGACACGAAATATATTTTGACTGACATTCCAAACGAAACAAATAGTCTGTATCGCTTCATATCTGTACGACACACTAACTCGTATATTTTCTCCTAATTTCGACGAGCTCGCCCTAGAACTTCCACTACGAGAGTATCCACTTCCACTATCCCTGAAAATCATCATCTTGACTTCGATAAGTTGACTGTTAGGTTTAATTTTTTTTAGCAGTCTTCGAGCCTGTCTGTGTGCACTGAGTCTGAGAGGAAAACAATGTCATTTGCAACATGCTAGTATTTTGGTTTATTTTATCTCGTGGCCATTCCGAATGCCCAAAAGTGTGCTCAATATATATCTCTGCTTCACCCCCATTGTTGTGCAACACTTTTCTCCTTCCCAGACAAAGGTGAATTTACTTTAATGCTAGAAGAAACGCGCAAGCATTAGATTTAAATGAAAGCAATGTAAGAAGGGACTTCAAACGGGGAGCCTTACTTGAGAGAAAAAAACAAAGAAGGAATGGACCTAATATGGTTCATCTTCTTTCTTCTTCCGGAGTGATTCTGGATCCAACCATCAGCTCCCTCTACTCTACCTCAATTAACTGTGCAATTCAAGTTGCAACTAAACCTAGGCAGCCCGCTGTCGCGGTGCGTTAATGCAGTGGCAGCCACCACAAATGAAGTGCAATTGCAAATTGGGTTGGATGCTAGATTTGTCTCACGTCTCAGAAAATTTTGAATTTTTGAAAAAGTTTGAGTTCTGGCCACTTTAATTTACGGCTTTGTACCTCATTTCATGGCGTTTCAGTCCGGTATGAACATAGGCCTCAACCAACATGCCTCTCCAGCCAGCACTGCCGCCAGTTGCGCACTCCAAGTTGGTTGAGGTCCTTCTCCACTTGTGTGCGCCACCTTATCCTGGGCCGTCCTCTGTTGCCGGAGCAGTGTGTCCATACGCTCTACATGGCCTAGCCATCTTAAGCGTTGTATTCGAAGACGCTTGATCAGGAGCATACCGCTGTACAGCCCACAGAGTTCAGCGTTGAATCTTCTCCTTCAGACGCCATCAACACAAGCTTCTTCATCCGGTTTTAGAAGCGTCCTAGTTTCTGTGCGGTAAAGGAGGACTGGGACGATCAAGCTATTGTACAGAGCCAGTTTAGTCCTTCATGAGTGAATTGCCTCCTGAGCCCAAAGAAGCAGCGTTTGGCAAGAGTGATTCCGCGTTTGATTTCGGTAATGATTCTGTTGGCCCTATAAACCGCCGAGCTGAGGTAGACGAAGTCATTGACTATCTCGAAGTTTCTGGTTTCTGCCTAGTGGTAAGATATGGGAGACATGGGGAGCATGGGGGCATGGGGGCACGAGAGGCAATGTCGTTGATCGCACTCTACATGGCAAGCTGCCAACAATATCTTCGCCTGTGCACACCTTAAGATGAGATACAGAATCCTGTTGACGCCCTCTGGATAGCCATCGCAACACCCGTTGTATGGGGAACCAATGTACCAATGGTAAATTATGGCTCTGACCAAGCAATCTGCGGGTTGTGCGTGAGGCTTACTCCTTCACCACGTTAAACAATTTCAGTTCAGAGGTAACTACATGTCTCGGATATGTTTTATCATACTTTTCAAAAAAAAAAAAAAAAATATATATTCCATATTGTTCAAACTCAAAAAGGATCCCTTCCCCAACCCACTGAATCAAGCGATTTTCTTGCGATTATGCTCTGTAGCTTTATTGGCTCCTGTGCCTTAAGAAGCAGCGCTCGTCAAGAGCCTGCGGGAATTTCCTCTCGAAACCTTTATCACTCCATCCTTGATGTTAAAGCAAATTATTCCGAATACCTGACTGGAAGTCATAGCTGCCCGTGTTTGAATTTATAATGAAGACACTGTGTGCTCCTCTCATGATGACTGACTATAAAAAAATTATTTCAACCACACCCCCCCCTCACTTTGATTGGTTGCCCACTTCCCTCGATTGCTTTATAGAGCATATTCTGAAAATTTTCTTCTTTCATTTCCGCGGCAGCTCCAAAAAAGGGAATTTCCTCAGAAGAATCCATAAACGCTTGAGACTGCCGGTGGCCTCTACTATGACGAGGAATTAAATTTTCGGTGAGTCCAATGTCACGACATAAATCAACATCCCTCGCCCAGGGATTATGTCTCTCTCCACTGCATTATTTTACTTTTCGGTACATGTGCAATATATTGTGAGTTTTGTTGTGAGAAGTGACAGATTTATTGTCGCACACGCGTATCTCAGGAGAAATAAAAAAACTTCACTTTACAACTGTGGCTATCACCTCTTAATCACCGTTCCAAGGAACTGCGTAAAAACATATGTCTGTGTCGGGGAAAGTGCGATGACAACGCAGTATGGCGCTTTCCACATGCAGCCATGGGTGGCAGTGCAATGGGAGGTATGTTCTTCAAGATCCGCGCTTGAGATTGCGCAAAGCCTAAGAATTGTTGGTCGTAGAAGAGATTGGAACCCAAAAATCTTGTGCTTAAAAAAGAGGAATCTATGAAATCCCCACCAAAACTGACCACTATCTTGACACATAGGAACAATGGAGAATTGCTGAGGATGCCGCAAAGTCCTTTGTCACTTATCCGATGTTTTTAATTACCATTTGCCGCTTTTTGGGTTAGGTGGCAACAAGCATCAACTAAAATCAAGATAAGCTTTATGTACTCGTTTACGTACCTGCAGGGAGCCAGTAAATTAGGGGCAATTAAAAGGAATGATCAACCTTAAGCGACTTTTTTTGTGGCACGCAAGCAACATGATGGTTATCAAATATGACAAAAAGGAAGAAGGAAGAAAAAGGAATGTAATCAACGTAAGGCAGCAAAAGGATGCGTGCGATGTGGAAGGAAAGGCTACGAAACGGTACGATGTAAAACAGGTAAAATGCAATAAAATGACACCACTCCTGTGCTGAAATTTAATAAGAGGAAACTGCTAAGTAAATGAACAGTGTTGGGACAAACTCTGTACATCTTCCGATGTCGGTGGAATCAAGTGAACACTTTAGGCCGACATAAATAGAAGGTAGTTCAAACAATTCATCACACAAACCAATCATAATCTAGCTCTCATTTGGCTAAGTATCTCCGGTGTAGCAAATCCTAATGACAGATGTCAATTTTCACTGAATATGAGGTCTGCCTCTACTACTTTTTCCAATTGGAGTTGCTTACGAGCTGCTTGCGAGTTCTCTGTAATCTTGCTCTAGACAACGCAGCGGACATTGACAACGCAGCGGACATTGACAACGCAACGTCGTTACCGTGCTATCCTATGGAGTCAAATGAATTGCTCACGTCATCAGCCAAGCTCTACATCTCTTAAGATCACAACTCCGCTCTGTTCTTCATGCGCCACTCCCAACAGAAGATGATGTCCTAGCAGAATATTAAATTTTTTTCACTTTAAGGTCTTCTATGCCGAAAAGGGATTTATATGAAGTACAGTGTTCCTTTCGGGACACAAATATTCCACTCATGTATAGACCTTCCTACGTTTTTGGGTTCCTGGTGTAAACTCGAGGAAGTGTGCAAGTGTACACAGAATACCGCTACAGCCTGGAGAACCGCAGAGCTTACTCTCGTTAACAACTGCTCATATTGTGCATGCTATTAGGGTCTCAAGAGTGTATGAAAGTTACAACATATAACAAACTTCGAGCGGTAAGATTCGAAAGTTGTCATCAACTTGAAAGACGTGGTGCCGTAAAAACAATAAGACATGAACACCTCAAGATTCGAATACGGGACCTTCTGCATCGGCGCACTTATCCACTATACCATGGCAGCCACCACAACTGAAGTGAAGGAGCCAATTGGGTTGCAGGCTAGATTTGTCTCAGGTGTCCTGGGCTTTAGACAATAGAAGAAAAATTTTAGTTTTGGAAAAAGTTTGAGTTTTGGCCACCTTAGTTAACGGCCTTGTACCTCTTCTTTCCATGGTGCTACAGTCTGATATGAACTTGGGCCTCAACTACCATGCCACTCCAGCTACGAACTGCGTACTCCAAGTTGGTTGAGGTCCTTCTGTGCCACCTTAGCCTAGGCCGTCCTCTGTTACGTTGTCCCAATAGCTTGAATTCGAAGACATTTCGACCTGGATTAGTAGTGTCCATACGCTCTACATGGTCTAGCCATCTTAGGCGTTGTATCCGGAGACGCTTGACTAGGCGCATGTCGCTGTACAGCCCATAGAGTTCGTCGTTAAATCTTCTTCTCCAGATGCCATCAACGCAAACAAGACCAAAAATCGCACGCAAAATTTTTCTCTCGCAAAGACAAGGGCTGCGTTACTCGCGTTACTGTAGTAACGTCCAAGTTTCCGCACCATAGAGTAGGGCGGGGATGATCAAGGTGCTATATAAAGCAATCTTAGTCCTTCGAGAGAGGGCTTTATTATTCAATTGCCTCTTGAGCCCAAAGAAACAGCGATTGGCAAAAGTAATTCTGCGTTTGATTTCGGTACTGGTGTTGTTGTCCCTATTCAGCGTGGAGCCGATGTAAACGAAGTCCTTGACTACCTCGAAGTTTCTGCTGCCAAGTGTGACGCTCTGTCCGAGACGTCGATGTTGTGTGCCATTCCTTGATGACAGCATGTACTTCGTTTTGCTCTGATTAACTACCAGACCCATTCTAGCAGCTTCTGCTTCAATGTCAGCAAACGCCTCATTGGCGACTCGCTGTGTTAGTCCAATCAGGTCAATGACGTCGGTGTAAGCTAGCAATTGAACGGACTTTTGAAAGATCGTGCCTCTGGTGTTGACTTCTGAGTTACGCACAATCTTCTCAAGGATGATGAATTGGTAGTGCGTGCCGATCTGTCATTCTTGTGTCTTCTGCAGGATCTGTTGTGAGGTGAAAACCTGGTCTATTGTGGACTTCCCTGATCTGAAACCGCACGGGTAAGTTTTGTGAATTCTCTTCTATTGGGATGTAACAGGAAAGTCGAGAATTTATTTCTATCATTAGGAAGCACGCGCTTGGATGAATTACAAACCTCCAGTTGTCCTCTACAGAAGCCATAACAATGGACGGAGGCTCGAACTTAGGATGCCGGCAATACCAGCACGGGCTTGGATCTTTATACTACCCCCTCTGATCATTGTCTTGTAAATTTATCATTGATCTCGTTTACCCTGACCCGTTGCAACCAGTGGTGAAAGGAGTTGCTTTTGATGTGTGCATAAAAGACCCGTCACTATTCCGAAGATGCAATCGGACACTGAAGCCAAGATGTGGAGAATTAGAACCCGCACAAGTGAAGCTGGGTGTCCTTTTAATCAACTTCAGCCCGTCGCCCCAAAAGAGCACTGTAGGCCACGATTCTTGTGAACACAGTTTTCTTAGTTAGTCATTTTAAAAGTTATTTTATCCCCTCTGTTATGGACACACATATGCACGGTTACAGTTGTTTATTTACATTTGCAACCCAAATGCGTGTTCAATAACTTCCACTTCCGATCTGCTGCTCTAATTGATAAAATTCGTATTTTATCGGGTTAAATTCATGACCGAAAAATAATAAACACTCAATTTAGTTTTACGACATTTCCCCCATTAGTAGAACAATTGAACGACCTCCTCACCCACCCGCAGGCGACCGTCTAAGGAAAATCTCATTCAAAACAATCTGCACGTCTCTCCCGCAATCACATCCATCATCATTATTTGAGAGATTTTCCCCAATTTGAGCACGCATTTTGTCACACCAAACAAGAGGCAATATTCCCTCCATTCTGCCCCTTCAACGGCCATTGAAAAAGGGACTTGACCAGCGTGCACCCCAGGACAGCGCCGAGTTGGGAACGTAATTCAATACGAAAATATTGATCGACGCTCTGAGTCGGTCTAAGGACTTCGTGTCCGTCCACCGAAGGGATAAATCATCAGTCCGCCAAAGTGAGAGAGAGAGAATAATCTCAATCCCATTCGGCTGAGGGAGAGTCAGTCTCGTTGGGGTTCTCAGGTTGCAGGCTACGGAGCTCTTAAGATTCCCGTCATGATTTTATACCCTTACTTTGGAGGGGTTGAAAGCCCATCAGCTATTAAAAACACATTGCTACACATTCCACATAAAGACGGCTATAAAAATCAAAACATTAAACCCAGGACCGCTCGCCCCCTCCCCCCTCCGCCCCTCCAATCGGTGGCGTTCTCGTCGATGGCGCGGCCTTCCCCTGGCCTGGGCATCGGCGCAACAAGACACATAGGAAATGAGGCTATAAACCCAAATTGAAAACAGAATCCTTAAAATTATGTTTTATTGATGCGATGCAATTAATACAACGGAGCATTCTTCTCAGCGGCAGCGGCAAGGCCACACTTGCTCTGTACCCATCACCCGTCACCTAATTGTGGTCATATTTTGTCGTCGTCGTCGTCGCCGATGTCTTCATGTACACAGTTCCAAGAATATCCCAGCGGCACCCTCCATCCAGAGAAGGCACCCCACTGGTACTGCTCCGGAATCTTTACCATTTCACTAGCAATTAGACGCGCCCCTCCACCGAGCATATGCGTAACTCGGTCAGGCGCAATAAATCAGTTCCGGCATCACTTACGTGTCATTCGTGTGGCACTTGAGCACTGTATCTGACGGCGACAACGCCACCAAAGTGCACACTCCAACTGAGCAAGGTGCAGGAATGCAAAACACATGTGTGCATCCCAGATATTTTTATATCTCCCCCCCGACTGTACACACAATTGAGATACATTTGAGATACACACTTCCAGGACTCCGCTGCACATCTGTCATATGGCTGCCGTTGAACTGGCAAGTTGAACACGAATCCACTCGGAGGACACGACTGCCAGATAAAAGATACAAGGCACTCATGCGTTCCACCTCAAGGGCGCACCGGCGATTTATGCCACTTTGAGTGAATGAGATTTTTATCGCCTCAAATCCATTTGTCGAACATTGATTGTGGCTGCGGTGCGGGGGACGGGGGGCTGGACGGACGATTACCAGACGTCCTAAGTGAGTTCAAGTGGACGATACATCAGGTTAGATGAAGATACTCAACTCCCGGGGGATGCCTGCAGTTAATTGTCTTCCTTCTTCCGGGGTGGCGGTGGTGGCGGGCAGCAATACAGCAGAACACCTCTTAAGCCGTGAATCGACTAAAATGGCCTGCAAATGCAGGTTTTATTTGCCATAAAATACCGTTCCCGGGATCATAAAACCCCCTGGAATACCATTAAGAGTGAATGAACTTTGCGAACGCAACCCTTTGCTGTAAATCTCCCCCGAGCCATCAATGACCCACCCATTTATCTTTTGCCCCGATGGATGGATGGCGGCGGTGTGTATCGGTTGGGTTTTTCGGGGGTTTTCCTTCAATTCTTACGGTTGTTTCGGTTTTTCTTCGTGACATTGTCGGAATACGTTTCGTGATTAATGCCTTGATGAGATATAAAATCTTTGTCACGTCTCCGGAGTTTCCTTTTTTTTACTTCATTCACTCTTTGATGACAAGCCGTGCGTTGTGTTGTCGGTGGTGGCGTCTATTTTTGAAGACTCTTTTTTAACATGCTCCTTCGAAAGGGATACACCGCATCGAGTTCCTGTGGACGTGGTGGGATTGATTGATTGGTGCATTGACTTCATCTGCTGAGCATTTGCATCTGTAGGGGCAATTACCGAGTTTTGTTGGCAACCTCTGTGAGCTGCCGGATGAAAAGTGGTTCGTGGTGATTATAAATAGGCGCCTAATGGAAAGCCACTTTAGTGCTGCTAAAGTGATGTGATTTTTGAAACTTTTCGGGCAGATGGTTGGCCCGTGAGATTGAACGGGGTGACGGCCAGCAATCTATTTGGCTTTGCATTGACGTTGGCTCCTCCGTGACGGACAGAAACGTAAATTTGTTCCAAAAAAACCTCTCCCCACAGACCCGAATTGAACTTCAGACAGCTCTGGTCATTAGTCAAATAATTTAACCGCCATTTCAAGATACAATCCCCTTATCGGACCATATTCCGTCAATGACCAATGATTCGCACTTGGTGCCCTCATTAACCGCATCCCGCCTAGTTTACCCGTCATCACAGCCGAGATATGCTTTCCCTCTATCGCCACACGATTAAACAGCGACAGCTAAATCAATATCCGATTGACGGATGCCTACGCACTTTTCAGACGCAGACATCAACATCCCCAAACCATCATAGCCCGCCATTCAGCTCCAAATCGAACAAACAAATCAATAAAGCCAAGGACACAGTTGTTCTCAGTCTCCTTATTGACACAGCACTCCGAACAACCGCAGCAGCTTTCAATTTTTTTGTATTTTTGGAGAAAATCGCGAGAATCTGTTTGCAAACAAATTTTACACGCCCGCAGTGTACTGGCCGGGTGTCATTAAATCAAGTTTGGCCGGAGTAATTGCGTTGGTCATGTAAATACTCCCGAAACGGTGACAAGAAGGAAACACTTGAATGTTTCCGGGCAACGTCGAAAGACTGAAAATGCAATGGATTGTGTCTGAACTAAATTGCTCATTTGTGGAACTCATTGGTTGAGGTCCTAGGTGGATTCGGAAATACTGGGAAAATTTCCTGTTCTATTTTGGAACCTAAGCAAGGACACACGTCAGGGCAACTTTTCAACCAGCTGCAAGGAACACACTCACTGAGCACAGACAATGTACCACCGCCATAAAAAAGTCTGGTTTATGGGAGCCAAAAAGTTCGATTTTAAAATTTTAAGTTCTTCCTCTTATCCAAAGGAAATCGGTTTCAGCGAGAGGATCCTCCGTCAAAGCAGACGTGATTGAATGAAATGAATGAAATGAATGAAATGAATGAAATGAATGAAATGAATGAAATGAATGAAATGAATGAAATGAATGAAATGAATGAAATGAATGAAATGAATGAAATGAATGAAATGAATGAAATGAATGAAATGAATGAAATGAATGAAATGAATGAAATGAATGAAATGAATGAAATGAATGAAATGAATGAAATGAATGAAATGAATGAAATGAATGAAATGAATGAAATGAATGAAATGAATGAAATGAATGAAATGAATGAAATGAATGAAATGAATGAAATGAATGAAATGAATGAAATGAATGAAATGAATGAAATGAATGAAATGAATGAAATGAATGATTGAAAACGCGAACACAAGAAATAACATCCAAGGATGAACCAGGGGTTTGGGTGTTTTTTGTATGGTAGGAGGGTAGCATGACCCTCCCGATATGTTGTTTCGGGATTTCGTTTTCTGGATAACATTTTCTGAGGATTTCGCTCTGAAGGTTTTTGTACTTTGGTATCAGAGTCTTGTCTTCAAAATTGGGATTTTTGTTAACTTCAATTTGATCAATCTTACGAAGCAAGACACAAGCAAAAGAATGCCATTTTGGTCGCTATTTGAAGCACCATTCACTACACAACCCATCCGTTGAACCACTCTACGACCCTACACTCTAACATAAGACTACAAATGCGTCAATATTGTAAGTGTACTCCAAAGGGGTATTTTCATGACCTGCAAGCCGCATTCATTGAATACCATCATCGTCAAACAGCCAATAATACAAGGCAATTTGAGAAACCTCGCACAGTCTGTTCCTTGATCGCAGAGAAAAAGAAACACGGCAAAGAATTCTTTAAACGCATTTGGTGTATTCATTGAATTCTTGAATTATCATCCCAATGAATGATTCATTTCATAGCAGTATGCGCCGCCCCCCCGGGGGGTTGACGCTGTCGTCTGCACTGACATGACAACTACCGTGCGCCCCATTCAATATTGAACTTATAAATAATTCGACACCGCCTGCTTCATACGATACATCATTGGAAATATGATGCTCTGGGGTTATATCAAATGAAAAAGGTTACCATAAGACAACGATGCAGTGGATTATAGAGATTTTCGAATGAATGTGAATCCCCGGCGCAGAGACGCTTTAGTTTGTTTTTTTGTTTGTTTTACACGATTCTCCCATTGAGATTGAGTTCCCACATGGCTGTCGAGCTCTTGGGCGTTTTGTAATGTAAGGCGGTGTTGAAGTTTTTCCTTTAAGTTCAATAATTCAGTAAAGGAGGAGATCTGTCAGGAAGGACATTCGTACTTACATCAATCTGGGGTCAAGCCAATGTGCTTCCCATTCTTCTCTCCTTACAGGTCAATGATCTCTTTTTATCTTCCCCATGTCCGTACATGTGCTTCCCCTCTTAATCAGCTTAATCAGGATCCCTTCTAAACTGCTGTTCCCAATGGAAAAATACACCTCTCCTAGTGCTTATCCCATGATTCAAACTTCGCATTGCTGTGTGTTGTGCTTAGGTGCCTTCAAAGTAATCACTCACTTGAATACGCCCTCAACCGATTCACTGATGTAAATACCGTTCAGCACTAATATCAGGTGCACCTGTAGGCTTTTATAAGTGCCACATAATCACCAGGACCAATCAACCATGCACAAGATGCATTCGGAGCACGAGGAGACTGATTTTAATGCCATCGCTCAATGCTGACTTGAATGAGGGAGTTAGTTCATCCGAGTTGTTTAACGGCAGGAGCAACGGCCATCACTGGCTGACTACAAAGGTTTACCGACCTGGTCTTCTATACACAAGCAGTCGGTTTAATTCAAAGGGATTGCACTCGCGGGTGAAGTGTGCATGCACACAATCGTACAAAAGTGTTGGATGGAGAGCTCAAGGAACGCTTTAAAATCAGAATTATAGATACCAATTATGATGTAAATGAGGACGATGATGAGTGGGTGAGAGAGCACCCAACAGTGGGATTAGCGCTTCAGGGCCAATCCCATGAATACATTAACCACTTTGTCACTTCGGATGCATTCAGACAACTTACTTGTTAACCTTGATGTCTGGGGGCCGGGTTGTAAGGATGAACACATGGAATGAGAATTCAAAGATTTGGTTCCAGGAACTGGTGCGTAAATTCTGAGGAAACTCGGCGTTATTTCAGCACTCTGACGAGGACCGTGATTGAAATAAAATTTGTTCTCTCATATGTATGGATTATTCTCCGCAATACCTAAACATCGAAAATAGCTCCCAGTTTTGCTATTCACAGATCCCAGTTTTGCTATATCAGATACAATGATTAAGTAACTTAATTCCCACCCCGTATAGGAACTAAGTCCACTTTGTTAAATTGGAAATAAGACCCTAAGTGCCCCTAGTTGTATCAGAATGAAGTTTCATTTCGCCGGCCAATAAAATAAGAGACCTTTTAAAACTCTCTTCAGCATTAAGTTGCATTAAGTGTTGTTTCGATTCACAGTTAATTAAGTCAATCTAAAGTAACAGAATGTATGTGGAGAGACCCTTTTTCTTCTTCTCCTTCTTGTGGCGCTACCAACATGGCTCTCCAGTCAGCACGGTCTTTCGCCAGCTGCCACCAGTTGCGCACTCCAAGTTGGTTGAGGTGCTTCTCCACTTGTGTGCACCTTAGCCTAGGCCGCCCTCTGTTGCGCTGTCCTATACAAACGGAAGCGATTGCCAAAGATAATTCTGCGTTTGATTTTGGTGCTGATGTTGCTGCACTGTGTACCACGGAACCGAGTTTGAGGAAGTCCTTGACTTCCTCATATCTGCGGCCTAGTTGAGCGGTCTGTTCGAGAGGTCGATGTTGTGTGTCATTCCATGATGGCAGCATGTACTTCGTTTTACTCTCATTTACCGCCCGGCCCATTCTTCCGCATCAATTTCTGCAAACGCATTTTTTAACGGCTTGCCATGTTGGTCTAATCACGTCAATGTTGTCCGCATTAGTAGCATTTGAAGGGACTTTTGGAAGATCGTGCTTCTGGTGTTGACTTGTGAGTTACGCACGATCTTCTCAAGGATTATGTTAAAGAAGTCACATGACAGTGCGTCGCCTTGCCTAAAACCTTGTTTGACATTGAAGGTCTCGGTGAGTTCGTTCCCGACCATTACGGAGCAGCGAGAGTTCTCCATCGTCATGGTACACAATCTGACGAGTTTGGTAGGAATGCCAAAACTAGACATGGCCCTGTATACCTCGTCTCTATGCACACTGTCATATGCGACCTTGAAATCGACAAATAGGTGGTGAGTGACGATTTGCATTTCTTTGGTCTTTTCCAGGATATGCCGTAGTGTGAAGATTTGGTCGATGATGGACTTTCCTGGCCTGAAATCACACTGATAAGGCCCTATCAGATTGTTGACGAATGGTTTCGGGCGTTCACACAATACGGTAGAGAGGATCGTGAACGCGATGTTAAGGAAACTAGTCCCTCGATAGTTGGCGCAGTCGAAGGGGTCTCCTATCTTGTGGACCGGACAGACGACGCTGAGATTCCACTCATCGGGCATGCTTTCCTCCGGCCATACCTTACAGGTTAGCTGGTGCATGTGCCCAACCAGAATATCTCCAGCTTGAATGAATATGAAAAACTGAAAAAAAAACGAATTAAAAATGAATTAAAAATCTGCTCCGATGTGTCTTTGTTACAGACTGGTCACCTCAACAGCACTTGATGTTCTAAAATTTATGAAGCAAGGAAGTGAAATTCTCGTCCTCAAAAGAAAAAACCATGTTGGCAGTTAGCATCTATGCCTGATAATTCATTCGACCTAAAAACAGGCAGGAGGTTGCAGTTTTATTCTAAGAGGCTATTACTGTCGGCATTGAAAATGTTCACTTTCTGATTACTGACTAATGTCCTGAACCCGCTTTTGGTTAATAGGCCGTCTACAATGCCTAAGTGCCATCGTGTTCACTTTCTTAAAATGGGGCCGCCTCATAATAATAATTGAATAGCACTACAGCCCACAAAAGACCAGGGTCGAGCTTCTACAACAACTTCTCGTGTTGTGCGTGCTTCTGTTCTCTCACGGGTAGAAGAGATCTACAGTTTTTTGCCGACTCCGAACGGCGAGATTTGAGAAGCTTTTCATAGACAATTGGTACTCTTTGAGTGTTGTCAGCAACTCGAAAGAGGTGGTGCCGTGAAAAATGTGAGGTGTCCCGTCCAGGAATCGAACCTAGACTTTCTGCGCTGCGGTCGACGCACTTACCACTACGCCACGGCGACCACAGGGCCTCAACTCTCTCCACCTATTTTCCAATTGCCGTGTTTCTTTCTCAACTTTTTTTAACTGTTTAAAACTGCGTCACGAACACTTTCAATCGCCGAGCATCCTACGATCCTGAGTAAGTGCTGTTTCATGGCCCATTCTCTGATAAAGTGTTTTGTTAGAAAGTCCTTAAGATTTAGCGTAGGCATCTATTGTCAAACGTTTGTAGCATCCTCGATGCAGTGGTGGTTAACCTTCATGTAAGTTAACGCCAAATTATATGAAAACATAAAGATCGCAATTCTCACACGCGTCGCTGCCTTTTGCTGACGTAGCGTCTGGACATATTTCATCTGAACTAGCGGATGCAATCTAATTTCACCTGTGGGAACATCGTTGGAGCAGCCAGGATTCCAACACCAGCGAATTTAAGCCAATACCACCTGTGGGAACAATGCAAAAGCACTTGAGCGAGGTTGGGCCAAATTAAATGTAATTTAGTTTTAAGTTGTATTCAGAATAAAGAGGTTTGTCCTCAAGAAAAATATTTTTTATAGTTTCACCACTTTTGGTGTTTTAATTTGTATCACATCCGAACATAGAAACACGGCCTAAGCGCCGAAACAGAACAGTCGTAGCTTGGTATGTTAACAAATTGCAATACTTCACCAAACTGTGAATAGCATGGCAAAGCAGAATTTGCCTTTCCTTTGCGGTTAGCTGTATCGAATTCGTGTCCCCTATTGTTTGTGGCAGTACTTCCTAGGTACTGAAAACTTTCCACTCTCTCAGACATCTATCCAACAATACATTATATCAGTTGATGAGTTTGGTCCCAGACGGATGACTTTTGCTTTAGATGGGTTCATTTTTTGCCCAACGGACTGGCAGGAGTTTAACACGTCCAGTCGACCAAAAAAGTTTTTTCTATGACCGTGGCAATGAGATCTGTAAGGATGACTGACGACAAAAATTGATACAGTAAGTATTGTTTTTTAGTTCATATAAGCAGCTATGTAGGTGACGGCGTCTGACACCAACGTAACTGTAATATAACACAGTTCGAGAAATGTAGACCAAACCTGTTGACAGACTCGATCAGATTGACATTTCCAGTCTTCTTAAGAAGCATCTCAAAGGATATTTTTTTAAAAAAACTTTTCTCTTGCTGAAACACAAATAATACTTCAATCGATTTACTTAAATTTTCTCCACAAAATCAATGCACTCAATCCCCGTCCACACACCATACCACAAGTTCGGAAGCTTGAACTCGTCATCCGTTGCAATCGCTTGTCTTCGCTCGGCCACTGTTTGGATGGTTGTTTCCACAAACACAGCAACAGCAAACCTATTTCGTATAATGTCCATAGATTAAGGAAATGAGAACGAAGATAAGCGTCATCGTTGTCCACACAGGCACACTGCACAGCCACTCTGAGGCAACCGCAGACCAAACTAACCCACAAGCAAATGTAAATGTCCACAGCAACCGCAGACGACTGCCATCACTATGCAATTGGCAACCAATTACAGAGCATAAGCGCTGCTCCTTCACCAGGAGCCTTCCATCCGCACTCGTCCGACATTCCATTTCGTTTGCCATCCGCTGCTAATCACCTCGGGGGTCAGACATAATTGTATTTAAAATCTGCAGTAAATGTGGTAACGAACACCCTCCAGGACATGGCCACCAACTGCTTGAAGATGCTGACCCACATGGGGTGTCGATGGCCAATGGAGCCAATCACAGCTTCCGAGAATGATACGTCCAATTCGTTTGTTGACTACTTGACAACTTGGCTTGCTCCCGGTTTTCCGGAACATCGCTGTCCTGTCTCGATGGCAATTTCTCTGCCCTTGCCATGCACTTGTTTACGAAGACACTGTGAAAGGACTTGTCGGCAAATATTATTTTATGGCTTCCATTCCGAGCCAAATCATAATATTCCTCTCAGTCGCATTTTTTTTCGGCCTCGCTTCCTGTACAGCTAACCAGCAGAGTGACACAGTAAGACCGCACTCATTGAACTGTACGCCAGTTTGCCACACTTGGCCGCCCCAAATCAATATTCGCTCGATACTCAATTTCCATCCTTGACTCTTGGCCTCATTAAAAATACATTGCACCGTTGCCGGCATTCCATGGTCTTGACACACACTTGCCTCAGATGACCGCATTTAAGGACATGCGTACCTGTGTACGTGTGCATGCATGTGTTAGAGTGTATTCCCACAGAAGCTATTAAGGAGCATAAATCGAAATCAAACGTGAACCAGACCCCGGAACAATGCTGGGGGAGGGCGAGCAGCCTCGACTCTGGCAGACCTGAAAAAGAAACACACTCGCACATACCAGTGCTGGCCTTTCACTCTGTTCTGTGTCCCGATTGTTTGTCTAACGAAATCACCTATAAATCGCATGGACTCGACATGTGTGACACCGCCCATTTGGAATTTTCACAAGCGCAACTTAGGTACTACCAGTAACGTAAGCATTGGGAACGATTAATGGAAGGATTTTGCGGATCCCATCTTCTTCTGGTCGATTTCATATTTATTGGACAGCTATTTGGTCAGGCTTTGTGGCAGTCATTGCTTGACGGTCCCCAATGGAACAGGCGACATGATGGCTTGCGGCGAGGGGGGCGGGGGGGAGGGGAGAGAAAGGGAGGCCGCAGACTTAGAGATTGAATCGCAAGGACTGAGATGGATTTACACATAGAAATGTGGGGCTTTAAACCGAAGAGGGAAATGTGCATTGTGGCTGAACGTGATGGCAGGCTGAGAAAATAAGGACTGTTGCTACTACTGCTCCTGGAAATTGATTTGATACCGGTGAAAGATGGTGTTTTCAGAATGAGGGTTTATTTTGGAAATGGTGTTCGGGTGTTTGGAGCGCAATCAATCGATTTGGATCTCATTTGTGCTGGCTATGTCTTTGACAGATGTGCTAAGAAGAACACTTGCATAATCTTCATCCGCTTACTCAGGTGTGCTTACATGTGTCACCCGATTCATGCGAAATGTGTTGAAGATCAAGATGTGGGATGCCACAGATGTGCTATTAGGGTTTGGATCATTCTGCCCGGTAATATCTTCTTCACGAAAATGCATTTCTATCAATGCAATTATGTGCAGATACTTCTACTAAACACCAGAACTAGGTGGTTGAATCAGTCACGTACAATGTGGCAAGGCACTCATTTGTAGTCGACATCTTTGATTAGAGTTCATTTGGTTGGTAATTCCTATAGCAGCAGCAATGATAATGAGTGACAATTAATGAAGGGATCACAACCTGTGTGCATGTCACATGTTCCGTCTTATCTTCAAAAATCCAATGTACAATAAAAAAAAAGAGCACGGTTGGTGGTTTAATGAATGAGGAACTTGGTATTGAGTCTATAACTTAATTCGTGCGGTTTGCTAAGAGATGGCGTAACTTGTAATATTCCAGCTGCTTTTAAACGTTTTGAAATGGCTGCTTGAATGACAAACAGAAGTTCTGCAAGCTCTTCTTTTGCTTGACAACAATTTCCACGGAGAAATGCGTCCAGTTCCTCATCTTCAAACGTTTTTGGCTACCCAGGATCGTCTTCCAACCAAAATCATCACTTTTAAAACGTGGAAGTTAGTTTTGACACGTTCGCTCAGCTAGCGCATGTTTACCATAAGCTTCTACCAAAATACGATGACTTTCGGCAGCAGTTTTCTTTATATACAAGTAATGAAGCAGTACAACCCGCAAAAACAATTTTTCAGGCACAAAGAAATATTTGAGTGAAGAAAGTAATGGTGTTCGCAATGAATGACAGTAGCTTTCCAACGCATGTTCCAATAATAATAATGGAATAATACGAGTTACGCCATCTCTTAGCAACCTGCACGAATCTGGTTATAGACCCAATATTAAGAGCTTCGTTTTTTCTCAACAAAACGTTTATCCATACGATATGTCTGTCGTTTCTTTCATCGATACCTCTTGGACTTACGAAAAGCTTTTCATCAAATTTCAGATATATGTACATAAATGCATTTGAACAACACTCCATTTTGATGATAAATTTCGGGTACCAGAAGTTTTTGAAAAATTGTATATTTGAAGGAAATGAACAGAATCCCAAAATCCAAAATTGCCTTAAATGCTGACGATCCCAATTTGTCAAAATCCTGAAAGACCCAAAATCCAGAAGAGTCCAAAATCTCGAAATGCCCAAAATGTCAAAAACCCAAAAAATGAATATCTCGAAATTCCGCGAAAAATTAAAATGATGTGAAGTTTGCACTATTCGAACCTGCACCTTCTCCAAACCCTAAAGCGACCCCTAAAAGAGGGGTTGCAGGGGGTCTTTATTCACCCATACTTCTTCTTCTTCTTGTGGCGCTACAGTCCGGGGTGGACCTGGGCATTAACCAACATGGCTCTCCAGCCAGTACGATCTTTCGTCAGCTGCCGCCAGTTGCGCACTCCAAGTTGGTTGAGGTCCTTCTCCACTTGTGTGCGCGCCCTTAGCCAAGGTCATCCTCTGTGCCGTTGTCCCGATGGCTTAGATTCGAAGACTTTTCGAGCCGGAGCAGTGGTTTCCATACGCTCTACATGGCCTGAGTGTGGTATGATCAATGTTATGGTGTCAGTATATCTGACATGTAGGTGTGAGATGGCTACTAAAACAATTAATGTCTCTGGAACAGATTCAAAGATAGCAGCAGCATAATTAATTATAGCCCGTACAAAACATGTGTGCAGTTCTATTTGAGGCAGTCAATAGGCTTCAGTTTCGGCGATCACCTTCATTCGAGCCATAAATTTTCCGGCGACGAAAAAGGTAGAAGTTGCTGGGGGCCAGATCTGGAGAATACGGTGGATGCGTAAGCAATTCAAAGCCCAATGCGTACAATTTGGCCGTGGAAGCCAACGACTTGTGACACGATGCCTTGTCTTGGTGGAATAGAATTTTTCTCTTCTTCATTTGGGACCGTTTTTTTGCGATTTCTTCCTTCAAATGCAACAATAATGCCATGCAGTATTCGCTGTTGATCATCTTGCCTTGCTCAAGATAGTCGATGAGTAAAGATGCGTGCGCATTCCAGAATACGGATGCCATAACCTTGCCAGCCGACCTTCGTGATTTGGAAGCATTTCGCGTGATTCACCAGCTGCTGCCCACTCCGCCGACTGCCGATTTTATTATGGGGTGAAGTAGTGGATTTTTGTTTCATCAATTGTGGTATGTCACAAAATCGCAACAACTCTTGTTTATTCTAGCGAAACAGCTCCAAGCAGCTCTCAGAGTCATCGATACGTTGTTGGTTTTGGTCCATTGTGAGCAAACGCGGCAGCCATTTCGTAAACAGCTTTCTCGTGGACAAATGTTCATGGAAAATAGTGTACATACTGCCTTCTGATCTCTTTAAGGTGTCAGCTATCTCAGCAATTTCACAAAACGATTTTGTGAATTTTTTTACGTTTTCAGGTGTATCCACCTCAATAGGCCATCCAGAGCGTTCAGCATTGTTGGTGTCTGCAGGGCCATGTTAAAAGTCAGTATACCATCGACAGATAGTTGTTTTTGATGGAGCAGAGTCCTTGTAACACTTTTTAACCATTGCTGAGCTGGCACAGAATTTTTCCACAAAATTCTGTTGTTCCATTGTTTTAAAAATCGGAATAGCGTCACTTAAAGCACTGTTACATGTAACCTAATAATCAGATTTTCATAAAAATTTACCAGGTATCATTTGAATGTTTGTACTTCCTAAGAATAATACGGATTTTTTGTTAGTGGCGCTCCCTATATGCCAGTCCCGGCATGTGTTAGTTTTTGCTTGTTTAGTCGCCACTTTTCTCACAACCTCCATAGCTCTTGAGCCAATAAAATTTGTTATAAAAATGCGTTTGACCTAATAAATGCGTTTGCTTTAATAAAGAAGAGCGTTTGACCTAATCCTGTGTATGTATTAATGATACATGGGCGTTGGCGACTGGTTTACCTGAAGTTATAGCAATATTTTAGATTTCAGCGTACCCTCTAATATATCGATCGACAAGCTTCTTGTCAGTCGTCTTGTTACTGCTAAGATTATTTGGCACAAGTGACAAGACAGCTTTCAACATAAACAAATGGAGTGTCCTCACATGGGACTGATGCATGATTTGCCGCCAGACAGGATCCCAAAAAGAATTATAAATTACAAGACAACCATCTTGCATTGGTTTTGATTACTCACAGCGTAAAAATTACTCTTCCATAATGACGCCCCATACGACCAACACGGAGGTCAAAAACAACCCCCTTCTTCAGCGTTTACAGAAACGTCGAACTAAACTCGGCAACTGCCGGCACACACAGACTACCGCACTAAACCCACTGTATAGTAAAACTTTTTCAAATGTGCTAAACTCCTCGGCGTGTGCAAAGTATAAACTTTTTTGTTTTGTTGTAATTCCTCAATCGACATCCACACCCACAAAGTTGTCCGTCGTTGGTGGCGGACCGTTGCAGCAATAATTCAACTTCCCTCTAATGGCGCCCTTTCCGTGATCCCCTATTCAGGTTGGACACAGCATCACCACCAACCACACTCAGGAATGCGTTTTGAATTGAGTGCTTAACTCGTATCCACCCTCAACTCACACCGGTCACAGAGCCGAGTCGAGTATCCTCCACTTAGTCGGGGCCAAAGTCGGTTTCACAAGTAAAAACTTATTTTCGAATGATTTACGGGAATTTGAACACACACACAGACGTCAAGGCTTAAACCTATGCACCCCACACCACTTGGAGCCATATCATTAACTTAATTTTCCACAGCCCCCCCCCGGGCCGACCCACATCCTTTCATGTGTGGCAAAAGTTCCCAGATATTCTTGAATCAACACCGAAAATTAATTACTCGCACACATGCAACTAACCGCAGTCATTATGCCTGCCTCACAGCTCTGAATAACCTCTCGAATAAATTATGAGGCGCATGTGGTGTGGGCGTGTGAAAGGACTAAAAACGGTTCGCAAGACCGACGAAAGATGATTTGCAAAGACGGAAAAAAAGCAGAGAACCGAAAATGAAACTGAAACTGAAACTTTCTTTGTAAAACAAACTCGAAAACTTTTGACGCCGCTTGCTGAGGCAGCGACTGCCTGACATGGGTTTGCGGCGTGAAACTACTGACATTTGGAACGCTTGTCGCCAATCGGCGTCGGCATCTGAAATCGCTTCGAATGCAAGACCGGCAAGTTTTCACTCAATATCCGTTTCGAACTTCACATATGTGCGTCAATTTTAATTACTCTGTCTGCAGATGTATCCAGACCATGTGTGGGGCGCTCTTAATCGTCTCTTCATCCCCGCTCTTATGTGCAAAGTTTGCGGAAGGTTATGGCTGCAAGGGCAAGAACACGGCCTTTCTACTCGCTCGCAAATTGATGAGATTAATATTTATGCGGTACTTGTGGGGCTTATATCATCGCTTTCGTATAATTGAGCAGGAAGTCGATAAGTCCGGGAAACGTACTCGTATCCGCACGACGGAGGTCGAGGACATACTTGTGGCGTGTTATGCTGCGGGCGCCATTCTCGTAAATTGCCACCTAAGGGAGGATGACATACAAATGCCTATCGCCTTAAGTCGAAAGCCGGAAAGAAATACAACGGGAAACAAAAAAGAAAACAAAGACCAGAGAAAATTCCAGGATATCCGTGTAAATAATGCCAACCTATGGCTGTCGTGTTCCTAATTTTTCCCCACTAAGTCTGCACACAAATCCTTCTTCAGACTCTGAACTCCGTCAGTCGTCGTGCGGTTATTCTTTGGCAAGCGTTTTTACACCTCCTCCTCTTGCTGCCCGTCCTCCCGTCATCACTGCCGCTTGACAGAGAACACAGAAGACCCTCTGGGACTGCTGGTTTCCTTTCTCTTAATAGTCGCTTTGTACCCGATGAAAAGGATTTTCTCACGATGATGGGGACAACGCCTGCAGCCTGCTCGCTGTAGCAAATAACCAACCGCAAGATGAAGACGACGAAGAGGATGACGACGGTGACGGCGATGACGGGGAAGAAGGATCCGTCCGCATCGAGCGACTGATAGAAGGCAGATTTTACAATTTTCTCGTTGATGTCGTCCTTCACCTCATACCACCCACCGTATCCACCACCCTATGCGATTATTTATACTACCTGGAGGCCGTACCCTGGCGCGCACACACCAATACACACACAAAATCTGACGAAAAAAGTTTCAAAATGTAAAAAGGATTCTCTGCGCCACCTCCGCCCTCCCGGTGAGGGGGCGCTTGTTTGTTTTTTTATCAGGCAGGATCCCAGAGAGAAATAAAGGGGCTTACTGCCATGCCAGAGCTTAAATGACACACGAAAAGAGCAAGGGCACCTCTGGTGATGTTTTCGTATGTCACAGTCGACAGGGGGTGTGATGCCGTCGGGGAGCCACTTCCGTGTGTTTAACTTTCACCATCATGCACTGCTAAAGGTTCGCACAACGCATTCAAGCCGCTGATTGAACGATGACGACGCAGCGTAGATGACTACAAAATATGGTAATGCGCCTGCTGCTGAGCCAGAACCGAGCGCGGTTCTGAGACAGCGGTAGTGACAGTGCCTTTTGTGGGTGCGATGACAATACTGCTTGATATCCTACTTTCGCAGTGTACCTCAATGTATCGCAAAAACATTACTGCCGTATCAGATCCTATTAAGGAAATTTGTGTATGAGACTTAAGTAGGATGACAGTGATTACCTCCTCTCTGTCTCTGCACACCCTCGCTGCTAGCTCTGTGCCTGGTTGCGCTTTGTTTGTCAAGCTGTGCCTTTGAAAATTATGTGGAACAGGGGGGCTTTTGATTAACTGTCAGGAAGACGAAAGAGCAGCAGAGGGATCCTCTATTTTTCCTTGCGCGCGGAATGCTCTTATCTTCTGAATTTTTTTGTTGTTTTCGTTTTGTCTTTCGATTTGGAGCTGCTGCTTGGATATATGGTTACACAGGTTGGAGGACTTGTCTTTATTGAGCTCTAATTAAAGAACAAGCCAATAGAGAGTGCTAAGACGGCTTACGGAGACGAATTCAAATCAATAATTGACTGAATGGAAGTTGACGTAAGCTGGATTAGCGTGAATAAGAACTTTCTTGTTCTTGTTGTTATTCTTGTCCTTGTCACAAATTGATTGATTCTAGAATGAACATCCCCAACTTGACAGATCTAGCGACAATTGATGCTCGCAAAGGAATGGAGTGTGTAGAGATTGATTTGCACTGATGGTGTCGGTGAGTGTGAGCGAATAAGCAACTTAGGTAGCATGAGAGTGTTTTTATTGATGGGTACAGACATTACAGTCGACGGAATCGGTTTTTTTTTGTTGCATTATGTATGGTTCCAGGTTTGAAGGAAAGTCTTCTTAGGGTTGGTTCTGACTGGGTTAAATATTCCTGTTAAAAAAAACTGAACTGAAAAACTGAATGGTTTGGGTCCTTAGACTCAAGCTTATAGCACGGTACCTAGTTAATTTAACTAATTTCTATTTTTCTTAGGAGACGGGTTGACGAGTAAACGTGAAATATTTACAAGCCAAAAATGTCCATGGTGGGCTGCCGTGGCATAATGGAGCTTCTGAAAATGTGACGCAAATTCAAGTTGCGTGCCTTCAATTCTTGCACGTAAAGTACGCCAAGTTGTCATATACACCAATCCAAGCTACTGTCTGCTTCTACTGCTTTTGTACACTCTAAGCTACAGCTGCTGTATAGTCCATGAATGTAATTGGGAATAAAATTCGCGATTGGGATTGGTATAAGTGGTTACAGTAGGTTCAGTTCAGATGGACTATGTGCTCTGTAAATGCGCCAATTTTCTTCATATAGCTTAACCATGTGTAGACGAGGTTATGGTGTGATGATGTCTTATGATGACTTGCCAAAGAAAATATAACAAAAATGACACACCAGTTTGACAGGAGCCATACTTGATTTGTTAAAAATGCCTATTGAAAAGCAAAACTCACAATGAATAACCCTTTATCAGTAAATCTCCCTTGCTTAACTGTCGATGTTGGAGAGACAAACTAAACTAATCATCTCCTGGGTAGAAGCAACTATCTACACCCTCCCCTGTCTTCTCCTCCATTCGCCATCATCGCAGACAAGACCATATATTCGTCGCAGAATTTTTCTTTCAAAGGAGCCAAGAATCTGCTCTGTCCTTTTGCCGGTTTGCCTATATCACGTGTACAATGAGTAAATATGAACCCCTATGGAGCAGCACATTTCGGGTGGACACCCTAAAATACAAAATTCAAAAAATTTTTTGATATGTTCAAAACAACAAACATAAACAAAATGTTCCGAATGTTCCTGAAAAACAATTCAATATTATTAGATTAGATCAACTCAGGGAGCCGCATATGACCAGAATGTTAGTTTTGAAAAAAACAATGTGTTTTATTGGAATTTAATATTTTTAGTATTTCATATAATATCTAAAGAGTAATCTTACAAAATTGGAAATGCAACAAAAAATTTATTGATTCATCAAAGAAGGATCTGTGAGAATCATATGCTAAACAAAGTATCAAACAAGTGCTCGCCACGGCTCCAGTGACATGCAAAACCACTATCCGACGGTCCATAGTTTCAATAATTCTAAGATATCATTGAGATTTAAAGTCGTTAATGTGCTTTTTTAGCACAAAGAAGCAGCGATTAGCAAGAGTTATTCTTCGTTTGATTTCAGCGCTGGTGTCATTGTCTGAATTGATAGCAGCTTGTATCTAGAGAAAGTTTTTGACTACCTCAAAAATATCCGTCTGCTGTGACGTTCTGACCGAGACGTCATTGTTGGGTGTCCTTTTTTGTTGACAGCATGTATGTACTTGGTCTTGCCCTCATTTAGCACTACACCCATCTTTGCGGCCTCCCTTAAAATACCCACAAAAGTGTCATTGACATCACTCAAAGATTGTTCCTCTGGTGTTGGCGTTCGAGTTTTGAAAAATTCTTTCAAGAACGATGTGCAAAAAGTCGCATCGTCTTGTCTGAATCCTTTTTTGACATCAAAGGTCTCGGTTATGTCTTTACTGACCTTGATGGAGCAGCGTTTATTCTCAATCATCATCCTACACAAACGGACGAGTTTAGTAGGGATGCCACAACTAGACATTGCTCTGTGTAGCTCGTGTCTATAGATGCTATCATACGCGGCCTTAAAATCGATGAAAAGGTGGTTGGTATCGATTTGTTGCTCTTGGGTTTTCTACAAAATCTGCCGTAGTGTGAATTTTTGGTCGATGGTGGATTTTCCTGGCCTAAAGCTACACTGGTATGGACCGACTAGGTCGATGCGATATTTAGGAGACTGATGCCTCTGTAATGGACGCAGTTCAAAGCGTATCCTTTTTTATGCATCGGGCAAACAATGCTGAGGTTCCATTCATCGGGCATGTTTTCCTCCGACAATATCTTACAGCTCCTAACCAAATCATCGCCTCTCGCTTTAAAAAGCTCGGTGGGTAAGCTGTCAGCTAGTGCAGCCTAGATATGACAATCCTCACTTTATCCGGGTCGAGTGGCCGGAATTGTTAATTTTTATCGTGCCTTTTATTGGGGTTGAATGGTTCGTTCTGCCTGACAGCGGGACTAAGTTCTTAATCGCCGTTTGGTTTCTCCACATCCTCAGCATAGACTGTGACTCAACTTCGACAACAACATATCGGAGAGCATTAATTGCAGATTTCCGGGCTGGAAAAAAAGTGTAGGTTTTCTCTACTTGTGCGGGAACAATAGCATGCACAACATGAGTAGTTGTTGAAGAAGCTACCTAGGTCCTGGTCCCTTCTATTGACAAATGTTTTGGACAACGCATTTGTCTACGTTTGCTGAAATAAGTGACGGCTTCATTCTTGAATATGTATAGATGTCAATTGGAGCTGCGACAGACCATCTCCCAATCATCTAGATATGTGTCAATGGAGGAGGAAAGGATGGACACTAACAAAGCTTCCTTCGGAGGTTATAAGAAAAATAAAACTATATGGAAAGAAAATAGAAAAGCAGAGAAACTTGCGTCAAAACGAAACCATGCTTTAATTACTTTTTAACTTGCCAACAAACAGTTTCCAAGACCTTTAGCTTTAATCAAAGACTTGAGCAAAAACTGAAATCATGAATGTACCTCCAAAGTTGGGGGGAACTTCAACAGGGATAATTTAATATTATAGCAAACCCACCAATCTACGTCAGCATTGTAATTGCCCATTGTGAAGCGTGAATGAGTGAAGGCTTATTTGAGAAACTTGTCGCAGAACACTACTGTTCTTCGTCCAAGCGACCATTGTCATGGTTATCATTGTGACAATTGGAAGGGGAACTTCTTTGAATGAAACAGGTGAGAAGCGAACAAAGGACAGCGAAGAAGAAAGGAGGAAAACTCCACAGCCATTGCATGGGGTTCATCATCAAAACTTACTCAAAGTTTCTGTGTCAGTTTTATCTCCTTGTTATTTTGATTAATGGCGTTTTTTTTTGGTTGTGTTGTGAGCGATTCTGTTGACTGTTTTTCTTCTCGTTTTTGTGAGTGTTTTGATTTTAATTAAGTTCTCTCTCACTCAGCTGCAAGCAAAATGGGGTTGACCATGCACAAGAAATTCGGATAATGCCGTAATAACGAGCGACAATTTTTATTCAACTGAATGAGTGTGCATGTGCGTGTGTGATGTTTCAGTCATCTAACAAGCAAACTTCTTGCTATAGAAGTATGATCCCATTTTTGAAATATTTAATTACGTTTTTAAGCACATCCTTGCGGTCTTTTTCTCGTTCGAACAGAGTGATATAGACGAACAAGTGCAGAGACTGTGGCTGCGATGCGATGATGACTGCCAACCACTGCTTCCGGTCACTGCAGACAGAAGTGGCTCTAAGGATACACGCTCTAAGCACTTTGTCAAACCAAACTTGTGTTTGTCTTTTTTCTGCTCAAGGCAATACTTTAAAATTAGGGGACTTAAGTTTAGTTGAACGTTCACTAGAGAGCTTAGGTGGTAACGTGCCCGACCACTCTACTCCATTTTCTTGGCCAGAGATTTTTGCCTCAGAACTGGGGACTGCCAGTTCACATTTTCAATGCTTGTGTCGCATTAGGAGCTGAATACTGTCTCCACATGTACAGAGAATGTGACTGAATTTATGAATCACTCGGATCATCAACGGAATGGAACTAAATGAACTAAATGAACGAAATCAACTGATGCAACCAAAGTCCATTTGTGGCGTAATGGCGGCTACTAGAACCGGATGTTAAGGGAACTGGTAGTGAGTTTGACCAGAGGCCATATTCTGGTCCCTCGCACAAGGCCTTGGAACATCACTTCCAGCTTGACCGTGCGGTAGGTCCCTTTGTTGGAGTATCGTGGTGGATGTGGTTTAAAACCCAAATCGCGGGCAAAGTCGTTGTTAGTGTACTCTACTGACTGATCTGAATCATATTGTTCACCCTACTGATTCAGGCCAGAGGGTTAGGGGACTTTCCCGGTTCAGCATTCCTTCTCAAACGGGTGCTGCGACCTAGTGACCCGCAGTGGTTTTAGAAAGGCCTCGCTCCAAACCAAGGTGAGTTGATTGTCCCTCAAGCATGATTTCATTTGGTACTTGGGTAACTAGGGCATCTAGTGTCGCGTTATCTTCGACTCTTGGGAAAATGGACCCCGTGATATGTTATGAGCCGTTAAGGCAGGTGGTGACGTGAAATCGAGTCCCATATTTCTCACCTTAATAATTTAGTGGCACTACAGCCCACAAGGGACCATGGCCCAGTTTCTACTACAACTATTCGCGTTGTGGGTGCTTCTGTTCTCTTACCAGTAGAAGGTACCTCCAATTTTTTGCCGCCTCCGAACGGCAAGATTTGAGAGGCTTTTCGTAGACAATTGATATTCTTTGAGTGTTATCAGCAACTCGAAAGAGGTGGTGTCGCAAAAATATGCGAGAGGTCTTGTCCGCAAATCGAACCTAGACCTTCGGTGTGCGGGTCGAAGCTCTTAACCACTACGCCATGGCGACCACCTCTCTCCCTCTCTGTCTCAGCTTACCGGTTTCAAATTCTATCTCTCCCGACTTAACCGGGAATTGCTGTGACGACCGAACAATTTAGCAACTTGCTTATGTAGAATGTGTCGTAATAGCTGCTGGATAGATAAGCGAAGATGGCTAGGAAAATACACTTAGTCCTATAAGAGACCATGATGCACCAGATATAATCAACAAAAGCCTTTTAGAGCCGTTGGGGAAGATCCATAGTACCATAAATCAAGGAGAGGGGTAAAACTGAGACCATTGAGAAATTAGTTGACTAGGTACCTGTTTGTTGAGGCAAGTCAGCCCCGGAAAGATGCAGATCAGGGGTAGGACGGTTTCTGGCACTTTCACGTCACTACACCTTTTAAGAAATCATTCAAGGGGACACATCTCGTGCTTACCAATCAGACAACGTTCGGTTATGGCACCCGCAACCAGGCTTATGTCCAATCTTTTAAGCCATAATAGCTGTCTAGAGCGTTAAGGCTCAAGGGAGGGTATTCTATAATTAGACCATTTTTGGATCATCATGTGGACAGTACTCGATCTACCTTATCAATCGAAGACTCATGCACAAAAATGTGTGAAATCATGCAGCAACCCATTGCAACCGCTACTCCTACTCCATAGCGAATACTTAATTGAACACCCCATCGATGAAGGGGCAGACTTCAGACAGTGTAAGTTTGGCCTATTTTCCAAAGTTGTGCCCAATTGGTAGACTGCGTGGACGACATTTACGTAAATTAGCGAAAGCAACGAGCCGTAAATTATGCGTTTACAAATAAAACGATGGAGGGGGCAAAAAAGGGGTCTGTTGGTGAAAGGGGGCGAAATAAATGATATGCCGTCTTCAGAATCTAAGACATCGCGGACCGAGTTTCAGTGCGGGCACCAACTCCGACAGTAAGCGACTTTCTGTACATTTGCTTCGTAGTTAATAGGGACAGGAACATTGGTGCCGTAATCAAGTCCAGAGTTACTCTTTCCAATTGACATCTCCCTGGGTTTAAGGGAGAATTGAGTAAAACGAGCTTTTCTGAAAAGATCAGAGTAGCCTTGGACAACGGAGTGATGTTCCTTGTCCTGATCGATGCAATAGAGTCATAGATGGAATGATGCAACGATGCAATGGTCTCTCTCTCTCATTTTATTTTATGCGCATAGCATACGAAGCCGTTCCTAGTCTAAGACCAAAGAAGACAGACTTATGCCAAGTGTACTGTCATCTTTGGAAGACAGGCTTGGATTAGAAGTGGCAGTCAGAGGATCATGTGTAAGAAAAGACGATGTCTGATCCTTGTCACACCCAATTAAAACCACCTCTCAGAAAATGATTTCTAAATCATTGAAAAAGAATGCAAGCATTCTGTCGATTGCCTCTGAACTATAAAATCATGGACACCGTTTTAAGCATTTGATATAGGTTGGATTTTTTCGGGACAACAGCTCTGTCGGGAATCTTTTTTTAATTTTCGATAGTGCCTAGAGGAGAAATTTAAACTGTTTATCGGAGGAGAAGCACGTGTAACATATAACGCCTAGCCAAGTTTCTGGATCTAGAAGAAGGCATAGGAGTCACTAGCTTCCCGAACCAAAAGGTCCTCGAATTCGAGAATTTGTGACAAAGCACCAGATGGCATTTAAGTTTAAGTACACACGTAGCAAATGAGAGAAAAGATTGAGAAAGCTCTCAATTTTGTGTAAACAATAGGAGAGTCTTAAAACATTGAAGACCACCACCACAAGGTCCAGCTCCACTCGAGCAAGAAAAAGAACTGAGTTTATAGGCGGGTGATAGTCTACAATCCGAGACGCTTGGTTGAAGCCCAGGTCCACCCCGGACTGTAGCGCCACAAGAAAAAGAAGAAGAAGATGGTCTACAATGATGACTGCTAAACGGTGTCCTCGCCCCACTTATCAAGACTGAGGATGGACAAGACGACTTTTGACTGTCTTCTAATAAGTCCGCCGTTAATGCTCCATTTTTTCGCGGTTTTCTGATCACTTTCTCCTTCCATAATATAGGCACAAGACAAGGCCTTTTCCGCGAATCTCAAAGTGCCGCAATCAATCAGTTTTACATTTGCACCATTTAGAAATTCCAGAACATTCTCAGAAACAGAGTCATATCTCATTTCACCTACCACACCATCGCCCGAAATATTAGGTGACTGGGCCACACATCACCTTTAGCCCAGGCAGAAAAACTTTTTTAATTTCCTTAGAGATTGCGACAAACCACCCTCGCCGGTCAGGATGTTGTGGATGGTCCGCCCTCGCTCCGTCTATCAGGGGAACGAATTTACCTCACTGATATATCGCATTAACTTTTCACACATTTATTTCGTGTCTGTGCGCGTGTGACGGATGTGGTATAGATTACCAGCGCAGATGCTACGAGACACAGTTGTTCATTTTGAAGTGTGTTTTCCATTTAAATTTAAGCTGCTTGAAAGGACGAGTTTGCAAGTATGCAGAAACGAAAAAAACACTATTAGAGATTTAAGTTGGATTGCCGCAGAAATAAAAAAAAGCCAATATGTGATAGGAATAGGATTTAACAACCACTCGTGTCCCCTCGTATTGGGATGAGTTTGTATTTGACAGTTGACCTTAACCACCAGATACAGTCATTAAAAATTAACTTAACTATGATGCGTGCCAGGATTTTGGTGAATTTGCACCTTCCTAGATGATGCTCCGATATTTCCGATGAAATGAATTCTGAGCCTCCAATCGTGTCTCTTCTGCTTCTACACCATGCAATCATGTTTCAGGTATGCACCTGCCGTGTGCACTGTTGCCGGCAGGAGAACATTTCCAGAAGTAGACGAAGCTTCACAACAAGTCAACCGGGCAAAGTGGTTTGGCAGAACACGATAATTCCTCCACCGTCGGGCCAGTTGCTCCAACCCATCCTTCACTCCACTATCTCTCGTGCAGGCACTTCTATCCACAAATGCACTTCCAATGTACCCAAACTGTGCAGAGCCACACATGAGTGCGGCAAAAAACTCCATCTCCCTGATACACTTAAGAGACTTTAGCTGCAACTTAAAAACGAATCCTCAAAGCCTTTGCAAACCAAACAAGCACGCTTCCGTGCACTGTGCTAATCCGACCGTTGTTGCTGTCTCTGACAACGGAACGGTATCCCTGCCTGTTCGATTGCCGTCAAACAGTCCTCCCCTCCCCTCCCTCAGGCACCAGACAAATCCGTTCGCCAAGTGCTCCATAGATATGAAATTCCAGCTCTGCGGTCTTACATTCGTGGTTCCTGACCACACGCCACCCTCAAACAATACCTTGCAGAGCACATCACACACCGAGCGTGTCCTTAGCCAAAACTCACTGTCTCGTGTCGGCCAAAGAGATGGATAACCAAAGCGCTCTTTCCTTTGGCGTTTCCGGGGGGATAATGCATGTGATAATGCCACTGGGCGAGGATTTGGTAGCAGCGCCTCCTGCAACTAACTGCTGGATTAATGTCGCAACGCAGATTGATGGTGACGCGTGGTGATGACGGTGGTTTTGTTTCTCCGGCGGCGTTTGCCGGGACAGCTTCATTCCATGTCGGTCGTTGTGCAATCGCAGCACAGCCATGTAACGGCTGACCACACACCCAGTCTGTATGGTGTACATTTTTCGAGCTAGTCCCGAGGCCAGAGTGAGTTTTGTGCGAAAGCATGTCACTGGTGGTGGGTAAATGGACGCGCGAGTGGATCCTTTTTTCTGCCTCTGCGTGCGTGAGTCCATCGATGAAAGGTCATTCAATTAACTCGAGCCCAGCGCACCGCACGTGTGTTGCTCTGTCTGTGCACTTGTTGATGATACCCAGTCTCCCTCCACCCACATCCACCAGCATCATGTGATGAACATATCTGTTGACACTGTCAATTTGTAAGGCACAGCGAGAGAGGTGTGGGAAAAATGGAAACGAATTTCAATTTTAAGCACCAGCACAGACAGATGATAAGTGGGTTTGCGCCCGGCGAAGAGACGGACTAGGATTTGTTCAGCTGTCATTGTTTGAGTCGTTGATGTTTGTGATTTCGTTTCCAGCTGACAGGCAGTCAAGTACATACGGACGTTGATTTGCAAATTGAATTTCAATTAGACGGTGTCAGGGAGGGTGGACTTTTCTTCCTTTGGCGCTTGTGTGCTGATGTAGAAGCCAAGGACGATTCTTAGTGCCTTTTGCGACTGGAGATGGTGACTGGTGACCCTGGGACCTTACGCCGGGTGAGATCTTTTTATGTTTGCTGTAAATGAAGATGTTCTGACCTTCAGTCGAACGAAGGTTTCTCCCCTCCCTTATTGAGGCGGAATGTTCTTTCATGTTCTCATTCGCATCACACTGTAATGCTACCGAATGCTCTTGTGCACAGCTTGAGACTTTCTGAGTTGGAAAAGTGTCAGTTATATTCTGCTATGTAGGCGGCATTGTGGTTGGACACACATTTTGTTTTGAAGTCCTCTCTATCTTTAAGTAGGGTAAAATTAAATTAATGTCTGCCAGTGTGGGAGTATGAGAATGCATACCTTTGAATGTAAAGCGACTGAACTGTTGTTTTGAATTCGTTGGGAAATTGTTTTATTCTCCAAAAGGAATGCAGACAGCTGGGGCAAGAACTTGACCAATGTTCAGTCTCAAAGCGAGTGACATACCTTATGTTATCATGAGGACTGACTGTATGTTGCATTCTGAGAGAGTGAAGACTGGAATCAAAGGAAACGAAAATCAAAAATTATGAAAGGACATTACAAAGAGGTGGTCCTCAAATTCAAGAAAAGACTGTGCACAGTTCTTAAGCGATTGGAGGACCTGCTACAGTGTTGTCTAAGGAAATGAGTTCTTGCACCTCAAAAAAGACATAATTCACAAGAGTCACACAAATTGTCTCTAAGGGAGAACATTTGGAAAGCACGTACGTAATAGATAGTGGATGCATTGGGATGGATTTTAGCTTCCCCTGTACTCGAGCGAGTGGGTCTACGTGGCGTTGTGGCTAAGTGCGTCGACCTACACGCAGAACGTCAAGCTTCGATTCCCGGATTATTTTAGGGTACCACCTCTTTCGAGATGCTGACAACATTCAAAGAGTATCAAGTCTATAAAAAGCTTCTCAAATCTCGCCGTTTGGAGTCGGCAAAAAACTGTAGGTCCCTTCTATTCGTGGGAGAACAGTAGCACGCACAACACGAGTAGTTGTGTTAGAAGCTCCTGGTTCCTTGTGGGCATTAATTAATCCAAATCCTGCATTTTCTCTTTTCGTAGAATTTGGCTGTCCGTACCCAGCAGAGAAAAACGATGCTGGTCATTGAGATATTTATTTATCTTCTGTCTGCTTAAATTGACCAGTTTGCCGTTTAGTTTGGTTTCATTGCTATGAGTAGCCGCTTTCTAATCAAGTTTAGTTCTTTAATGGCAGTTGCCCATCTCTGCTAGACGGACATTACATTCCAAACCAAAAATACCATCCTTCTTGTAAGTAGCAACTTTAGACCTCAAGTGAGCAGGGATCAGCTTCTCACCATAATCAATTTATCGTGATGTTGTGCGTGCTGTTCATCTCTTTCGTGCATAAAGGGCCTGCAGTTTATTACCGACGCAGAACGTGACGTTTTCCAACGGTCGAAATACTGATGTAATAACGGGTGATTTTTTAGCTATTACCTTTTTGGGCATCACTGGTTTAAACAGCTGACGCACGTTTCGTGTTTTGTTTCACTGTCAAACATCTTCAGATTGGTACATGGTTAAATTATGAATCATGAACAACGCTTGCAAGTTATTGAATTTTATTATCAAAATGCGTGCTCTGTTAAGAAAGTTCATCGCGCACTTCTTTCATTTTATGGTCAGTTCATTTTTGGCTCAATGGTCACGTAAATAAGCAGAATGGTTGATTTTGGAGTGAATATCAACCAGAAGCTTCGCAAGAGCTACCAATGCATCCAGAAAAGTCACAGTTTGGTGCGATTTATGGGCTGGTGGCATCATTGGACCGTACCCTTCAAAGATGATGCGAATCGAAACGTAACTGTGAATGGTGAGCGCTTCCGTGAGATGATATCCAACTTTTTTTTTTGCCCAAAATGTAAGAGCTTGGCTTGCATCACATGTAGTCTTACCAAGACGGTGCCACATGTCACACAGCACACGCAACTATGGACTTATTCAGAGGCGAGTTCGGTTAACGTTTTATTTCACGTTCGGGGCTGGTCAACTGGCCAAAAAGTGGAAGTATTTCTGATGCCGCAAGGACTGTGCATCATCGGAATATTGCTGCTCTTAGTCCAACTGTTTTCCCTGCTTTCGCAAAAGCGGAACATATCGTACGTCTCACTTTGAGGCGTTTTCAATTTGCTTCTCCAACCTTATAGTGCCCTACTGATGCATGCCGGGTATTGGAACAACAGATAATCAACACTGATGCTCGTACAACTTCTTCAGTGATGAGGCAAAATTTCTTACTCGGTGGGAATGTAACAAAATCAAATTGCCGCATACACCTCTGAGAAAACATTTAAGTGATTAACGTGGTTCCGTTGCATCCAGCTAAAAGGGACTGTGTGTTACCCTCTATGTTCAAGACGTGTCACTGGTCCGTAATCATACGAAGATGCCATTCAATCGACACAGAAGGAGTTGGCCGCATCATAACCGATTTCTTTTGATCGGCGATTGAGGGTTGGTCTGACATGGTCGTTATGTGGTCTTAACAAGAAGACGCCACAGACCACGCAACATCCAGTACTTCAATGAATAATTTGTGTCTCGAACTAGGGTATTACCATGATGGCAGCGTTGCAAATTACAAGAAAGTGGATGTAAAAAAAAAACAGCAAAATTGGCAGAAACGGTTCAAAGAGTGTAGGCTCGAATTGAGCGAAATCCTCTTCGAAGTAGAAAAAACTGGCGCCTGAGAGCAACATATCGTTCAAAGGGATGCAACACATACTGAAAAATGAGATCGGGCTCAAACCATGTCCAAGGCCGAAGTTGACGATCGTACACCGTAACAGAAACAAGTTAGAGTTAAAAGAGAGAAGATGTTGCTTTGCTTCCACAATGGGCCATTATTTGCTATCGAATAATTTGTCAACTAACAAAATGACCGAGTTTACTTGCCAGAGAGGTCCTTCGAAAATGTACATCTTCGGACGGCTACCAGAAAACAGGAAACACCAATGGTGATGGTTTGGGCCGCCATGACCGCCGATGATCGATCTCTGCTCATACTTGGGCCATGGTGTAGAACTTAATGCCGTGAAACTGTCTAAGAGGCACTTTCAAGCCGTCAAAGACGGTGGACAGTTCAACAAAACTCAACATGGTCTCACAGAGCGGGCGTCAACAAAATGAAATGCGGGACTTCATATCCTCGACACAGTGGTTTGCTAATTCTCCGGATGCAAATCCATTGGATTTCTTTGTCGGGGTATTTTGAAGGCAAAGATGGACACTAAAAAATTGCGAAGGCTTGAACCATCTCAAGCAAGTACTTCGCCGGGAATGGGTCGAAATACCACATAGCTACTTGGGTGCAGCGTGCAGTGCTTTCTCCGACCGTCTCTGAAAACTACTGATTCAATTCGAAAATTCATGTATTTTCCAAAAAGTTTTAGTTTTGGCACAATTACATTTTTTAAATAATTTACATTCAACCTGTTTATGGGTTCAATGCTAGAAATGTGCCCAAATCGACTGTTAAAACGTCTAGAAATTCGTATTGAATTTGTTTTCCATTGCATTTTCTCCTGTATCAACACAACATCCCGTGCCTTAGTTTATTTCTACAAGCCATGGTGAGGTGAAAAAATGTTCAAATGTTGTTTAAACATTTCCCTTAAATGTTCACTGAAATTAGAATAATATCCTGTCACTCCTTTCGGCTCCACACTGATCCATTATCGTAAATTGAATTTGTTGGGGGAAAAAAAATAAATGTATCGGTATTCAATTCACAAAGCAATTAGAGTTCAAACAGATACACAATGAAAAATAAATTCCCAACTAATGCACGTAGAGTGCAGTGTGCATTTCACAAAGTATTTCGGTGAATATTTTTGTTTTCACTGTTGGAACAGCAGCACAAAACAACACCTACTTCCAGACAAGTGCAGGCCGCAATTCTGCCCGAGCCCTGAACCTCGTTTCGATTACCAAAAATCAAATAAGCGCGCTGAATAAAAAGCAAACACCGAATGGAGTAAAGGTTTCTATCCGGCAGTTTGTTTGATTTAACACCAATCATTTTCAATGCACTGTCCCACTCAAGCTTAAAACGATATATTCAGTCAACAAGTTAAAAAATTTAATAAATTGCCAAAAATTTACCTTAAACACATTTTATGCATTCAACTGTATGTTCGAATGAGACGAGAATAAAAAAAAATTAAAAATTTTTGCGATGACATGCGAACTTTAATTTTCAATGAGGTATCATAATTGAATTGACTCGGTTGCGGTGGGAAATCGATTTAAAATATTCCGGAGCATGAACATAACAAGGGTGTGCATGCATTTTGAGAGCAAATTAATTTGCATAGATTACAGGGGATGCGATGCCGGTGTTTAAACTCAATCAGGTGGGGTGCTCATGAATTTAATGCTTTGTTGTGTTTGTGAGAATATTTGACAAAAACAAAAAAAGGAGGCGATATCTGTTACAGATCGACAACAAGAAAGCGTAACAAAATGCGGTTCTGTCCCTATGCAAGATTGTATAACATTTATTAAGATATGATGAGACCAAGAAGACCTATTGGGACAACTCATGTCTTATATCGTCAATGTTCTTCAAAAATGCCACAATTTAAAACTCGTCTCTTATGGGTTCCTGTAAAAAATTAAGCAATTTTTTTGAAAACTCATTTTGAAAATTTTCAAATCGATCAGGTTCGAATGGAATATTTCATACCGAGAAGAATAAAGAAAGTACTCTAAGCTGTATGACAAATTGCAAAATCTGTGCTAACCCGCACAGTCATTAACCTAAGATAACCATTGCTTGACTGAAAGTTAAGGGTCAACTTCGTCTTTTTCTTCTGCTTGTGGCGCTATTGTCTGGGCTGGACCTGGGCCTCAACAAAGAAGTCTTTCCACCTGGCACCGTATTTGACCAGTTGCCTCCAATTTCACACTCTAGGTTTGTTTTCTTTTTCTTAATCGGTGTCATCGTCTCGATGGGCGATGAATTGTTTCAACGTTTAGACTTCGAAGACTCTTTGGGCTTGAGTTGTGTGTTTCAAATGCCTAGCAGTCCTATAGGTTCCATTCATAGAATGCATGACAAGGCGTGGTTCGCAGTACGGTCTATGGAGCCCCTCGTTGACTCTTCTCCTACAAAAGCCATCAACTCAAACCGGCCCAAAGGTTAAACGCAGAACTTTTCTCCCGGAAAAACTAAGAGGAGTTATTTTGCGCTTAACCTCGTTATTGCTATTGTGGTGGTGGTTGCCGTGGCGTAGTGGGTCTGTGCGTTGGCTCACACGCCGAAGGTCTAAGTTCGATTCCCGGTCGGGACACCTTGCATTTTTTCACGTCACCACCTCTTTCGAGTTGCTGACAATACTCAAAATGTATCAATTGCCTATGAGAAGCTTCTTAAATCTCGCCGTTCGAAGTCGAAGTAGGTTCCTCCTACTAGTTTCTGACAATGCTCTGGGTGTCTATTAAAAGCTCCTCAAATCTCGCCGTTCGGAGTTTGCAAAAAACTGTAGGGCCCTTCTACTCATGGGGGAACAACGGCATGCACAAGATGAGCATTTGGTGAAAAAGCTGATACCATGTGGGCTGAAGTGCCACTTATTGTTATAAAGTCTATTGTTCGAACTATTTAATTGAGATCCGAGGTAGACGAAGTGCAAAACTACATCTAAACTATATGTGTGTACAGTGTCGTTGTGGCCAAGTCGTCGAAGTGATGCGTCCTCTCTCGATCACAGCATATAGTCTGCTTTTTCCTCGCTCACTGCTGAACCCATTTTTTCTACCTCCGTTACGATGCAATGCACATGCTACGTTGACGGCCCGTTACGATCAATCACATTAATGTCGTCCGTGTATGATAGCTACTGTTCGGATTTTCGGAAGATCGTACTATGGGGAGTGAGAGTGTGCCAAAACAGTTTCTTTTGGTCCTTAGAAATCTATATTGTCAGGGCATTCCCTAAATCAACAAAATCATTTGATCGCAACGGACATCAATATCTTGACGTGGAATATTTCTTAATGGTCCTTAAATTTTAAATTAAAAAAAAACTTTAGTGTTTTTTTTCAGATGTTGTCAAATTTGTCAACTCTATTTCCCGCGGTCACAAATGTGGACATAACCTCCCGAAAATAAGTCCAAGACTAAGCTTTAACAACAATCACTTGATTCGTTGTTGCTTGTTCTTGTGCCATTAAGACTATATAGGACTAGCACTTGATGCAGACTAAAAAGAACGAATGAGAAGTTTACTTTGACTATGAGCCGTATCGGTCACTGAGAAGAGGTCTGATGTGAATTTGTGTCAGGGAGAAATAAAAAAATTTCGTAGACAGAATGCAATGCAAATTTAATTATTCCAAGGCGAGTATTTATTAAACCTACACTTCCTAGTGAACCTGTGCCTAGGTCAACGGTCATCGCCAGCTGGAAACGATCAGTTGCCATTTGCCTCCAGTTCTTTTAGGTCCCCGTCTATTTGTGTACAGGGGAACACAATTCAATCTCAGTCATCGTCTATTGCATTGTACCATTGCCTCAGATTCGAAGACCTTAGGGACCTAAAGAGTCTTGTTCCTTTTCTGAAGACATTTAATCGGCAGCTTGCTGCAGTACTGTATCGTTCGTGGTTAAATTTCCAGATGCCATCATCGCAAACATAGCGACAAGGTACAAACACAAAATTTTCCCTTGAATAGCTTCCCTTTTTTAATAGCCTCCATGCTTCTACGACAAAAAGCAGGACTGGGATGATCAGAGTGTTGTGTAAAATGATCTTAGTCTATCGAGGTCCATTTTATCCTAATCACTCCTGAGTGAAATAAAACAGCGACTGTGATACGATCCTTGATTTCGGAACTTTTTCTTTCATGTCCCTGTTATTTTAGTGTAGATAGACAAGGTTCTTACATTCCTCGTGTATTGTCCTTTGCTCGTTGACTATGGTCAACAGTACTATGTTTGTCCGTATCCTCCTGGTTGCCTCTAAAGAAATAGCTTTTTATGTTGTGTGAGAGTCGGCCTAAAATATAGTACAACCTGCAAATGTAGGGCCACCGATATATGTAATTCGGACACTCTGCCTATGGATCGCTTACCTCGCTGAGGCAGTGAGTGCCGCTCTTTACAATACATTGTTTAGCTTATACGCCGCCACATGTATATCAGGATTCCGCCGCCATTCTAAACGAAAGTTGAGCCATGGAACAGACTTGATCTCATCCCTCTTCACTCAGTAACCTCAAACAAGTTCCTACATGGCCTGAATTCATCTTCTGTCAAAGGAAGAATTTCACCACGTGGACGTGAGAGTGAAGTTAATCGGCAGAGAATTTCAAGAGTTTGAACTCATTTGTTTTGTATTACAATTTATGAGGGCAGTTGCTTAAATAGTGTTTATTACGCCATGAAGTTACGCCATGAAAAGCACTGCTTTACATTTAATAGGTTGACGGCATCCACCACTAGCACTAAAAATTACCACATTACATGAATAATATGTGCGCAACTTCCACGGCTACAACACTGATTATTAAATGAGATAAAACTCAAAAAGAGTACTACTTATTTTTTAAATTGCAACAGAAAAAACGTGTTCTGCAAAAAAATCACAAATGTAATCGTTTTTTTTTTTTTCATGAATATTATATCAAAAATAAATTCGCATTACTTTATTGCAGAGGTGAGTGCACCGCATTCCAGGAATCCCCATCCAGCCGGCTGTAATTGAGCTTGTGATTAAATTAACTCTATTCCATTGATGAATTGTCCGCAGTGTGTAAAAAATACGGGTTTTTCATTCCATTAAAAACTGATGGGAAATCAGTTCAAACTCAGATTATTTACATGACACATACACATACGCCAGGACAGCGAAAAATATTTATGCAAATTAAGTACATGATGCTCACTACATTTGTTATCCGGAGGATTATTTATTTCATTTTTAGGGACGAGATTATGCTTTTATGAGTTGGAGTAGTGAGTTATTCTAGGGGGGTATACTCTCTCTCTGTCTCTTTCCCTCTGAAGAATATTTTGTTGATGAAACAATTGGCATTAGCGTTGAAACTAATTTACAATTTGCTATTAATACTATCGAATCATATTCCTGTAAATGGAATATTAAAAACAATGCTTCTATCTCTTTTAAGCTCAGAGTCAACAAAGTTAAAACTGAGTGGAAACCGGATGTTAAATATCGTGTCATTTAAGCGATTAAATCTTATGTGCAAGAAATAATCAAAAGTAGAAGTGCAAGTAGTCATTTCCACAAACTTCAGATTGTTCAGAGTAATTATTATTATTAAAAATGATTCTGGAATTTCCATGACTTATCTCCACAAGAGAGCTTGACAATTTGACTGAAGTTAAAATGTTAACAACAAGAACTTGAAGACCTTTCTTATCTTCTGGCAGTTGTGCGATATGTTTTCCTTCGTTGTTAATTTTTTGCCTCTTTCTTTATATTAGGTTGTCACATATCTTGCTTCCGCCATATTGTCTTTTGAATTTTCCAGCTATGTACAAAGCGCTACAGAGCTCGTATAGTTTGAAAGGTCTTGACATAACACAAAAAACGACGGTATGCATGATAAGTTTGGACATTGCGTTCAACAGTTATAGACGTGTAAGCATGGAGTTCAGTAACGCCGAAATTCGCGCTATTTTAAAGTTTCTCTTCATTAAAGGCATATCCGCTAGAGAAACGTTCCGTGAGATTAGTGGTGTTTTGCGGGATGGTACCCTATCATTTCGAAAAGCGGAAGAATGATTTCGACGATTCAGTGCCAGTGAAAACTACCCCATTGAGAAACCAGCCGGCGGAAGACCTGTTACGACGAATACCGATCGAATCATGGAAATCATCAAATTGGACCGGCATGTGGCATCTGATGATGGGAGTTAGTCACCAAACCATTTTGGTTTGATGTTTGGGTGCCGCATAATTTGAGGCAAAAAAATCTTCTTGACCGAATCAACGCCTGCGATTCCCAAACAGAGGCCAAGCCGGAATTGATGGCCAGGAAGGTCTTGCTGTGTGTTTGGGGGGTTTGGAAGGGAATCATCCACTATGAGCTACTCCCATATGGCCAGAGGTTTAATTCTACAATCTACTGTGAACAACTGGACTGCTTTAAGCAGGCGATCAACCAGAAGCCTCCAGAATTGGCTAACGGAAAGGGTGTAGTGTTCCACCAGGACAACGCCATACCACACACTTCGTTGATGACTCGTTAGAAGCTAGGGGAGCTCAGATTGGAGGTTTTATCACATCCACCATATAGCCCGGACATAGCGCTAAGTGATTACCACCTGTTCCTGTCCATGGCGAATGCCCTTGCTTGGCTTGTGTAAAGTGGTTGTCCGAGTTCTTCGCAAATAAGGAGAGGGGCGTATTATGAAGTTGCAGTCTAGATGGAAACAAATTATCGAACAAAACGAGGCATATTTGAACTAAATCCGATCACTGTAACACTTTTTAATATATTATTTTTTTTATATATTTGCTTAAATAAATATTTATTTATGCATTTGTTTTGTTAATTATTCATTTACTTAATTAATTATTTAGTCATAAGATTATTTTTATCTTTGATTTTATTTTGATTTCTTTTTATTCGTTAACTATTTATTTATGTATTATATTCTTTTTTTTAGTGGTCACCGTGGCGTAAGGGGTAAGTGCGTCGACTCATACGGCAAGGTTCTAAGTTCGCATTTTTTTAAGACACCACCTCTTTCAAGTTTCTGACAGTGCTCCAGTTTTCTATTAAAAGATTCTCAAATCTCAACGTTCGGCATCGGCAAAAAACTGTATGTCTCTTCTACTCGTAAGAGAAGTGCAGCACGCATAACACGAGAAGCTAGGTCCTGGTCCCTTGTGGGCTGTAGTGCCGCAAAATTATTATTATTGTTTTTTTTAGCAACTATTTTAATTCATACAATATCAACATATTTAAAGTTTTGTGTTTCACGGCCACTTCCCGCTTCCCTCCAGTGATATCAAGCACGTGTTAGATTTTAAAAAAGGTTTTTGGTAGCTTTTCCTTCAAAATCATGTTATAAATAATCCTGTGATATTATTATAACCAATTGCATTAGTTGGTGAGTAAATTAGGTATATCGCCAAATCTCTACAATTACACCTTTAAAAATTAAAGCCATACGTCCACTTGTTACATCTTATTCAGAAACGATCGCTCGATATACGAACTGGCACTGTCATGTGACGCAATTATGAATACTTAAATTTCCATTCTATCCATCTTTCAAGTCAAGGTAGATTGACATCTTCGAGGTCTGTTCCAAAAATAATTTATTTTTAATTTCTCTCAAAAATTATTTATTTATTCATCAATTTCTACTTTGTCTCCCTCAAAGTAGTCCCCCTCAACCATAAGACATTCTGCCAGCGTTTTTTCCAATCCTCAAAGAAGTTCTGATATGCACTTATTGATATCCCCTTCACCTCCCTCATTCGGTTTGTATATCATCATTCGTGGCAAAACGCCGTCCTTTCATTGGTCTCTTCAATCTTGAGAAAAAGAAAAATTCGCAAAACTCATGTCAATACGGTGTTGTCTTTGCCCAAAAAATTATGTCAAAATTCAGTAATTTTGAAACGAGCTTCGCTGCCACACGCTTCATGCCCAAGATTTCCGTAAAAATTGCATAGCATGAGCCAGCTAATGTGTCGGTATCTTCAATAGCTTCTTTAATAGTGATTCAACGATCCTCCATAACAAATTTCTTCACATTCTCAACATTTTCATCGGTTGTTGATAAGTTGGGGCTTCCAGGGCGAACGTCGTTACACACATCTTCTCGACCATCTTTGAATAGCTTGTACCACTTGTATACATTTTCTTGAGCATCACTCAACGTAAATCACTGTCAACATTTCTGATTTTCAGCACCATGTTTCACACAAAATTTAAAACTCTTTGATCCTCTTTTTTTCGACAGCAGGATGTCTCCGAATACGCAAAGTACGTCTGACTTGTATGCCTCTCACAAACAAAATAAATATGATGTATAGTCAAAACTGCAAAATTTGAGACGTGAGTACCAACATAACAAAATAAAAAAAATCGATAATCGAATGAACGTTGCCCGCGAAGTTTGAAAATTCACTTTATTTTTTGAATAAGCCTCGTGTGGTCACTAATGCCATCAAAAGCAATGCAGAGCAGAGCACTGATCTCGAAACCGTAGATTTTTTAGATATCGGAAAATTATATCCTGTTAAGAGACGTCTCTAAATACTTAAAAGTAGTCACTCTTTGACCTACATAAGACTTCGTGTGGATGGGCACGCATCAATACTTTCGCGGCTCCTTAAACTGCAGGAAAATTCTTCCAAATTTGCAGTTGGTCGACACGCAAACGAGGTATAATTGCGTCCTCATTCTGACCGCACTGAATTCACGCTTGTCAATAGTTCACAGTTCTTTTGCCATCGAATCTTTTTGGAATACTCACGTTTGCAACCAGACCATGCCTGTCCTGTGCCTCCTGCCAGCACAAAAAATAAAAATATTCCTTTAACGAAAAAAAAAATTTAATTGTTCAACCTCCTGGCGAAAATCAATCCGAATATTGTTGTAGTTTTCATCAAACTAATATGAAAAGTCATCATTCCGCCGGCAAGCAAACCACGACCACACCAGCGTGCAACAACTTTCACATCAACATTCCTGACGTACTTTTTCCGTTAACATTGTTTATTTGAAGAACGGGGGAAAGACCTGCCTTTCAAGGAGGCAGTAGGGTGGAAAAACAAATTAAAATTCCACCGCACAACCCTGAAAAATATCCCATCCATTTATGGCACATTCGGGACATGCCCGCTCCAGTACGTTGGAAATTCCATTGCAACTTGTAGCCTTTCATGAAAGTTCCGACCATCGCTTCACGGCACACCGTCGCTCTTGTGCGACATGTATGGCCTGCTCCTGCTGATAAATTGCCATTCTGTCTTCCGCACCGATGTCGCTGTGAGACAGAAGAAACAAAAAATTAAACTCCCTTCCATTTTATAAGCTCTGCTCGCCTGCAAGAAAAAAAAACCCAAATCAAGTTCTGATCAAAAACCCGGTACATTATTCACATGCACATAAGTTCCCTAATTACAGTTACGACGTTAACATAAATTTGAATACTGTTTCGCAAACCGTTGTCAGCCATACCTGAGCTACCTTTGATCTGTCAGAACTTCGAAGGTTCTGCCCTCCCGCAAAAGGAGAACCGCCAGCAAACATAAGATTTAATTAAAACACCGCCAACCACCGACCCTCCTGTAGAATTCCAAAATTACTTGTTGTGCTCGGCACTCAGAGGGGGGACGTGTGCGACAAAACACAACACAACTCACTGTTCGTGAATAATTTTTGGTAATTTACTGTAGACAGGCTGTGGCTATGGGGCTGGGGGGTGGGGGTCTTACTGTCGTTTGTTTACCCTGATTCTGTGCACCGGTGTGCGTTGGGGTTGGTACCTCAAATACTATAAGATGCGCGCACAGAAGCCGAATAAAACCGCGCTCTCGTTGTTTGATTCCTGCAAAGGATATAATTAATTGTATCCTGCTGCACGACTGCAGCACCCTGTCACACGAGTGGCAGCGGCGTTACGTGTACTCAGCAAACGTCAAGAAAGCCTCCCCGAATGGCATGGTAATAAATGGCAATTAACCTCGTGTGCATTACTAGAAACACAAACATCCACTGAGTGTGCGAGAGGACTGCGAATAATTTACTCTTGGCAAATATTTGAGTTTCGTAAAGATGTCCTTGTTGTCACACACTACCCAGTGTCCTCTTTTCCATGCCCCTGTCGAGGGGCAATAAAAGCCAAGGATGGGCAAATATGCTGTCCGAAATAAACGTTTCACTGATAGAGAGAGAAAGAGTGAGAGAGAGAGAGAGAGAGAGAGAGAACGGGAGAGTGTGTGTAGCGAATGATGTTGTCTTGCACAGAGTGTTCTGCTTCAAGTTGTCGTTGAGGACCCAATTGAATGTTGAGCAGGATTATTGATTCTGAGAAAATCATCGGAAGTTGGTGACTGGGTATGGTCGGCTTGAAATGGAAAATCTCTGGAATGTGCTTAAAAATTATTTCGACATGTAGTGGCGCGAGGAAGTGGAGGCACTAAGAGCGCTGTTTTCTGCACCAGACACTAACGGTATTATGAGGGCATTTAAGGGGACTGCTTTTGATGAAAATGTCTGTCTGTTAATTATTGAATTGAGGAATTTATTTCATGAAAGTATGTTTCGGTGTGGAGTTTTCTTGTTGGGTGCTCTGTGTAGATTTCTAGGAAAACAACAAAATTTGACTTGTAGTGGAAATCATTTTGGAAAGAAACAATTGCAGTGAGTAGATGACACTTTAACAAATTTAAGCCAGCTATTAAAGGAGATTAAGGCATGACAGACGTTGAATTTTGAGGAACTTTAAATTCTCTTATGGAGATATATTGAGCCTCTGGCATTTGAACTGAGGAATTTGCTGCTTAAGATCTATATCGGGACATGGAGAACGGAAGTAGCAGTGGTAGTGCGTTTATTCATTCACTTATTTCCTCTTACAAAACGACCATTCTTAACCCGCTAAGCGAAATGCTTATCTGAAGGTGGAAACGCTTGCTTATATTTAAGTTCAAAAGACTGTATTTTAAATATATTTCATTTTGTGTGTGTAATAGGCTGTAAAAGACGTCGGTCGGTCATGTAGTGCATTAGTGTGGTCATCCCGTAGACTGCTTTGACATCTAATACTTTTGCTGCGTTGCCTCAAGCCAGAATCTCATATCTAATTCGAGACTTAGCTAGTGTGTAGTGAGACTTGTTTTTATTCATCTATTCAGAGAGATCATAGCAAGATCATAGCATTTTTGAGCTCAAGACGAAGGAATTTATGGCATCGCGCCATTAAGAGTTGTTGTCGTTTGGTACTCCAAGAGACTTAAGTCGTGAAAGTACTTCAATTTCATAATAGGTGGCTAGAAATGGACAACAGTCATTTCTGTGGTAAATAAGGATGGGTGTAGCTTTATTGGATGGGGTCCAATAAATTAGTTTTTGCAGCATTTATAATAAGCCCATTATCGTGGCACCATTAAGATACCGGGAATAATTTTCCATTTAACTTTTCTAAATTATTGAATGAACAAATATTTTTGCCCCTACTGTCTTTTGTTATTTCTTGAAGTGTCAACCAACTATTTGGTATACGTCTGGCACACAACTGGTAACGGTTATTTTTTGACGAGGACACATTGTGACAAATTGATTCGAAATTATTAATATACGCACCCAATGTCGAAACTCGTGGGCGACAATCTGTTACCTCGACAACCCTAATTACACGCCTAGTCCGAGAAAGCCAGAAGAATCCCTTCAAACCAGTAACTGAGCTCAGAAAAGACTTACAGCTTGTGTGAAACGGTTCGTCACAGATTAAGGGATCATCATTTAATGACGTGTAGTCCAAGAAAGGTCCCTCTTTTGACAGCAAAACATGCAAAGAAGCTTTTAATATTTGCGCAGCAGCATCTGATATGGCCAGCAACTGAGTGGCGCAACGTGTTATGGACTGATGAAAGCAAAATCGTGTTGTTTGGCGGGAAGGGATCTCGTTTCTACGTAAGAAGCTGAATATAACCCCAAATGAACAAATAAAGTGGTTAAACACAGGGGCTCAAGTATGATGGCGTGGGCATGTCATCCCTATTATGGAATTGGACCTATACACTCGATTAAACCCATCATGGATCAACACGTCTACGTTAATATTCTCGAAAATGTTATGCATCCATACGCTGCGGAAGAAATGCCGGTTTTGTGGGTCTTCCAACAGGATAATGACCACAAGCACACCAGTAAAAAGGACAACAAATGGTTTAAGGATCATGCCGTTATAGCTACAAAAGACCATGCATCAAAATATGAATTTTAATAGAAAGCATCTAAACAATAAAATCATGCAAGAAGATTATTGATTTTTACGATGGATTAGTTTTAAGTTGGATAATGAAGCAGTAGTCACCGTGGCGTAATGGGTAAATGCATCGACCCCCAAGCAGAAGGTCTAGGTTCGATTCCCGGATGGGAAACCCCGCATTTTCTTTCGAGTTGCTGACAACACTCGAAGACTATCAATTGTCTATAAAATGCTTCGCTTTTGAGGCCTTCAGTTCAGCTTAGGTATTCGATAAGCTTTGTATTTCAGGAATTAGCATAGACATAGTTACGTTTTTACCTTCTCGATGTAGTGGGTTTTGTTTTCGAAGGCAGTAGGACTTAGGACCTTTGTCTTCGATCCATGGTCTCCAAATTTAGTCAGCTTTTACCAAAAAGTCTGCATATCAGGCTGGGTTCTAGTTTTGGAACACCAATGGACCAGTATTCATAACCTACCGTCGCAATGTTGCCGACATTGTTCAGAACGTGCCATTCTATTCTTTCTTCTTGCAGCTGTAGGACCTGACTAGGATAAGTAGTCTTCTTCACGAAGATTGTTAGGTTTCTAATCACAACGATAGCTTTGAGAGTTGATGCGGTGCAAGTGTGCATGTTTTGCTGAGACCTGAAGCAGTGTGTCACTTTTTCGGAGAATTTTTTGGCTACGGAAGCATTAGAGATTAGGGATTTCGTGATTGCTATATATAATCACTGTTTGAAATTCCAAGAGAGAGAGGCTCAATTTTTTCCCGTACTATGGCTAAGCCATATAGAGCGTATGTACACCACTGTTCTGACCCAAAAAGCCATCAAATCAGAGACATTGGGACAATGCACCTGAGAACAGCCAAGGATGAGATGGCTCACACAAGTGGAGAAGGACCTAAATCAACCTGGAGAGCACAACTGGATGCAGCTGGCAAGAGATCATGCTAGCTGGAGAGGCATGTTGGTTGAGACCCATGTCCACCCCGCACTGTAGAGCCATTTGAAGAAGAAAAAGAAACGAGATAAAATGATGTTCTGTCGCGAACTTGATAAGGAAGTTTTAGTTGAGTCGATTGTCCAAGATAATTTCAATGTATTTAGCTTTACTGGAGTATACTAGGGAAACACTGTCATGCAATGAGGGTTCAAGGTTGTTTTGCGTTTTCCTTGTGAGAAGCGGAAGAATGGGCCGCTGAGATTGATAGACAATCTCAGTGTTACACCATTTTACGGCCTATTTCAACGCGCCTTGAGTTCCGAAAAATACTGTCATGTTTTGCTTAAAGATAGAATCAGAAGGCTATCAATACAATATACAGTGCAGTTACCATATCGTGAACAATCCACAATGACTTAACCTAAGTGAGCTTTATGCACAAAGTAGGCGCCGTGGTGTAGTGAGTGGGTGCGCCACACGACAAAGGTCCCAGATGCGATTCCTACACAGGACATCTCGCTTTTTATTTATGCTACTGCTTTTTCGAGTCACCGACTTACAAACCAAAGGTTTCCGGTTTGGTATTGGGACTGAATAACTCCAGACAACTCCTGTATGCTCATCATGCTCATCACCGTCTACACACAGTCTGCACAAACAGAAGCCACTCAGGGCATAGCATTTAACCATGTTTGCTTCAGTGGTGACAGTCAGAGAAGCACTTTGTTGCAGCACCATATGGTTTTGGATCTCTTGGTCTTTTGACTTTAAAAGGAATTCTGCATCATTCTCAATATCTTTTCAGGCCTCGTGTACAAAGCACGTTGCGAATGATATCCGTCAGCCCGGAAAAACCTTAAAAGAAATCCATTTCCTGTAGAGGTATTAAAGTTCACATTTCGTAGCAGTTGAAAAGAAATCCATTCCAAAAAGCCAATTATTGAGTTCAGACATTGATGAAAACACTATTTGACACAAAATACAAATCATCCCCTACAGGGAAGTATGCTAACAAGCTTCTTCACCTCCAAATGCCACATGAATAAGGGCAAAAACACAAATCCCAGTATTCCAGAGATTCAAAAACGTTCGACAAAAAGCAAGCTTCTGTAAATGTGGCATTACTCGCTTCCTCATAAAAGAAAGAAAAGTTTTTAAACTCAATCCACGCAGCTTTTTGTGGGTTAATGCTGCCACAGCAAACAGTGTTCACCTAATGAATTTTAGATCTACTTTCCTGCATGCTACCCATACACGAGCAGTTTTTTACGCATGACATGAATTTACTTTTGCCTTTTCGGAGAACTTGTGGTACATTTAAAGCAGCAGCCTGGAGTAAGGGTGACTTAGTCATTAAGGAGGATTTTGCATTTATTTCCTTGCATGCACCCTGAAGGACGCTGTCCTTTACAGTTTTCAATATTTTATACCATTTTCACATTTTTCGCATGTTTTCACAGTTGAAGCTCAATTTAAGTTTGGATGATGCAAAAGGGCTGTAGCAGTATACCGACCCAACCAGGAAATACTTGGAAAAATTCCTCACTCCTGTGGTTCCGTAGGAAAGAGTATGTGGGAGCCTGTTAAAAGGAAATTTAATTTAAGTGCTTTTGGAGAATGCAATTAATTCGGGGGCATAGGAAATAATGTCCAATCAGTCCTTGGGTTATATCTTCTTCAATTTGCATCAGCCTCGGTTTATTTGATGACTTACCAGAGTGTGTACACTCAAACGTTGTAACAGCTGATCCTATGACTTGTGAAGGGCGAAGACTTTACAGAAACCATAACTTTGATTGACAGTAGGGTGGCATTCAAGTTCAAGTTCAGTTCAAGGGTATCTATATTCGAATTGGAATGAATTGGATAGCGCTGCAATTTACGAGGAATCTTATCTAAGTTTGCAGGCGATTTACTGTTTAATGCCACATACAAATGGCGGAATTCGAAAAGCTTTACACAGGCAAATAGAATGACCTGACTGCCATCAGCTCCACGAAATGATAAAAAATTCCAAGATGAACGAAAGTCCTGTCCGGGGATCAAACAATAACGCCACAGCGACGACGTGATTGAACATCCTTAGGTAAGCATAGTTCAGTGAAAATCTACAGAGCATATTGAAAGTGAAATGTTACTGGCAGGGACTCGGTGGCGTATGTGGAACATTTTCAAACTTAGATTTTGCTGTGCCTGTGGGACATTTGCAGACTCTGGGGCGTATGTGGGACCACTGCAGATGAGAATATTTCCAAACTCTGAGGAACGTAGGAAATATGTTGGGACTGTGCGGCGCATGCAGGCTATTCTCAAATTTGTGAACGTATATGGTATTTGTAAAATTTTCAACGTATGTGGATCATTTGAAAATTCTGAGGCGTATGGGGAATCTCTTCAGACAAAAACATGTTCGAACTTTGGAACACTTGTGAAGCATTTAAAGACTTGGCAGGAAATGTGAAGCATTCGATAGCGTATGTGGTTCATGGGCACTTGGGGAGCATTTTCAGAGGACTAGTCGTATGATATATGGAAAATTTTTGTATAAGCTGGCACACGTAAAGCTGTTCAAAGCACAATGACGTACGAAAAAATGTTAAATTTCTTGGACTATAGAGAACGTCTTTAGCCTACGTTGTCTGCGAAAAGGCTATACACTTGGTAGTATTATTTTTTAAGGATCGATGGCTGAGCAGAATAGGCAGATCCTGAAAAAGACTCAAGAAGTGCAAATCGACACGCACCACATATTCGTCGATTTCAAGGCCGCATATTTCAGCATGCATAGAGACGAGCTATACAGTGCCATGCCTGGCATTCCTATCAAACTTGTCAGATTGTGTAGGATGATGATGAAGAATTCTCGCTGCTCCGTCAAGGTCGGAAACGAACTCACCGAGACCTTCAATGTCAAAAAGGGTTTTAGACAAGGCGTCGCGCTGTCATGTTGCTCTTTAACATCATCCTCGTACGTAACCCACAAGTCAACATCAGAGGCACGATCTTTTAAAAGTCATTTCAATTGCTAGCTTAAGTCGACGGCATTGACGTGATTGGACGAACACAGCGAGCCGTCAATGAGGCGTTTGCTGACATTGAAGCAGAAGCGGCTAAAATGGGTCTAATAGTTAATGAGGGCAAAACGAAGTACATGCTGTCATCAAGGAAGGACATACAACAACACAACAGACAGAGCGTCACACTAGGTAGGAGAAACCTCGAGGTAGGCATGGACTTCATCTACCTCAGCTCCGCGGTGAATAGGGACAACAACACCAGTACCGAAATCAAGCGCAGAATCACTCTTGCCAATCGCTGTTTTTTTTTTGGGTTCAAGAGGCAATTGAGTAATAAAGCTCTCTCTCGAAGGACTAAGGTTGCTACGCCTACGTTATGGCGCGGAAACCTGGACGCTGAGGAGGCCCTTAGTTTTTCCGAGAGAAAAGTTTTGAGTGCGATTTTTGGTCCTGTTTGCGTTGATGGCATCTGGAGGAGTTGCTTTAACGACGAACTCTAGCGACATGCGCCTAGTCAAGCGTCTTCGGATACAAAGTTTAAGATGGCTGGGCTATGTAGAGCGTATGAACACAAATACTTTGGCCCGAAAAGTCTTCAAATCTGAGCCATTGAACGCAAGAGAGGACGAGCTAGGCCAGGCTGGCGCACACAAATGGAGAAGAACCTCAACCAACTTGGAGTGCACAACTGGCGGCAGCTGGAGAAAGATCGTGCTGGCTGGAGAGGCATGTTTGTTGAGTCCCAGGTCTACGCCGGACTGAAGCGTCACAAGAAGAGAAGAAGAAGGAGGCTTAGGAGAACATTGTGAAACTTATTGCCACATGACAAATATTTGCAAACACCGCTGCATATCTGCGACGTTTTCAAAATATGGGCCGCTGATGGTTCGTCTGAGAAGTACTTTTTTTTTATATACTGCAGAACATGTTTCTGCGTATAAGGAACATTGGAGAACACTGCGGCTTTTATTTGACTCTGTGGCGTCTGATCACTATAGTCACAAATATTTACTATTTTACATTTGAATTGTCGCTACATTCTCTATGTGGAAAGATTTTAAATCTTTGTACTAAAAATAATTTCTCCTAGGTACACTTTCTTTAGTTGTCGTCTTACTTATGATAAAATGACAAACAAACACATTGTTCAAATATCAACAAGTCTATTGGCTTCCGTCCTTCTGCCGACAATGCAATTAAGCGACAAATCCTCAAAAAGCCCACTTTACACTGAAAAAATCTCAAGGTCAAGAAATGCCGCATAAGTTCCCTCTCCCACCCTAAACGCTGGTCCAGTAATGGTAATTCATCTGCGAGACAAGTAATTCCTTCTTTTCTTGTTAAGCAGCATAACACCCTCCATCGGCAATGCAGATCAACAGCTGTGCCCTTGAAAGCGAATGAATGATGGATGACACGTTAATTGCCAGGCACTTAGCTCTGCCGAGTCACTCTGTGAAAGTGATACGCCGAAATGACAAATGGACTCAAATGTACGTCTTCTAATCACTCTTTTCTCGCACTAATCGACGCAAGGTCACAGCCCCATCCTCAAACTGATGGTTTCATTCCATCTCCCATTCCAGAACAACTTTCACTTCAATCTTCTGAAGCGTTTTGCACAATCACATCTTACCTCGCTTAGGTGACGTCTCCAGCACAATACGCTCAAGTGGGATGACAAGATAAACAGATTCATTCAAAAGGTAAATTTGATGTGACTGCGCCCCACCTCCCCGCGCCAGGCACCACATTCATTGACATTCACAGGCGGACGTCGCAGCCGTTTTGTCCCGTGTTAAACATGCTTTCAGGGCACAGGAGTGCACAAGTACCATAAAAAAAGGAGCGAGAGTCGGTCCTTTGAAAGGACGCTGCTTCAATATTCCAATCACAAAAACGCAGAAATATGTTCGGCATTTTTCAATTGTGTCGCCCACTGAGCCCACAAAGAACCTCACGAATTCGGCCCGTAAATCCCATTACGCTCCGGTCTTGACTATGTCGCGCGTCGAGGTGCTCCTGCCGCCCAGGAATATGAGTCCTTTCATCATGAAATCAATTTAATCAACAATGGAATTTCGAGTACACGAATTTGCATTCATAATCAGAATGAGTTCCGTCGTTTGTGTGCTGCGACGAGTGGACGGAGTAGACGGAGGCTGGCAACCTGGCCAGTTGAGCCTTAATCCAGTTGCTCTTTGTGAGGGTGTCGATGGCCGTGGCCAACTGCGGTATCAATGCCAAAGCTCGTCTGTTCCGTACGTCCGGAGACCGGCAGACCAAAGGAGGAAGTAATAATTCCTTCGCAGAAGATAAGTTGCCTTACAGCGTGGATGACTCTTGCTATTTGCATATATTCGAAATTGCGAACGGGACTGGCTTCTTTTTCGCTGCTCAACACAGTGCTGGATTTGTTTTGGACAGGCAGAAGACTGTGGCATAAGTAAGGGCGCTTTATGCTGTGCGTTACAGAGCCAACGTTAAAAGTTTGCTGCTTGAATTATATGGACTTGAAAGTGAGAAACACTTATTACAGAACGCTGAACAATTTGGAGACACTATTTTATCTCTCCAGAAGTATTTGCCAAACCATACTAAACAAAAATGGTGAAACAGATTGATAGAAGTCACGTTTGATCTATCCAAAACTGCTTATTGATAATCAAACTTCACGATGAATCCCCTTTAGAACCCGCCGTCACTCGCTTTCCTACGAAATTAAGTTTTACCCTGACTCTCAAAAGACCAAATTTCCTCCCCTGGGCAAAACAACCCTTGAAGGAAGACCGACACGGAAGCTGTCAGGCATAGTGGAGGCATTAATCTTCAAGCGTATGACAATGAGAATCGTTTAAAATGAGAAGGCTTGAAACATCCTTGTAATTTCAAATTGCTTAAATAAGTGACTGGGTAAGTTATCAGGATCAAGGGGCGAAGATCGATCACAAATGACAACAAAACTTGGATTGACGACAAACAAGATTATGTTGAGTTTTTAGCAAGGTTGCGAAACTGTAAGGAAATTGCCCAAAATGAGCTACTAGAGCTTGGAAATCGTTCCTCTACTTCGTAAAAGTCGAACGCTTGAAAACAGAAAGGTAGTAGATTTGCACTATGACAATGCCATGTCAAACAAATCTTTGACTACCCGGACCAAATTGACGAGACTTTCTTGGGATGTGTTGATCCATCATTCACAGTAAGATAATAAGTGTGATCGCTCCAGTAACGTCATCCAGTCGCTATCGACCACAAATAGTGCGCAGGTAATAAAAATTAAACTTGAGTGGCACTACAGCCCACAAGGGACCACGGCCTAGCTTCTACAACAACGACGCGTGTTGTGCGTTCGCTCACAAGTTCACTCGAAAGAGGAAAAAAATGCGAGGTGTCCCACCCGGCAACCTAACCTAGACCTCCTGAGCGTGGGTCAACGCACTTACCCACCACGCCACAGCGACCGAAATTGAGGTTCCTTAAACAAATTCTTGGGTCCGCTCCAATTTGCTTTCTCGTATAGTCAGTCTGCTTGGGTCGAGGATGAGGAATTGGCTGATATGGCACAGTGGTGACTACGGCGGGCCTAGAGGTGACAATAAACAATAGAGTATTTATCTGACGATTGGCTTTAAATTTGAGACGCGTCATGTCTGGAAAGCTGGTAAGAGTTTGAAAGGCTCTACTCTTCTCAAATCGAGTCAATATGCTTACACGATTCAGCACATTTGTGGATGCAAGCGAAAACGCATTTTTCTTCCTGGTAGAGTGTCTACGTGGCTAGGCCATGTAGAGTGTATGAACACCACTGCTCCGTCTAAAAAAGCCGACGAATCTAAGCAATTGGGACAACGCAACAGAGGACGATCTAGGCTAAGATTGCGCGCACAAGTGGAGAGGAACCTCAATCAACTTGGAGTGCGCAACTGGCGACAGCTGACGAAAGATCTTGCTGACTGGAGATGCATGTTGGTTGAGGCCCAGCTCCACCCCGGAATGTAGTCCCACACTGACGTTACATTGGGCATTATATTTTATTGCATGTGGGTAAGTCACTGGGGCGGCTTCGATGAGAAAAAGGAGGACGGCGGCATGCTTGTGGATGCTCGTCTTACCTCGTCGGACGGGGTGATTCTTATCCACCTCACTCACACATCACCCAAAGCACATAAAAAAGAAGTCATGCCTAAGCTAGCTAAATGAAGATAAAAGGGAAGAGGAGGAAAAGGTTGTAAAGAAAAAATCCTAATCCCCTTCCCTGACAGCGGACGGACATCTAAGGAAGGAAAGGAAAAGGGGGGTTCTAGGCCTATGCCCTTACCACTAAACGAGGCCCGAAGGTTGTTCGCGGAGCTAAGCTTACTTACATACTCACCCTAAAACTAAGCCTACTCTATGCCTATTCTAAGTTATGACTACCTAGCTTCACTCTACTATGAAACAATGCCCATTCAGAGTCGTTCTGTGGTCAAGGTACAGTATGAACCCGCGAGTGCCTAATATAGTTGGTAAAAGTCGCTCTCCTATCCCTTATGTCATATTCGACATGAACTTTTCTATCTCTCTAGGCGAATCTGTGAGAGATGGCCCCTTTTGCGGAGACGTTGTGGATGAATTCCAAAGCTGTACTCCCTTGGTTATGTGGAATCACGAAAGTTGCAGCAATTCGTCATATTCAGGCGAAATCGCAGATTTCTAAGTAGAAATGTAGAAAAGTTCAGCATAGCCCACAAGGCCACAAAACGGAAGATTTTGTTTGGCTGTCATGGCTTCCTGCGGTACTCGTATATGTTCAAGAGTGCCTCATGTTTTTGATTGGGGTACATGGTCGCTGTGACGAAGTGGGTAAGTGCGTCGACCCAAACGCCGTGGGTCTAGGTTTGATTCCCGGACGGGACACATCACCAAATTGTTCATGGCACCTCTGAGTTGCTGACAACACTTAGAGAGTTCTGAATGTTTATGAAAACTTCTCAGATCTCGCCATTCGGAGTCGCCAAAAACTGTAGGTCCCTTCTACATGTGAGAGAACAGTAGCATAGCACAACACGAGTAGTTTTTGTAGAAGCTAGGCCCTGGTCCCTTGTGGGCTGTAGTGCCACTCAATTATTATTACATGGTTAACCAATTCAAATACAAATTCCTAGTCTTCACAGCAAGGGCAGAGGAACTGTATGATGTTGTGTCAAAGTGAAAAATTGCATCACCTCTTCTGCTAACAGTTTAAATAAACCCACTTCGACAGTCAGTCAGACTATAACCTTAAGTTCTAGTGTCACCTGCTGGTCTTTAAAGAACTATTTGGACGGTCTTGCCAGTTGTCCCCTTTTCCGGCTTCGTAGTCGCACTTTCAATTGATTGACAGGCACAGATCTATCTACAATACAAAACTGATGCTCAGTGAAGAGTAAAAAAATACAATTTTTGCCAATTCTAATCGTCTAAATTTTAAGCATTCTTTTAGAAAAATATTTTTCCTAAGGCCCACTCATGATCACCTCCGCTCCTGGCTGCTGGTAGTTACTTTCTCCTTTTTGGCATTTTGCTAAATTTTGTGTGTGTAACTTGCACTCAAGGGCTGAATGTCCTCAAAAAATATATTTCAAATCTCCCCTTACCGAAGGCAGCAACATTCCCGAATAGAGTCAATGATCAAAAAAACCCTCTCTCCAATTGCGCTTGCAACTATTGAAAACCGTTCGTCGGGAAAAAATTCCCTACCAACAAGGAATCAAATTGAATTTTTCAATATTTTCTCTAGTGTTTGCCTAGCATTTGAATCACTTCCTCGTCCACCCCACTCATCCCCATCGCCACCTCCGTCCGCCTCAGTCCACAATCGGTTCCTTTAAACTGCCAAAGAATGTGCGACTTCTATTCCTCGGTGTATTTTTTGAATTTTTAATAACAACTCCACAAGCACATCAATCTGTGTGCAGCGCGTCCGTCCATCCGTCGCTGAAGCGACGATGATTAGGGGCTACCAGAGAAGCGCACGAATGCAAATTGGCTTCAATTTCTGCTCCGGGAATAGAATAGGGAGAGTGGAAAAATAAATAAAATAAATTGGATTTCACACCACACCGCATCGCTTAGTGGGAACTAGGGACCGATTGGCAGGCAGACGTGGGGACTGTAAAGGGATCGAGTGGACGACCGGCACGTTGCCCCAGTTGTTGGGTATTATCAAGATTCAATGAGATTAATGATTCCACTAAAACTAAAGCCGGATGGATGGACTTCATGGGCACAACGACAAAGATCAGATGAAAGAGTTTTTTGTTTGCTTCCCTGATATTGGCATCAACAGAGACAAAGGACTGAGTGTTGGACGTGTGGTGAGCCCTTAATAAAATCCACATCCCATTGACAATGAAAATTGTATGGCTGCCGAGGGGGAAGAAGGTGTCCCCTGAATGTTGACCACTGGCAGGGGTTGTGTGGGCGGTGGGTAGTTTTGACCACAACATTACACAAGACATTAAGTGCAGGCACACTCGTGCCGGGTGGCCCTATTTGCCAGATAAATAGTCTCGTAGCAGAAAAATGTGGACACTCGATCCAGAGGGCGTTCCCGGTGCGTAAACAGTGGCATCCGGGAGCTTACAGAAGTATTAATGAGGCTTTGGAGAGGATGCGATTAGGAGGCAGAAGAAGATGTCCTTCCTGGAATGTGTGCGCATAGAGTAGTCCAAAAATTTATTTCATTACAACGAGTTTCCGCAAATAACTGCCGCAAGTGGTTCCGCACTGCTGCCGTCACTCAAAACCACCCTCAACCTTGTCCGAAGTGTTAATTGAAACACTGCTCCCCCGGAACGCGTCACACATGTGTGCGGCCGCCATTGCCCCGGGGCATGACATTCCGAATTTGATGGAGTAAAAGACACAATCACCACATGGATTGCCGCGCCCCACGAGTCAATGAGTCATGGCCTAATGAGTTCTGGATGACATCTCATTTTAATATCTCGACCTTCTGTGCCGCCAAGATGAAAGCCTGTGTGTGGCCACAGCCGCCCCTCCACCCACCATCCAGGCCATTCCGTTCCGTTTGGAAACCTATTACTCTCAATACGAAAGTTAATAAAGAAATCCGTAAAATACCGAAACGGAACCGCATTGTGTGAGCGCAGATGACGGCAGGCTGGCTCAATACACGCGTCACATTGCCATTGCGCGACGAGAACGGCAACGAGGACGACGCCGACGACCTTTGCTTTCAATAAATCTCATCCGGAATTTAATGGATGCGCACCCGGATGGCAATGAGGAGAAGCATCAGGAGTCGTAAATAACCGCAGTGCAATTTCATTATCCATAAGTATAGGTGCGGAGATAGCGGATAGCGGAGCCAAGCCGAATGGCTATAAACGACCCGGTACCAAGGCCATTATAAGCGGATACGCCTCTCCCCCCTTCCAGGGACGACGACATCATTGAGGACAATTGGGGTGGGTGGAGAGTGGGGAAGAGGGAAAGGATAACAAATCTCAATTTGAAAGCGTTTACGTATCGCGGCGTGTGTGCCTCATAATTCCCCAGCCAGGGAACCAACTCGTATGTTGTGCAATAAAAATTGTTTCCTCACCGAACACACAGATATCAGAATAAATCATATCCTCGAATGTCCTTGTCGCCGTCGTTGTCGTTTTTCTTCTTTCGCTTCCTTCTTCTGACCCCATTGTACTCGTATTGTCTTAATAGAGCGCTTGCCACCCCGGAAAAAAGGGTCAACGCAGGGACCCAAAGGGAACTACTAAATGAAAATCAATAAAATGACGAAGAGTCCGAAGAGGAGAACGACACGACGGACGGGGTTGTGATTATTGTCCCGGTTGTGGATCCGTTGAATGAATGGCGAAATAATCACGGGAATCTCGGTACTTAATCTGGATTTTCTGTTCGCAGTTGTTCTTGCGTGGTGTCAAGTTGTCAACAAAATCATTTTGTCTCCGGTCGCTGTGATGGCCATCGTGGTGGATCCTATCTGGCAAACGGACCCTGGGCACGCTCATTGTGTATGAGAAGCACATTGAGGCGGCGCTGACCGGCGTAGGATTATTCGTGCTGAATGTTAAATAAGTTCCCGAAAGTGAAGAGTGCAAGCGGAAGTATTCTCTCCCATGAACTTTCTCCACGGAGCGAGGGGAGGAAAAAAATAGTTGAGCACTCGTGCAGAGCTTAAGGGAAAACGCAAAACTCTCAACATGAAGTGATATTGAAGTTCGTCGGCAGCAATGAATTAGATTGGCTTTTCAACTGTTTTTTCGTTTTTTTTTTCGCTCTGTGGTGTGCCGAGCACAACCGACCCACAGACGTTGTTGAGGTTAAGAACGTTTACAGAGACACAAGCCACATCGGATAGTGCTGAACATGAGTCAGACTGGATTTTGTTCCTGTCCTAGACTTTCATTGTCTGTGAAAAGTGAAAAGTCATTCGGAACATGGACTGTCGTAGTGCAGTTGCTTTATGTGAATGAATGAGGAAATGATTTCACGTGGCTGTAATACAGTGGGTTTGGGACTATACGGACAATCACTTCTGCCTGATAGGGAGAAAGGCATTTCAAACACCTATGTATGTGTTGTTGCTTGCGTCACTCCACATTTGATTGCTTCACACTGAGTTAGAATTTAATTTGAACCATCTTAGCTGAAATTAAGGGCTGTATACGCATGTGCCGAGTCAGTCAGCACGATACACCAAATCCACGATAAAAATACAGTGACCATCACATTTCCACACAGTCAAGCTGAAACGTCGTTTCTAGAATCATTGACCTCTTATGGTAAGCCTCTGGTTAGGCTGCTCACCACCAGTTCGGTTTCTTAACACATGGAGCTGACGGATTGCCTATGTACAGCATTGCAAAAGCAAATATTGAACATGTTACTAGCCGAAAGATTTAAGGTTCAAATTTTAGCTAGGGAGCAGAAGAAAAACTTGAATTTGGTTCATACCGAACGCATTCCTATTGCGAAGGGCGATGTCCGGAGATATCTTCGGCAATCGATCACAAGTGCAATAGTCTTATTGCGAAGAATGAAGTTCCGCAGGAATCTGTTTTTGGGCCCACGTTTTTTTGATTTTAATAAATTGGGCCTGTTCGGAAACGCAAACTTTGCAAAGGAAATATTTCGCAGAGCAAGAGCAACAATCCAATTGAGACGTGAACATGCAAAGCATAAATTCGGGGCTTACAAACAAAATATTTGCGTTTTTCAAACAATGAGCGAGTCCTTGTTCTATTTTTAATGATCCACACACTATGTTCTCATATGATGTGGCTTCAGGAACTTAATGTATTCAACTGCCAGCGTAAAAGAAGGTGTTTCTAACAATGGCAGTGGTTTTCTTTACATAAATTAGTAGACAGCTATAAGCCCAGCCTGGAACAGCTTTTAATGTGATGGATAGGAAATGCTCAGATTTCGAAATTGTAGTTCAATCCTGTGACCTTAAACGACATTCTTCGACAGTTTATAGCTCTTGTCTTAATAACAATTGAGTAGCACTACAGCGCACAAGGGAATTGGACTTAGTTTCTACAACAACCACGAGTAGAAGAGACTTTCAGTTTTATGTCGACTCTGAACGGCGAGATTTGAGATGCTTTTCATACACAATTAGCATAGCTGAGAGTTGTCAGGAAATCGAAAGAAGATGTGGAAGTGGCAAGATTCCGATACTTGCGGCCCCTCGATTGAGTGATGCAGTTTTGTAGATCTTAATGAGACGAAGAAAATATTTTATGGGTGGGGGGGGAGCGTCTAATCGGCTTAGTTTAGACGGTATTCGTGTTCAAAAACTGAAAAAAGTCCATATAAAAAAAGCGCCGAATTCTTAGAAATATATTTTTCTTGAAAATTATTTTATGTTTCTGTTGCATACATTTTGGCAGAGATATTAATGATCCATTGAAATTGCCCTTAGAAGGGTTTGTGTCCTTACGAAGAATATACGTTGCATTGCATCCTGTACTACGACCTTTATGTTTGCAATTAAATAGAATTAATTTCGTGATGAAATATTACCAAATTTATGATTAGGATATGCGCGTAATAAAGGAGTAGATGCATTTTAAACAAAACCAGATTATTCATTTCCGAATAATTTACATATGTGATTTACAATTTAACAATCTACAATAAGCTTATTTGTAGGTGGGTGGTAGAGGCGAGATTGAGAAAGGGGCAAATTGGTGTAAGAAACGATTATCTTAAGGGGATGTATATATTGAGAGGGGATGTTACTATGGTGATGGGGATGAAGTGGTTTACGGTAGCGGTAGCACGCAGAAGTGGCACCCAATTGCCAACCGCCATGCAGAGTTCTTCATCTTTAAAACGTCTTCGTACAACAAAGTGGTCATCACTGCTCAGAGAAGAGTCAGTCACTCCACTGCGAGTAGCCTTCAGTGTCCGAATTCAAGGCACAGAGCGAGTCGAAGGTATAAAGGAAGAAAGTCTCTGTGACTTGTGGCACATTCGCTTGGACTTCTGACTTAAGAAAACCCCACAAGGTCTAGGAGAATCAAATTCGTTCGATCTTAGTAGACTGTTCACATCACCTCCACATGAGATGACAAAATTCTCACATCGTTCTCCAGTGTAGCGGGACCATTGAGTGTGTGTTGTGTGGCAAACCCATTAAAGGCACCTGCCACTGGCCCTGATCAATGCCTCGAAAAAAAGAGTGTAGGGAAAGGAAAACCTTCTATTGGTGAAAGAAAGGCCATTATATTTATTCATGTCATTCCGTCAACTGCACAAAACAATAGATTACGCCACGATTTCCGTATATATGTAAGTCTTGGTGTTTCCAGGTCCCAAAGTAAGTGTTAAGATCTGCTCAGATTTCAGGAATATGTCCAAAATCCACTTCGAATTGTCACAAATCACCTAAAAATGTTTTCAAAAATGGCTAAGATCACTCCCTGCATATGGCCGCAGCAATTTTTGAGTCTCCAACAGTGCGAAAAATACAATAAAAGAGCCAAAATATCGAAAAACACAAAAATCTAAAGGGAAAAGGGTGAAAAAAGGGAAAAAATATCGGAAAATTAAGAGCGGCCGGAGAGGCCGCTCCGAGGGTATATAAGGGGGTCCAGGCGCGGGAGCGAGTTTAGTCTGTCGTGAGTTGTCCTAGAGTGTACATGGGAGGTAATTGGGGTCTACTGATTTTTTTTCCCAGGTACTCATGTCCTCGGGTGCATGTTGGGGTCACCACCACCCACCAGTGATATCTGATGGTTGATGGTTGGTGTCTTCGATGGTGGCTGATGTCTTTGATGATGGGTGACGTCTTCGATGGTGGCTGAGATGTTTGATGGTGCCTCCTTTCTTGGACGATGGATGACATGGTCGATGGTGCCTCACATCTGCGATGATGCCTCACATCTGCGATGATGCCGATGGTGCCTCACATATGCCATGGTGCCTCACATCTGCGAAGGTTAATGGTGGCTGCAATAATGGTGGTGTCTGATGTTTTCGATGTGGCCTGAGATGGTTGATGGTGCCTCCTTTCTTGGACGATGGATTACATGGTCGATGGTGCCTCACATCTGCGATGATGCCTCACATCTGCGATGATGCCTCACATCTGCGATGATGCCGATGGTGCCTCACATATGCCATGGTGCCTCACATCTGCAAAGGTTAATGGTGGCTGCAATAATGGTGGTGTCTGATGTTTTCGATGTGGCCTGAGATGGTTGATGGTGCCTCCTTTCTTGGACGATGGATGACATGGTCGATGGTGCCTCACATCTGCGATGGTGCCTCACATCTGCGATGATGCCTCACATCTGCGATGATGCCGATGGTGCCTCACATCTGCGATGATGCCTCACATCTGCGATGATGCCGATGGTGCCTCACATATGCCATGGTGCCTCACATCTGCGAAGGTTAATGGTGGCTGCAATAATGGTGGTGTCTGATGTTTTCGATGTGGCCTGAGATGGTTGATGGTGCCTCCTTTCTTGGACGATGGATTACATGGTCGATGGTGCCTCACATCTGCGATGATGCCTCACATCTGCGATGATGCCTCACATCTGCGATGATGCCGATGGTGCCTCACATATGCCATGGTGCCTCACATCTGCAAAGGTTAATGGTGGCTGCAATAATGGTGGTGTCTGATGTTTTCGATGTGGCCTGAGATGGTTGATGGTGCCTCCTTTCTTGGACGATGGATGACATGGTCGATGGTGCCTCACATCCGCGATGATGCCTCACATCTGCGATGATGCCGATGGTGCCTCACATCTGCGAAGGTTAATGGTGGCTGCAATAATGGTGGTGTCTGATGTTTTCGATGTGGCCTGAGATGGTTGATGGTGCCTCCTTTCTTGGACGATGGATGACATGGTCGATGGTGCCTCACATCTGCGATGGTGCCTCACATCCGCGATGATGCCTCACATCTGCGATGATGCCGATGGGGCCTCACATCTGCGAAGGTTAATGGTGGCTGCAATAATGGTGGTGTCTGATGTTTTCGATGTGGCCTGAGATGGTTGATGGTGCCTCCTTTCTTGGACGATGGATGACATGGTCGATGGTGCCTCACATCCGCGATGATGCCTCACATCTGCGATGATGCCGATGGTGCCTCACATCTGCGAAGGTTAATGGTGGCTGCAATAATGGTGGTGTCTGATGTTTTCGATGTGGCCTGAGATGGTTGATGGTGCCTCCTTTCTTGGACGATGGATGACATGGTCGATGGTGCCTCACATCTGCGATGGTGCCTCACATCCGCGATGATGCCTCACATCTGCGATGATGCCGATGGGGCCTCACATCTGCGAAGGTTAATGGTGGCTGCAATAATGGTGGTGTCTGATGTTTTCGATGTGGCCTGAGATGGTTGATGGTGCCTCCTTTCTTGGACGATGGATGACATGGTCGATGGTGCCTCACATCCGCGATGATGCCTCACATCTGCGATGATGCCGATGGTGCCTCACATCTGCGAAGGTTAATGGTGGCTGCAATAATGGTGGTGTCTGATGTTTTCGATGTGGCCTGAGATGGTTGATGGTGCCTCCTTTCTTGGACGATGGATGACATGGTCGATGGTGCCTCACATCTGCGATGGTGCCTCACATCCGCGATGATGCCTCACATCTGCGATGATGCCGATGGGGCCTCACATCTGCGAAGGTTAATGGTGGCTGCAATAATGGTGGTGTCTGATGTTTTCGATGTGGCCTGAGATGGTTGATGGTGCCTCCTTTCTTGGACGATGGATGACATGGTCGATGGTGCCTCACATCTGCGATGGTGCCTCACATCTGCGATGATGCCTCACATCTGCGATGATGCCGATGGTGCCTCACATCTGCGAAGGTGGCTGCAATAATGGCGGTGTCTGATGTTTTCGATGTGGCCTGAGATGGTTGATGGTGCCTCCTTTCCTGGATGGTGGATGACATGGTCGATGGTACCTCACATCTCCGATGGTGCCTCACATCTGCGATGCTACCTCACATCTGCGATAGTTGATATTGACTGACGTCTTCGAGGGTGCCTGAGATGGTTGGTGGTGCCTTCTTTCTGGATGGTAGCTGACATGGTTGAAGGTGCCGGACAGAAGCGGACTACAAGTGGCTTGATGGTTGGTGGGATCTGCTCAAATGAGTATACTTAAGTATTTCTTTTCTATGCATAATAGTTTTTTAATATATACACATATTATATATGCGCACATACATATACATTCGTTTGAGTCATGACTCCCGCGTCGAAAATTTACATGCTAGCATGATGCGGGCAGGCGCGCTTCGTCGAATCTTAGGTTCTTAATCTTCTTCAAGACACGAACAGGTGTTCTTGGTTTAGGTAGGGCTTTCTCACTTCTCTCTCTTTTCAGGTCTGCTTGTTTCATCGTTTTTCAGGTTTGTTCTTCTACTTTCAGTTTTTTTTTTCTTTCGTCTTAGGTCCAACTTTCCGGGCGAGTCGTGATGATAGTCGTAGTATTTAGTTCCCTAGTAGTATTTAGTTTCCCTTGCCAGTCTTGTGGTTGATAGCATCAGGCTTGTTTGCGCAATGGGCTCGTCGTGCGGAATTGCACTTCACCGAAGATGCTTGAATAGAGCTCGTGCGGCGAGAGTTGAAAAGGCGCTTCCCTCGCAAACGTAGTGTAGACAACGGACGGATGATGTGCATCAAGTTAAGATAGACAACATCCTGTTCGTTAGTAGTAGTTGGAAGCCATTCAGCGCATTCAGTCGAACGAAGTTAGAATGGAATGGACACTTCTCTCGTAGTAGTTTATTAAATGGTTGATATGCATCGTAATGACACTACAACTACCGCACGGTCAGTGGCCCAATCCAAAGCTACAAGAATTAGCAAACTTACGTTCTTTTTATGGTGGTGGGATATTAGTTGCAAGAACGTTTGAAAAAAAAATAATCTAATTGGGTCATTTGATCCGCTCGCTGTAGATTGAGTGTTAAGATAGACAACATCCATTTTGTAGAAATGTAGAGTAGATGACGGACGGATGATATGCATCGAATTAAGATAGACAACATCCTGTTCGATCATATGAGTCAGAAGTGTTCTCCTTCGACTTCCGCTGAATTACGTTGAACTGAGACTTCCCTCGTAGAGTAGTAGAGTAGACGACGGACGGATGATATGCATCAAATTAAGATAGACAACATCCTGTTCGTTCGTAGCGATCGGAAGCGCCATCCTCTAAGCCTGTCTAGCCCTTCAACTCTTCATGTGAAGTTGCCTCCGCCGTTGTTGCTCGTGACTGTAAACAAACTGGTGCTCCTCCAAGATAGCAAATAGATGATTGCCTTCGAGTTAAGACGGACAATCGTATGCCCCCTTCGTAGTGTAGATTGCAGAGGGACTCAAATTTCCTTTTAGCGTGACTTTCAGAACTAATAATTTATTTTGTGGCAGTTTGAATGTCATACGGTGCTTCTTAGAGATGTTTGGGTTACCTCTCCGTAGATTCTTTCTTGTAGTTGATTTCAGGTTTAGCAACTATTCGAAATCTCGCAGTAAGCATCAGTAGTTAGTTGTAGTCGGAAGACTTCTCCTTCGTGCTCGTCGACGCTCCCACTTCTCGGTGTAAGGTTATAGTTCACCGAAGTTGGTGGTTGCAGCTAGACGAGCTGGAGTTGACGAGAATGGCCTCGCTTTGAAGTAGAGTAGACAACGAACGGGTGCTTTGGCTTTGTTCGTTTTTGTGCAGGAACTCAAATTGATTTAAGCGCGATCGGCTTTTAGAACTATTGATTGATTCTGTGGCAGTTCGAGAACAGCCCCTCGGCGCTTCTTAGAGTGATGTTTGAGTTTCTGCGTAGATTAGTATAGACAGCGAACGCTCTTAAGTTAGAAACATTTTTTTTTCATTCTAGAGCTTTAGCTTTGCACAAGGGGCTTTGGAAGGGATCCCTAATTTTTCGAGCCTCTTCCACTTAACGTGAATTTTTTCTGTCTCCTGGGGTTAGTTTGGGGAAAATCTTTTATTGCCGGGACATCAGTTTCGTCGGTTTCATCGGTTTCGTCGGTTTCGTCGGTTTCATCGGTTTCATCGGTTTCATCGGTTTCATCGGTTTCATCGGTTTCATCGGTTTCATCGGTTTCATCGGTTTCATCGGTTTCATCGGTTTCATCGGTTTCATCGGTTTCATCGGTTTCATCGGTTTCATCGGTCTTCCTCCAAACTGAGAACGATCTCTAGAGTTCGGTCTATTTTGTGGCTTCTGATTTGGGCACAGTTTTGTCCTCGAGATAGTCTTCGTTTAGTCGCGCTTTTGATACTTAATTCATCCTCGGATCAAAAACTTGCTTTTGATTGCAATTTCGTGTCCGCAGAGTTCGAAGATTACCTCACTGCTTCGTCTGAGGTGATCGGTAATGGCCAAGGTTTCCTTAATGTGCACCTCGCTTCAAGGGCCAGGTCAAGAAGATGTTGCCTTGATTTTGATTCTGGTTTCGTCTGCGATTTGGAACTCGATTTGAATTTTGATCGTGATCCGCTTTCGTCTTCGATTTCAGACGTTTTTTGAATTTATTGCTGCTATAGTTGGTTCTGTAGAGACTTAAGCAAGAAATTCGCGATCCTTTCGGATTCTCCTCGCTGTCGAAGACATTCGCGATGGTGTTTGACTGCTGTATTCCTCAAGATCCTGTATGGCAGGCAGCGCTTTAGAAATATCCAAAGAACCAGATTAGCAGTAGTGAAGTGTTGTGTGTTGCAAGCAGATGTGGTGGCTTCTTCCCTCTGGGAGGAGGCTGGAAGTGGTCTCACGATCTACCACATCTCTTGCGATTTGTGTAAGGGCCCAAAAGTGTTTTTTTTTCCGTTGCTGATCAGAAAAGATGCAGGAATGCAGTTCAACAATGACCACAAGCGGTCCAACAGAAGCAAGCCGTTTCCTGAACATATTTATTTATATTTTTCTTTTTTTGTATTAAGAAAAACACAGAAGCTCCATTTGTACAGAAGTGTCTGAGGTTTCTAGTATACTTCGCGACTTAACTTAATCCTAAACTTAGCTTAAGGAGCTCCTGTTAGGCTTTGACTTGCTTCGCGTTGCTTTTTAAATTGCTTAATTAATTCTTAGTTTTTCGACACTTTCCTTGCAATCGTTGCAAACGCTTTTGTTTCTGATATTTTTCAATGCAAGACCTCAGACTTAGTTTCTTTAGATTAGGCATAGCTAGGGCTTAGAAATTTCGCTCAAAACACTTGGGAATCTCTGTCCTTATCACGGGCCAGGACTATCGTTACTTGCCTTTGAAAATAAACTTTAATTGAGGGTATGCATGCACTTGGTTTGTTTCTATCAAAGGACATCAACAGATCGGGTAGAATACCTTAGACAGGATGGTTAGATTAGACAGGTTAGTTAGGATAGCTAGATGCGATGCAGATTTTGAGTAAATCTTTGGACAGCCAAAGAGGTAGGCATAGATAGGGCCGTCCTTAGACAGGGAATAGTCACTTTAAGTAGGAGATACTTAGTCAGGCACTTAGCTTAGATAGGTAGGGACTCAGAATGTTTTGCTTTTTTTTTTTGCTAGTCCGGTGTAATTACTTCATTCCAATATCTTTGCACAATTTTTGGTTTTGCTCGAACGCAGATCAAGAGTAGGCTTAGACAGTTTAGGAGGGAGATAGCTAGGTAGACAGCTTAAACACGAAATTTTCTTAATTTTCCAAAAAATTCTCCCACTTTTGTCGATTTTTCAAAATTCTTGTGCAAAGATCTAGGGCTTAGAAATTGCAGACTTAGCCACGTAGAAAGCTTTTATCGCTGTCAGTACATTTGCGTTATTCGGGCGGGAGGATATAGGCGGTTGTTTTTTCTTTTTGTTTTTTGTGGCGGTGGTAAAATGCTCTCTGCGTGGAGAAGTCTGTATAGGTTTAGCTCGCGACTTGGTGTAGGACTTCGAGAGCCAAACAGGAACAGGTCTCTTTGAAGTTAGGTAGGGGACCGCTCAGCGGACCCGACAGGTGCCCCGGAGGATAGGTAGGGAGACCCCTTGAGTGCTTCAAACAGAAGTGCTTAAGGATAGGTAGGGGACCGCTCTGGAGCACAGCAGGTGCTCCCGAGGATAGGTAGGGTTCTAATCTTTTCCCTTCTGTTTCAGCGCAGAATCTCGTTAATGCAGCTGCGTTCTTAGATTAAGTCTTACGTGCACGTGTCTTTCATAAGCATTCCTTGGCCATTTATTCTCGTTGTTAGCCGTTTGGTTAGTCGGAAATTCTCGAAGTTTGCTGCAAAGCATTTTTTGGCCTTTTGTCTTTGGTCGTAATCGATCGCGAGAATAGCGTTTCATAAAAAGAGGCGAGTCATTGAGAAGCATTAAGCATTTTATCTCGTTTTGAGATTATAATTCACTGATATTTCCAAAATAAAATGCATTAAAAAGAAGAAAGAAGAAGACGGTTTTCGATCGACATATTGCTCGGCGGACCGCGATTGCCGTTGAAGCAGACATCGATTGAAGCGGACATCGGGTGAATCAGAATCCGGATTACATTCCAAGTCCAGAAACCAAGCTCCAGCTCGTGCTACTGCTCCTGCTCCTGTGCCTGCTCCTGCTCCTGTATTGTGTGTTTGTGTAAGTGAAAGTGAAAATGTGAGCTGATATGGTGGCTTCTTCCCTCTGGGAGGAGGCTGAAAGTGGTCTCACGACCTACCATGTCTCTCGCATATGTGTAAGGGCCCAAAAGTGTTTTTCGTACGATGACCAGAAGAGGTCCAACAATGTCTGCAGCTTTCCAGTTACGTGGCACAAAAATGCAGGGTAAGGCACTTCGGTGCATACAAAAACAATCAGTAAGAATTTTTGTTCTTTTATTTCTTTACCTTACTCACTTCGGTTCTCGGTTGAAAGCATGCATACCAAACTATACATTTCTCGGGAAAATTTATTTCCAATTAACCCCCTCAAGACGGCAAACAGCTGTCTCTGAGGCTAGGTAGGGGAACCTTCAAGTGACAGACCGGTGTCCTTGAGGCTAGGTAGGGGACCCCTCAGGACCCAAACAGGTGTCCTGAGGCTAGGTAGGCCTCTGCTCTGCTCTTTTCAGGTTTTCTTATTTCGTTTCAGGCGGGCGCGACGCGACGTGACGGTATTATATTATTCTTTAGAAATCATTTAAGGAATCAAGTTGAGGAATCAGTTGGGGAAGCATCTGAAGAATCAAGTCTGAAGTCATCTGTGAGGAACCATTTGAGAAATCATATTGAAGAATCAGTTGAAGAAGCATTTGTCTCGTACATTTGTGGATTCATATGAGGACTCATATCAGGACTCACTTGGGGAATCAATTTGACGGATCGCTTGAGGATTCACTTGTGGACTCATTTGAGGAATCAGTTGATGACTCACGTGACTTCTAAGCATCACTAATAACGCGACAATTTGAGAAAGCACGGGACTTTTAAATTTAATGAATAAAGACGTTTTTTAAGGAAGGCTAGCGCAGACGAGGATACGTTCGAATCTAAATCTGCACTCATAACCATCATTCTTGTCTCAAACACTGTCTATCACGGCCGTCAATGCGTCGGAATATGTCCTTTTCAGGGCATTAACTGCAACTTAAGCAGGACATTGAAATTGTGATTCACAAAATCCCCTTATTCTTCCTCATATTAAGTGGAGATTTGAATTGCAAACAGATGCTGCTTCAAATGATGACTGAAACCGGCTTAGTCAAAACTTAGTAGTTCGGTAAGGAGCATCATTTTGAAGCACTTGTTCTATCGGAGCGCGTTTCTTGGAAAACGAAAAATTATACATCAAATGAAAGAAAACTTATAGCCCTTGTCAAAATAGAGATCTTGGCATTAAATGTGGGTCAAAGTTAAATCAGAAAAAGACGAAGCTTACTATCACTAGTGTGAGAAGCTTATTTTGATATCAAGCTGAAAGTGGTCCATCGCACAGCGACTTTCGTTTGATGGAGTTTTTGCCTGTCTTATGAAAAAGAAATTGGTACAGAGACTACAGAAACCGATTCAAAAATTTTGCCGCAGACTTTTTTGCATCTTGCATCACCCCCATCACCATAGTAACATCCCCTCTCAATATATACATCCTCTTAAGATAATCGTTTCTTACACCAATTTGCCCCTTTCTCAATCTCGCCTCTACCACCCACCTACAAATAAGCTTATTGTAGATTGTTAAATTGTAAATCACATATGTAAATTATTCGGAAATGAATAATCTGTTTTTGTTTAAAATGCATCTACTCCTTTATTACGCGCATATCCTAATCATAAATTTGGTAATATTTCATCACGAAATTAATTCTATTTAATTGCAAACATAAAGGTGAATTAGTACAGGATGCAATGCAACGTATATTCTTCGTAAGGACACAAGCCCTTCTAAGGGCAATTTCAATGGATCATTAATATCTGTGCCAAAATGTATGCAACAGAAACATAAAATAGTTTTCAAGAAAAATATATTTCTAAGAATTCGGCTTTTTTTTATATGGACTTTTTTCAGTTTTCGAACACGAATACCGTCTAAACTAAGCCGATTAGACCCCCCCACCCATACAATTTTTTCTTAGTCTCATTAAGATCTACAAAACTGCATCACTCAATCGAGGGGCCGCAAGTATCGGAGTCATGCCGTGGAAGTCGAAAAAAGTGGTGAAAAGTGCAAGGTATTTAGAGCGAGAATCGAAGCTAGACCTTTGGCGTGTGAGTTCAGGCCCTACGCCACGGCAACCACAGACGACAGCTCTAGTTTTGCTTACTTTACTAACAGACTTAAATGTGCAGATATGCGTTTTAAAACTGAATATTTGAACAAATACAAGGACTTTGGTTGCTTCCATGATTTCAACTTGAATTAAAAACACCCATGAGGAGGCTATTTCAAAATCTCATCTTTCACGACCCTTTCCTTGTAAGCACATTCCTTCTACAAATGATTATTTACTTGTAAGTTTGTGAAGAACTGGGGAGGTGCTTAGAAAAACACTTCTGATCGAAAACATCACTCATTGGTGTCCATAATTAAAGGAACAACAAATTCTTCCATTAAGATACCTTCACGTTTCACTGTACAGCGACATGCGCCTAGTCAAGCGTCTTTGGATACAACGCTTAAGATGGCTAGGCCATGAAGAGCGTATGGACATCACTGCTCCGGCCTGCATGATAGCCACCTTTGACTTCTATATACTCAATAAAATATTTCGATTGAAGTCCATCAAATTTGGCATAAAAGCAGCTGAAACAGAATGATTTTGGCAGTTAAAGAAGTAAGGAAACCTTGAAGTTTGCCAAATTAGTCGCCGTTAAAAATGAATAACAGACTGCAATTCAAGGCTTACTCTTTCGACTACTGGAATATGTTTGGATCCCTAATTTAAGAACAACCCACTCCGAAATGTATCAATTTCCTTGCTTAGCTCTAAGTCCTTCGTTTACTTACCTATCTGTATTCCCCCCACTTTTCCGTGACAAAACTTCTCACATACCTTACCAATAATTTCATTCCTAGGCCATGCCAAAGAAACTACAAGCGGAAAAATCCACTTTGCCAGTATTTCAAATCTGAAACGAGTCTGAAAAGTTAAAATTCCCCTTTGACCATGGAAGCAGGGCACAACATTCAAATACAATCCCCACTTCAGCCTTTGTTCTTCTCCGCTTCACCTTCCCTTCTTCGATGTGTACAGAAAGGTGCCGCAATTTCACCCATTTCAGCAATTGCTTTCAGCCACATCAAAGAGCACTTTGCGTTCCGCAAATCGGTTTTTAAGCTGTTGCCTGCAGCAATCACGCGATACCAATTAACCTTTTTCAGCGTCCGTTAATGGAAAATACATTAACTCCTTTCGACACCATCGACCGATGAAATCCCTTGTCCTTAGATCATAATAATTCCATTAAATGTCCTCTCGCATCCAGGCCGACCGACCGGTTCAAAGTGCTCTCCGCACCTCGAAAATTTAAACGCAGACACACCTCAATTACACGCACACAACGTTCGTTATGCCCTCGCAAATGTGACTTTAAATACAGTTCTCCTCCTTCAGGTTACCGGCCGCACCCTTAAAGGCTTACAACACCCGGTGGGTGGTGGCAGTTTTCCACCGAAATGGGGAAGGGACTTTTTGCACAAAGCCGGGCACACCTCCTAAGCCATTGTGTGCGGACGCCAAGGAAAAAAGTACACGAGAGCAAAGAAAAAATGTTCATTCCTGCCAGTGACAGTCGCAATTTATACAAAATGTTTGCACACATAAAGTGTAGCTACACTCGTGCCAGGATTCCGTGGCCCTTGCTTACATCACGAACACAGAGTGCTGCTCTCGCCTTGCCCTGCCCTGCCACCGCATTCGGTCCTCCTTGACAGGGACACGCGACCGGGATCTAAATTATTCAAAATGTTTTTAACTCGCCTTAAAATAATAGACCTCCTCCTCACAGACGCAGAGGAGAAACGGTGTGAGGGGAGAAACCCACCAAAGGCACCCAACACCCGGCACCCGCACTCGACCAGCCAGACGAACAGGATCATGAAAGTTTGCTTGGTATTCAAAAAAGGACACGGACAATTTACTTATTACATCGGTTCCCATGAAGCACAACCCAGATGGAGGATATTATTCATCGACAGGATGGCAGCAGAAACTGCTGGAAGAAATTCCAGCGAATGTCTGCTGCGCCATTTCGAGTCTGGGTCCTTATTTGGCATTCACTTGGAAGTGATTCGCCCATAAGCTCACCACCCCGTTTAACCCAAGTCGACACACCTCCACACTCACTCACTCGGTCCGTCGTTTGATGGGCGTGCACGTGGCAACAGGTGTTGATGGCCCTATTAAGGCATCTCGCTCGGCAAATCCCCCGGCAGACGATGTCACTTGTGTCGATTTTGTGCTTGCGGGGAGCGGGTGCGAGCAGGTGTCCCTTTGGGGGAAAGTCGTGTCCTTTGACGTGTGCAAATTGAATGCAACATGACCGTATCCCCGAAGGAGTCTTTCTCTATTGTTACTCGCACGCTGTAGAACTTCAATATCGCAAGTAGCACTGCGCTGCCAATTCGTCAGTGGAAATTGGTAAACATGGAAATTCTGAAAGCATTCAGGCTCTCGTTTCATACAGCATGCATACACGTTCAATCGAATCGGAGTCAAAGGGAATTGCACGCCCGGACGACGGTCGGGATAAGAGCATCAGCAGAGAGTCCACTAAGCTACCGAATTAGTCTTTCGTCCTTTGTTCAGAGAGATTCTCGGATATTGTGCTTTTTTTAGTCGACCATCCTTCGAGCAGATCCCCATTGAAAATCAATAACCTTTGTGTAAAACTCCTGCAATACATGTTAAAGGACTACAGGGACAAGTTTTCTGCGGGTACATCGTAATATCGCTCGATGGAGAAGTTGCGGAGCCCTGAGATTTTGTCGGGCTTAATGGATTCACTTTAAAATATTCCATTGATTTTCAGAAAACTCTCAAGGGTATGAATGATGAATGCCAGGCGAGTGCGGTGGAGGGGGAATATAATCTGCTGCGATGCAAATCGTGCAAATCTTCTCCACAGTTACACCCTATTAGCGTGAGGAGTCCGCTTAGTGGTTTAAGAACATAATTACTTGCAGCTGGGTCAAGGACGAAGGGTTTCGAAGAATGTGCTTTCTGTTGCGATTTGGTGGCTTGCTTTTTTCGTGGTTGATGTTGATGATGTGGTTGCAGTTGGTCAGTGGTAAGCAATGTTGGGCGGTTGAAGCTAAAGGGGCACACAGCTTGATAGTTTAAGTTCTTTTTTACGTACACGAGACTCATTTTCAGTGTTACCTTTGCATAGTCAACGGAAGGAGTCATTCTGTTATTTCATTCCTTTTTCCGTCTCCGCTTTAGACTGGCAGACGTGTTTAGAGGGGTTGCCTTGCCTTGAGAACCTTAAGATGGCCCGACAATGTTGGCAAGACCAGGTACTTCTATCAATTTTCAAAAGATGGCGCCACCTGCAAACAGGGGCAGATCTTGGAAGCGATTACCTACTTCATTGGAAAGGTTGTGACATTTGCCGGCAATGAGCAACGTGCATTAGTCTCTGTTTGAGACAAAAACATTGTTTCAGGACCTAATCGATAATGCTTAGATTTCTATCAGATAAACAGCATTTGCGAAAAATGTTGATTTTCTTCTTTTAATTGGAAGAAAAGCGCACATGAAGTCCATCGAATGCTGGTAGAAGGTTATGGTAAACTTGCTCCGACTGATACATCAGCTCGTCTTTAAGACTGTCTGTGGATAGTATTCCAGCTATGACGAACGCCACCTCATCAGAAATAGTTCTGAAACCACTGATGGTCTATATCGACTTTATAGTCCGCCTTAAAATGACTACTCTAGCCCAAATTGGAGCTGTATTCAGGAGAACCGAACTGATTACTCGTGAGAGTAGAATTCTGTGCGCATACCTGGTTCCACCAATACTTGGAAGGATTCGAAAGAGTGCTCCTTGTACAAGTGATGCCTTTTTACTAGCATACTTTACGTGCTCTCTGAAGGAGATCCTATTGTCCAACATAGCTCCTATGTACTTCAAGAAATCCTTAGACCTAATTGCGCGGTCTCCAACTATGAAGTTGGCATACTCCACCTTCTTGCGACTGGTGGCATAGCATAGCCACTCTTTTGCATTCGAAATTACTTTATTCGTAGCAGCCTGCACGTCATCTATGTGCTTGCCGCTGTGGCGATAGCGACATCGTCAGCAAAACCGAATGTTCTCACTGCATCTGGAAGGGCTGATTGATCAGGTGATCGCCAGGTACCTTTATGAATGTTGAGGTGTGGGAACCGCGTTCTGGCCGCAGAGAGATTTTGCCCCGAGGCGGAGTCAACTAGCCTGAGTCCGTTTCCGGAGGTGTTGGAGTGCAGGCTGTGTCTTCCGATGACTTTAGCAAAGACTTCTTCTCTTCCCAGCTGAGCGTTGAAATCTCCTAGAACGATCTTGGTGTCGTAGCTTTGGCAACGATCGTATGTCCTTTCTAGGAGGTGATAGAAGTCTTCTTTACTGCTGTCATCTTTTTCCTCTGTCGGGGCGTGGGCGCATATGAGGCTTATATTCCCGAATTTAGCTTTGATGCGGATTGTTATGAGGCGTTCGCTTATGTATTGGAAGCTTAAGACTTCTTGCCTAAGTCTGCCTCGAACAACAAATCCGCTTCCGAATAAGCGCTGTCTTCTCTCCCTGTAGCAGTCGCCGTGTTTCGCAGTTTCTCACTCTTCTCTTGTCCGGCCCATCCCACCGCATTTCCTGAATTGGGGTAATGTCTGCTTTATAGCAGTCCAGGGCCTCCGCAAGTTCATCGGCTGCACGTGGTCTATATAGGGACCTCACATTCCACATGCAGATCTATTTGCGAGTGTCGTCAACAGTGTATCCATCCGTATCCGATGCATTCGGTCGTTTCGTAACTGGAGATTTTTCAATGTGGCCGGGCAGTAACCCCGACGCACACTCCTAACCTGGAGGAACAGGCCCTTTTTGGTACCTCTTGAGCGGAGGTCGCACTTTATAGGTTTAGCAAGTTGATTTCGGATGAACAACAACCAGTACCCAGTGGCTGCCAACGTGAAGGTACTATAAGCACAGTTGATGTGTGGGAAACAGCAACAACAGCTATGCCCGCCAGGTTGATACCAATCAGTGCCTTCCCTGTAGTAGAACGCCATCATCATATACTATGTCCGAGGAATGAGTCACTGCGGAACTCCTGTTGCTATGTTTAAGGATCTTACGTCTTCGTCGGTGTTAAACATAAGTCTCTTGATCGTAAAGTGGTCCATGAATATCTTCATCAGATAAGCGAGTGTGTCCATGGCAATAAAAGACGTTCGAGTGTGCAACCATTTCGCTGAGTTAGTGTAACTACTGCACTTCGTCTCCCCTCTCCATAAAACGGATGTGGTGTACTATGAGCTCCTAAATGATGATGATAAGCTGCCAGGCGCAACCATTGGTGGGAAAAGTTAGAACGCATTAGAGTCGTGCATTGCATGAAAAACGGTCCCAAACAACCGAAAGGTATAAAAAGCTTATTTTCCAATATGAAAATAACCAGCACCAAGTGGCTGTAGCGGTTAAAAACCTCCTTAAAAGGCTGAAATGAGAAATCATGCCCCACCCGCCGTTTCTTACAGACCTTGCTCCTTTCGACTCCTGGCTTCTTCGATGGATGCGATTTAGGGGTCACTGCTTTGAGTCTTTTGAAGAAGGTGAAGAATAACACAATGATTGGATCGACTCCAGAGAGGACTCAATGTTTTGAGATGGTATTCGAAAATTAACAAAAAAATGGGGAGAAGTAGGCGCTTTCAAAGGAGAATACTTTGAGTGATGATTTTTTTAAGGAGAAATTTTTGGAACTCAAAAGCAAACCGAATTAATTTGTTCTTTTCTTCTCTCTAGTTTTAGTTTCATCTACACAGCTTGACCAAAATTAAATTCCAAACAAGTGACGCATCGGAGGAGACAGAAATGATTTAGAAAAAAGAAATGGAGACATTTACTCGTATGTCTGGGACCACACAAAAATTTTACAAGTGTCAATGGAACATTGTTGTGGAAGTTGTTCTCTTCAGGAGAAGGAGGAGCCTGACAGTACTTAAAAGTGTCAAAAATACGTGACTGCTGCTTTCACCAAGTTTCAAAGAATGGTTTGTCTCAGCTGCACAGGGGCCTATCCCAGCACGCTTGGCTCTGCTCTTGATGCTTTATTAAATCTCCCTCCCCTTGACATCCACATCATGGGCTGTACAATCAAGGCCGTCTCCCGACTAAAAAGGAATTGTCTTTGGTTCAAATCGCACTGGAGTTTTAATGACATTGCGCACAGCATCTCCTATAATACAAGTCTTATGGCATACCGTCTGATGCAGAGTCTCCAATGTATATAAGCTGTGTCACTTATGTATATAAAATCGACTTTCCCTGCGTCCAGGACTGGCTCTGCCAAGTAATTCAACCGGGAAGGGAATGTAGGTGGATTTTCATGGACGGCCTCAAGGCGTCGGAGGGTTCTGGGGCTGGTGCTTTCGTGGAAGACGACAACATTAGTCTTCACAACTCTTCAGGTAATATTGAATCGGTCTTCCAGGCGGAAACTCTTGCGATCCAAATAGTCACCAACTACATTGTGAAGAACAGGTGGAAGGGGCGAAGTGCCAAGCTGTCATTTAACCACTTCCAAAATAGTCCGGGAATGCAAGTCCTCCCTTAAATTGGTCGGCAGACTGAATTCTCTAAGACCTGTTTGGGTCCCGGGACATCACGAGAAACAAGATTGCTGATGAAATAGCCACACAAGGTTCTAAAGAGGCATTCGTTGGGGCCGAACCGACTTTGGGACTATCCGCTTCCTTGGTTAGGGCTTCTGTCAACGGTTGGGTCTCCCAACAACACAACCAGACGTCACATGACTCTTCAGGATGCAGGCTAAACCAGCCTATGCTCCCGAACGTCAGCAAGAAATCCGCGGCTTTTCTGTTGTCTCTGGACAGAAAAGAGTGCAACAGGACACTTCACCTTCACTAAGCACCTAAGTCTACTTGGGCTTAATGAAGACACTCTGAGGACACTTCAGAGCACTTTCTCTGTCAATGTCCCACCCGTGCTCGCATCAGGTGGCGGCTGTTTGGCGCTGATGTGGTGGGAGCTGAAAACATAAGCTCTTTATCACAAAGGTGCCTGCTGGTCTTTCTTCGGAAAACGACTAGAAAACTACAGTAAACCAAGGTTACTGCCTGGCAGTACAATGGATCACTTTTGAGTCTGAGTGCTCCACTGCAGTGTATCCCAACATCCAACAAAAACAAAAAAACATTTCAGCGTACAGTTTAAAGTGCTGATAGGAATTTTTCTCGTCATTGAGCTATGAAGTAATGTTTCATACATTTTACGAATGCCACGCTTTCATGGAACTCTCGGTATGTGATAGATCTTGCAAAAAATCGTCTCCTGATTTTTATTCTTACTGTTTTTAGGGGTCATAGAGAAAAAACAATTCTGAATGCATAGAGGTTCTTCCATCTTTTTTGCTTTAGAATAGCTTTTGCTCATTTCTTCTCAGTACGAGCACTTAACTGAAGGAGGGCCGCCAGGGGCAGCTTGCTGAAAATTTTTAGCAAAATAGATTCCCATCATTGTAGCTACAAGTTCACAGGTCTGTGAATATGAATTCCTGCCTCTACATGTTTATGAATTCATGCCACACTCCTCAACGATGGCTCTGCAAGATACTGACCATGCGACAGTGGACTGTGATTGCCACAGCCTTGTCATCAGGGTGATATAAGCAAAGATTTACGGGATTGAATTAATCACATAAGCAACACCAAGACAGAGCTACAATATGTATATTTGCAAATAGAGGACACTGTCTAGTCGACACTGTCCAGATTCAATGCATGCTGTGAGGTGGTGGCCCCATTCAACTAGAGTCTTTAAATGTGTGACCCCTACTCCCTCTTCCACTCCAAATCTATCTCCGAAAAGGCACGTCCGATTTTCCTACTGTACTAATGTGTTGCCGATTTCTTATTTCTTTTTTACAGAGCAGACGTCTTTCGTGTTTGTTCTCCAAAGTCCATTGCCCTCGGGTTTCGTTAAGTCCTTACCGTATCACTTCGTAGACACAAGAGCTCTTTGGAATTTTGTCGTATTTTCATTCCATTGAACCTAAAGTTCGCTCGTTATGATGCCTTATGTTCTCCACCCACAACTCCTCAAACCAGATCCTTCACTCTAATTAAATTCCATTCTCTACACGCTTCTGCACACCCGCTCAGCCCCTACGATAAGTCATTGTAAATAAATCATGACATATCGACAGGGGAACTCTACCGTCGTTTCGAGGAACGAAGCACCGTTGTCGCCCTTGCCGCCTGTATCAGGACTCAATCGTGGAGTTCGTGAAATGAAAATTAATTTTCAAATCACACACAATTGCCACAAAAAAAGCCCGGATTAACCCTCGTCACACGAACCGCTCCGAAGAGTTGCTCAGGACTACCGACAACCACTCGATGAATACCTGCACGCACCGCAACTACGCGTAGGAAGCTTACCTCACTCAAGGAGTCGTCGTTGCTGCTGCTGCTGGTGTGTAGATTCCAAGGTTCGAATTTTATTGTCAAGGAATCGAGTGGGAAAATTTATAGCGGAAATTCGTGTCTGTCAATTCTTCATACCCTTTCACTTATCACTGCTGCCTGATGGCAGTGGCGGCGGTGGCCTGCACGTCCGCCCTGCTCTGTGCTGGTGCACTGTACAGCGGTGTTGAGAGGATTTTCTTCTTCTCTGTGGCAACTTCGGGTGTCGTTTTCTTTTAATGTAAACTGTCGAAGCGGGTAACAAATTGAATGCCAACCAGATCCTCTCAGTCATCCGACGATGTCACCGTATCGGGGGCAACTGGGGGCTGCGGCTCATCTGACACGCTTCCGAATTGATTGCCGTTGCAGTCTTCTGTGTGTGTTTTTTTTTTTGCTCGGTTCGCTCCAGGGATTTTCAAAACATGATTTGCGCATCGACTCCGAGTGTGAAGCAGCGCTGTGCGCCACTAATTGAGGGGGCGGTCGAACCGGGCGGTCCTTGTCGTTTTCATATGCGGGGTTGCGACATTCTGTGGCCTTTGCCTGATCTAAATATCTGTAGACGAAGAATGTTTGCGTTTCTTTGTTCTTTTTGTCGCTCTCGACACGCGTGTTCGCCGCCAGATGCTGCAGTCTGCGTCATCCGCCTCTGCCGAGTACTACATGCGATGGACCGTTCAGGAAATATGAGTTATGCAGTGTCCCTGCAGATGGGGAGACCTCTAATTGCTTCTCTATGGCAACAATGACAAGTTTAACACAACGATGACCGGCTATTTCCCACCCAGAGAATAGCATCGGACCGGAGAGGGGGGGTGGGTGGAGCAATGGATGACAATTTATTGGCGTGGAATGAACGGAGGTGCGATATTCCCGAGCGAATGAATGGTTTCAGCATTGTTGTTGATGGCGGACGGCGTGATATGCAATCCGCAAATAGCCTCAGAGGGACGGCGAGGAGGCTCGGCATGGGGATGGATTCCATCAATAATAATGGACGATACTGAAATCAAAACAAAACCGAGGAGGAAACAATGGACGCCTGATGCGGATTGCCATGCCACGGGTGGGAAAACTCATTCACTTCATATTTCCTCCTCAGATCCTGTTGGAGTGATTGCTGTGGTTGCCGCGCAACCGTTCGCCTGAATCCTGCCTTAGAGGGGGATTGTTCAATTAACCGAACGCGGAAAATACGGACGATTTTGATGGGAAACGTTATTTAATTAAGGGATCTTCAAATTTAACTCACATCCTCTTGAAAGCAGATAATGCAAGGCAGGCTCTTCGACTTTAATCAATGTTCATTTAGGAGGCATTGTGGTGAAGTTATTTTTCATTATTCTGGCAGAAAGATTAATAGAACTAGAAGAGGGAAAGTAATGTTGCAGGCAGGACCTCTCGTGTGGAGAGTAGCATTAGCCGCAGCCTGCGCCTGGAGTGAAATGTCCCACAGGTGAATAACTCATCGGATGACTATGGATGATAATAAAATTTAGAGGCACTAAATAACGTCACTGAGGAATTGACCTGGTTTAGGAGAGCGGGGGAATGTGCTTTATGGATTTTACTCAGCTCGGCAATTATTTTGCGTGGAAATAAATTATGGACTCATTAAAAAGGGAAAACTTCTTATGATATATTTGATGGTGTTTGCATTTGTGACGATACTCGTTGGCCCTTCACATTATCATCATCACCCGACAACCAGACCGGTTTTAGTCAGCATCAATATCTCTCACGAGAAATGAAGAGCCGCTGTTATCCAGCTATCGAGCCCAAGGCTTAGTACAACCTGGCTGCTTCTAGAGAACCAAGATAGGTGAATAATAATAATTGAGTGACACTACAGCCCACAAGGAACAAGGGCGCAGCTTCTACAACAACTGCTTGTGTTGTGCGTGCTACCCTCTCTTATGAATAGAAGCGACATACAGTTTTTTGCCGATTCGGAACGGTGATACTTGAGAAGTTTTCCTAAACAATTGTTACTTTTTGATTGTTGTCAGCAATTTGAAAGAGGTAGTGCCGTGAAAAAATTCGAGGTCTCCAGTCCGGGAATCAAACCTAGACTTTCAGCATGTGGGTCGACGCACTAACCCACTACGCTATGGTGAGCACAGACCTGAACGATTGCACCACTTAAAATGTATGTTCCGCTGATTTGATTGTTTGGCAAACTACTCTTTTTGCAAGCGACGCAAAATGTACTTCCTCTTTCTATCATTAATATAGAACTTCATATTTCTTGCCGTCCGCTCAATCTGTGCAAAGAATTCAGGTACAGTTTGGTCGGCTCTGCAGAATATGTCGATGTAGTCAGGCCCTATTCAAGTAGTTCCTGACGGGTTTTTGTGCATTCCGGAGCGTGATTCATTTTTCGGCCTTTGGTGGCTTATTGGACGGCGATGGGGGAGGTAATGTGCGACTTGGTGTGGAGTTACTGACGGTTGTAGATCTACATGAAATCTTTACTGGGAGCTGATGTTACCAACCGCCGCAATGAGTCTGATGTGGACTTAGAGAGAGGACAGGCGAATGGAAGACGTCGATCAAATGAGGCTGTTGATCCTTTCGAGAGGAAGTAGAGAAGGCGAGTAGATTAGGTGGAAGCGGCTGGTTGTTAAGAGACAACCACACTTTTTGGCTAATAGCCGGATCCCGTGTTGACGATCTCAGAAGTACTTTAACCTTCGGTGCAATCTGAGGTTCCTTAAGAAATCTCGTGCTGCCATTTAATTTTAAGAAAACTGCTGAAAGTCGGACGTTGCTCCTGCAGAGACAATGCTGTTGAATGAAGGGAAAAAGAGGAAAATGAGAATGGGTACTCGCAATTACCGGAACGGAAGCGGCGAAATCAACATTGGGCAAGACCATAGGTACTTCTGGCTTTTGGCCTTTATGGATGAAAAACTCTAAAATGTAGCGCATTTTCTCTTTGTAAGAGTCCATTTTCATTGACCTGTGCGTTTCAGTTATAAACTGTCCTCTTTACAGTGACATCAGTTGTAAATCCTTGAAATATAAAATGAGCCAGATACAGAGTGCAAAAGCAATCTATTAAGAAAATGAAGACTTCCCTTTTTGTGTATAAGCCTTGTGTATACACCTTTTCCGAGTTGCTGACGACAATCAAGGAGTACTAATTGTCTATGAAAAGCTTCCCTTCTAGCCGTTCGGAGTCAGCAAGAAACTGAGGCTCCCTTTTACTCGTGACAAAACAGCAGCACACACAACACGAGTAGTTGTTGTAGAAGCTAGGCCCTGGTCCGTTTTGGGCTGTAGTGCCACTCAACTATTAACTCAAAAATTCATCGAAGTTGTATTTTTCTGATTGTAAATTTGCCGCAAAGCATAGTTTTTATTTCATGAAAAAAATTGTTTTTTAAGTTCTTTTACCTACCATTCATAACATTCAGTTCAATTTAATATTTTTTTAATCTACGCTTCACATGACACTAACAGTGATGTTACCCTTTGATGATTAATTTTTAATTTTAGCTCAAAGCTGATATTTGCACAATCACAAACTGCATTATCTGCTTCACTGAGCAACGGATATTTGAAAGATGTCATTTGCATTCACAATCGCCAATGAAATTGAGCCACGTGCCTACAAAAAATATCCTTGGATCGGTTTAATGGTACATTTAAATGAAATGGAACAGACCGACGTGCTTTCATTTTATCAAATCTATTCCATACCACGCAGTTGGCTCATTATATTATAAGGCAATGAAAAAATTAAATACATGACCTTATGTCAGTCTTCAAGACTAAGCCTTGTATTGTGCTGCACCATTTACAAGGTTAGGACAAATTCTGGAACAAATTCAGGAGTAACAGATTGATATTAACCACCTGCGTAGTGATTTTGAGACACCGTAGGGCAGTATATAAAGAGACGAACGATAGAGATCAAGGTCTAGTTTTGGTTACCTTCTCAAATCCCACCGTTTGTGTAATATGACGATGGAGTGTGCACGCTATTTAATATAATTCAAGAAAGGCCTGATCAAGTCAAGTCAAAAAATGATTTAGAAAAGGCGTTGCGCTGTTATTCAACTTCTTCAAGATCGTTCTTTAAAGAATCACTCAAAATCGTAGGCAAACTACAGAGGTGCAGTCTTTCAAAAAACTTATCAACTACGCGCTTATGCCGATATAATAGGAATATTGCAGCGTGATGGGAATTGCAGCTTTGTGAGCATTGCAATGGAGACCAAGAAGATGGATAATGAAGGCCAAGAATGTTCTGTCAATGAGGAAGAACACCGAACACTGACGTCTTGTGCAAAATTTGACAATCAACGCATATATGTTTGAGTTAGTGAAAAACTTCATATGCCTAGGAAATGTAATAAACTGGGAAAGTGACGAAAACATTGAAACGGAGTTTAACTTTTGCTGAGTGCTGCTTCTTGGGGCCAAGAATGCAATTGAAAAAACAAGGCCCCAATTCAAACAACGAACTCTACGAGCTGTACCAGGATGTGGATGTAGTACGGAAGGCAAAAATCCGTCGACTACACTGGCTCGGCCACATCGAACGCATGGACAGCAATGCTCCAGCGAAGAGGGTCTTCGAATCTGAGCCTCCTGGTTCGAGAAGAAGAGGACGACCGAATCTCCGGTATAGAGACCAAGTCATCGCGGATGTAAGACAGCTTGGCCTTGATGACTGGAAGCAGCGTGCCCAGGACCGTCAGCGATGGAAGGCAGCAATTGCTCAGGCTCTGACCCTTCATGGGTCGCCGGCCTGATAAGTAAGTAAGTATTCTAACAACCAAAGTATCTAGCACTCTTATCGTATAAGATATTTTTATCGTCCCTCTCCTGGTGCAAGGGCATGTTCGAGTTCGTGAAAAATGTGCCTCTTGGTTATTTCAGAAGAAAATCCTTCGGACGACCTTCGATCTCATCCCCATAGATGGTGAGTGGAGGAGAAGATTTGGCGATGAACTCAACGAGCTGTTCAGCGGTATTGGCATAGGCAGATGACAAGGTATCGATAAAATCGAATCTAGACCTAGTCTAGAAGAGTCCAAATCCGAGGAGCGGCGCACACTGCAACTCAGGTGGCAATGGAAATGGATAAGGAACCTTACCAACTATGGTTGCGAAATTAGAGGCACTTGGAAAAGGATCGGGGTAGCTGTGCTGACGGCCACCATTCATTTCCTAATTGTTCCTAATTATGCCATGCCTTAAGATGAGTTTTTTTTTTAGTTTGCAACCCATTCCATCAAAACATCCTGTGGAGCCTTGTTGGTCCACCCCAGAATATAGTGTCACCTTAAGAAAGAACGTCTCGCGATGCACTGGTTTCCAAACGACGCACTTTTCAGTCCTCGTTAACTTCATGCGGTTTTCACTTCCTAAGGGACTTTACATCCCCTTTTTTTAATTGCCTTCGTCTCATTGTCATCAGAAGTTCCACATAATGTCACTCTATTTATGAATCAATTGATTTAAAAACACATCCGTAGCACTATTGTTAGTGTATAGAGAATCACTGATGGAACTAAAGTCCATTTGTGGCGGAATGGCGGCTGCCAGTACCAAGTGTCGAATGAACCTAACTGGTACTGACAGCTTGACCAGAGGCTACACTCTAGTCCCATGGACGGTCAGGAGCAAGTGGAACTTCGGTTCCAGCCGGACTGTGTGGAAGGCCCCCTTGTGGGAGTTTTGTGGTGGCTGTGGTTTAAAACCCGGGTAGAGTCGATGTTAGTGTACTGTGCTGACTGGTCTAGAGTATTGTTCACCCAGAAGTAGACCAGGCGGTTAGGGGACTTTTCCAGCACAGTGTGGAGTTGCTCTCTCAACCGGGTGCTGCGACCAATAGACCGGCAGAGGTTTTAGAAAGGCCTTGCTGCAAACCAAGGTAGAGTAAGTGTCCTTCAAGCATGATCTCATTTGGTACTTGGGAAACCAAGGCGTCTACTCCTGTGTTATGTACGACTCTTGGGAAAGTATATCCCTAAGCTATAAGTCGTTAAGGTAGATACATGAAACCAAAGCCCATATCTGTCATCATGTTGCGTACAATGCCCTGCATCGATTTTCTTGAGTCTGCATGCATCGTTGCTCGTAAAATGGCAGAGTCAGTTTCGAGGCTTAGATCTGGCGAGGGTAACCTATTCAAATTAATGCCGAATTGTGCGTTTGGAAGATCTGTTTTTGGCTGCCAGATTTACATTATGTCCCAGTTTGTACCCAAAAAGGAATACGAGTATAATTTTGAAAATGTCGACTGTATGATACTCAAATCCCATAGCAGTTAAAACTTACACATATCAGACATCAGACAGACATACCACCCTACCTGTTATAAAATAATAAATCATTGTGTTCACAGATGTTCACTCAGCAGCTTCTCATTGAGGACTAAGTGGGAAATCGAACATTTCTGCTGCCCTTTGTTGGGCTACTTGTGCAGAATGTCACTCAAAAGTTGTGCAAGTTCTTCAAAACATCCTTGGACACCCTTCGGATATTATTCAATCCCCTCTCTACAGCATAGACAATACTCCAAGGGTCAGATAATTCTTCAGAATTTTCTTGCAAAAATAAGAAAAGCTTTAAATAAACTTCAACCTGTTTTTTCCCAACTTTTAATTTGTTCTTTCCTTCAAACCTTAATTTCCCCTAACAAATCTAGATGCAATAAATGTCGTAAAATATTAACCACTGCACATAAAGCATAAGACCGGTACAATGTGACAAACACTTGAAGAAATAAATTAAGCTACCACGGAAACCCCCGGTCAAAGTCAAGCAGATTGACCCTCTTCAGTTCTGCAACCGTTCTGCTTGTGCTGCTCTCACTGCTGCGAAGAACTTAATTAAATGCAATCCGGTATTTATCTTTGTTTCAACTGCAAGCGCATTTCACAACTCATTACCACTCTTAGGATGTCACTTCAGTCAACGCTCGGCCAAGACCGACTTACTGAGTGCGCCTGCGGTAGTGCAGTGTAATCAATTCAAATTGACATTAATTGCGCCGCCCGCCACCATTCATCTCCTAATTATGCCATGCCTCAAAGTAAAGTTTTTTTTTGTTTTTGTTTTCGGCTTGCACCCCAATGTGTTTGCCTATCCAAAGAGCCCCCACCCCTCTCACTTTCCCTTACACCAGCTGCTGAGCGAATCTATGCGGCACTCCTCTCAATTATCGCAGTCACCTTTCTCATGGACAAAGGAATTCTCCAAATCCACTTGAATGCCGATTTTAGGGCGCACGGATGTTTACTGAGCGCAAATTTGCGAACAGTCATTGTAATCAAGGCGAAAACTCGCGCACAAAGGACGCCCTAAGTGGGCGTCGTTTGGATGGCAAAGAAAACGAACGCTTTGGCCCGAATTACGCGGCTGAATAACTCGCAATAATAAAACCAGCTTTGCGCGTCCGCAGAGTGCAAATAATATTCGCCTTCTTCTAGTCGTTGGGAAGCTGCCATTGTTAAAACGGTACAGCCGCACAGGATGATAATTAAAACGTTTCGTAGATCGTCTCAGCCGACTGTTACCCCGAGCAGGAGCCACTCATGTTCAACGTGGGATGTGTGGTGCGCGCACTTCATCGCTCGCGTAGATAAATATTCAATTCGTGTCCCCAAAATAGATGGGCTGGCTAAAGTCCTTACATCGCAGGAGCAATATTTCAAGCCGCCAATGTCCTTGTAGTGGATGTAACATCCATTAACACCGATTGGCATCGTTTTCCTCTTTTTCCTCTATGTGCGGCTGCTTGTGCGACTGTTAGGGGTGGGAGGGGTGGGGGGCGGCTCAATGTAATTGGAGATTGTGTTGTTATATTAATAAACTGCGCCACGAAGACCGCAGATCTAAGCGCTAAATGGTTGAACGGGGCGCTAGGCAAAATATTACTGCCACGCGGTAGTGCTGACTCTGATGTTGACGGTGGCAATGGCGACGGTGGTGGCACATAAAATGCTTACGCTTGAATAAATCTCATATCGCAGATTCATCGGGCACGAGAACTGTGCGAGGAGTTGACAACAAAAGATATATCTATATCTGCTGCAGTCCACAAGAAGGTGGGTACGAGTCCTTTAAAGAATGGAGGATCTTCTGTGGCATGAAAGTGCATCGGTGACACCGTCAATGCCGGATTTGCAGCAACTGCCGCCGCCGCCACCACCGATAAAGGAAACGATAGAGGACACGAAAATTCCTTCCACCAAATTGCATGCTTCATCCTTCGGTGAATTTACGAATCTTCTTCAGGTTTCAAAGTGGTCCCGCAAAGGAACCCACTAAGCACTTGCAAGAAATCGAGTGGAAGTGCATTGTGGCTCAGGCGCCAACAAACTTTTGTCGACGTTCATTTGTGACTGAAATGTTTTTATTGTATGAGGTGCAGATAAGAGATATTTACCTAAAAGAGACTAATTGAGTTTTTGGTTATTGTCGATTTTTGATACAATTTGGGCTTAGATTGTGAAAAACTTTGCTGTCTTGCACTTTGTTTTCGCTTCGTAAGTCACAATATGCCACAATAAAATTGTTCCTTTCAAAATAAAACAAATTTGAGAATTCAGACAGACAGAATTCCAACAACGGCCACAGTCAAATCTACTCCAAATCTTAGAATAAGGGCCGTTTTCGTTGGTAAGCATCCGATTAAAAAACGAGCAGAATGCTATTCTTCGAGCTGATGTTTTCCAGACAACGCTTTCGAGATTTTGGACACTTCGGTATATGATTTCCTGCGAATGTTGATTTCGGGATCTCGTCTCCAAGACATTTAGCGATTTAAGGATGGAATATCCCAAAAATAAATGGTGGTTTTTGGATATTTTGTAAACTATCCAAATCTAGAAAGTTAAGTATGTTGGAGGCGACAGAAAGAAACAACGACTCCACTCTATGTGTTCTCTTATTTTAAGTGCGCATCGCAATGTGTGTTACATGATCTTAAAATAGTTTGGTAGTGGGGAGACTTTTACGAGCAGGGCTTAAGAACCTTAGAACCGAATTAACGAAGGCGTAGAGCAAGTAGAACACTTTTGTTAAATGTACGATTGTTCTGGTACCATGTTTTTGAAAAATTTCAGTTTTTATCAAGAATGGGAAAACATACAGAGCCAAATATTATCACGGATACGAAAAGACCCAAACGTCGCTAAAGGCATTGGGATGAAATGGTAAACCAACAAGCTCTTACATATCATTCCTAGTCTAACCGGGTATCTATTGAAGAGGTTGGAGTGTGGAAGGACATTGAAAACGTTGAGCTTATCAGTGTTATCAGGTTTTTTTTTGACTATATCTTTAAAGTCGTTCATTTTTACTGAAAACATGCGTATTTATTGTCTATGTCTTCCTGCTTTCCCTCAAACATTTTGATCACAGAAACCAAATAACAGGTCTTTTTAAAAAATCAAAGTTACATTTATCATGTGGCTACCGTGTCGCAGTGTTGTGGTAGCCGTGGCGTTGTGGGTAAGTGTGTCGACTCACTCACAAAGGTCCCAGGTTTAATTACCGGACAGAACAGCTTTCATTTTTTTGACACCACCGCTGTCGAGTTGTTGACATCAACACTCAAACAGTACTAGTTGTCTATGAAAAACTTCCTCAATCTCTCCTTTCGGAGTCGGCAACAAACTGTAGGTTCTATCTACTCGAGAAAAAACACAACGCAAGGAGATCTTGTAGAAGCTAGGACCTTGCCCTTGTGGGCTGTAGTGCTACTCAACTATTATTCTTATCACATTGTCGCAGTTGGTAAGTGCGTTGACTTTCACGTCAATGGTTTCGAGTTTGATTCCTGGACTGAATGTCTTTTATTCGTTTTACGGCACCACATCAATCAACACCTAATGAGTGTCTTTTGCCTAAGAAGAACTTCTCAAATATGCTTCCACAAGAGGTTGTAATTCTCCTCGACTTGCAGTGAAAACAGCATTACATGCTAGAGCACAACTTTGCTGCAAAAGCTAGGCTTTGGTGTTTTGGGGACTGTGCTATTACCCAATTTATATATTCTCTTTTTTAGTATAATTAATCATTGAGTATAAAACTATTCTCATCAGAGCATATCAGTAACAAAAATCAATAGATTCTCCTAAGGTCGAAATAATTCACGGATATTTAGGACCAATAAATGTGGTTTAGTTCAATTGCTAATTTCCGCCAACGACATTGACGTGATTGGACGAACACTGCGAGCCGTAAATGAGGATACAACGCTTAAGATGGCTAGACAACGTAGAGCGTATGGGCACCACTGCTTCGGTCCGAAAAGTTTTCAAATCTGAGCCATTGGGACAACGCAACAGAGGAACACCTAGGCTAAGGTGGCGCACACAACCAACTTGGAGTGCACAACTGGCGGCAGCAGGCGAAAGTTCGTGCTGGCTGTAGAGGTATTTTGGGTGAGGCCCAGTCCACCCCGGTCTGTCGCGCCGCAAGAAGAGCGTCCCAAAGTATTGACGAATCATTATGAAAAAAGTGAGAGGATCCTCGAATATCTGCGACTTAAGTTAAAACAGAATTGGAAGAAAGCTACGGAAAAGCGGTTAATGCTGAAACTGTGAGGATGCTTAAAAAATATGGGTACAATTGCACGGAAGAAACCTGTCATTAGTAAAGTGAATAAAAAGAAATGACTTAAATGTCCAAAACTGTGAGAGAGAATGAGGGTGAGGACTTCTGAGATGACGATTATTATTTATTTTGCGATGAAAACAAATTTAATATTTTTGGTTCAGATGTATGGAGAAAGAAGAACCAAAAACTTTGTAAAGAAAATTTCCGGGCTACAGTTATACATGGTGATGGTTTGCGCATGGTTTGGGGAAGCATGTTGTCGGGGGATCTGGTCTCCATCAATGGAACTAGGGACAGATATACATGTACATGTCAATATTGAAAGATCATTTAACGAAAAGAGCACAAAGGTTGGGCATTCGGGATTATTTAACCTTTTATCAAGACAATGATCCGAAACACACCACTATTACTGTTAAGACGTGGGTACTAAATCATTGTCCAAACGTGCTTAATCCTCCACCCCAATCATCAAACATCAACCCCGTAGAAAATCTCTGGCATCAGTTGGAGCTACGTGTTGGAAATCATGCTTTTCCCAATATGACCCAACTTAAAACCATTTTTCAAAAGGAATGGCACAAAATTGGGGAAAGAATTGCGAAAAAATTGGGATTTTCAATGCCTCGAGTGTCACAAAAAGTATAACCCACAAAATATTAATTTTTTTAATGTATTTTGTACTTAATGAATTATTCACCCGAATACTTTCGTGGCTTCAATTTATTTGATCTTACATACAAACACATTTTTTGATACTTCTAAGTGTATTATTTTTATGAATTTAAAAAAATTATATTTCTTACGGAATCTTTAATCTACTGAATAAAAATTAAGTTTTCATGAACTAAAATATAGATTCTAAGACTTTCTGCCTGAATGCTGTGATGTGAATGTGAATGAAATAAATCAGTCGACCATTCAAAGAAAAAGATCATCAAGAGAGTTGTCGATATCTCGAGTTTCTTAGCCTTTGGTTAATAGGGCTTCGTAGGTACAATAGCATACATCCAACCGAATGCCTGTGTGCATGGCTGTTATTCGGTAAGAGTAATTGGAAATGGAATTGGAATTCATCTGTAGAGGGACAGTTTTCGTCAAATAGGAGCTGGTTTGACAAATTTAAAAAAAGACAAATTTTCATAAAACTTAAAGGAGTTAGTACAAGTGAAGAAGTAGCAAGCCGTTGTCCATTTATTATTAAAGCGCAAATAGGAGCTAAAGGATATCCTCTCCAGCTAATCTTATATGGCTATGACTCTGGTCTCTATTGGAAACAATTGGAAACGCATTCCGAATAGAATAACTGTTCAAAGCTATAAATGCTGAGAGTGATTTCAGATGTAAGCCTTATACATCTGAACATCCGAGTGCTATGAAAGCCATTTCTAAACAGAATTTGCCTGTTTTGTCCATTCCATATTAATTTTCGAAGAATTTTCGAGTTGTATGACTTTGTATTATTTGACATTTTGGACATTTCGGGGTACTATCTGGTCAGTGTTTCAGGAATTTCGTGGTTTTGTTTCTATTCCTTTTATTCATGTGGAGACATTGTCAGCCAATGTCCATCCGATGAACTCCATTGAATTCTACCAATCATTTGGGTTTGTCCACAGAAATCGTCTCAATTATGAGTTAAAAGCAATCACCGGGACAAAGAGGAGCTTTTTGGCTGTTGAGGGTCGGAGACAAAACCCGTAAATTCCTGGGAACCCCAAAAGTTAAATTTCGAAAAGCAGAGATGAATATAAATGTATGCGGCACGTCTGTACCCTGTTGGTTGTGCATTAGTCTTCGTTTAAATGTTTCCTTATGAATAGCGACAGATGATTGTTTGACCAAAATATTGATGAATTCTAAGTTACATGCTCTCCTGTGGTTTCAAACAGACTCTCAGAATTGACCTGACCTCAACAAAATTCCCCACCAAATGAGGAATCAGATGATATTTGTTGGTTACACTACTAAACTGCACTGTCTTGTCATATGTATCTTCACAAACTAGTTGTCTAATAAATGTCAACGTTATGTGGGTTCTCTTGACTGAAGCCTCTCTCACCATATGCATGTAAAATAACTTTACCATCACTCGCAAAAGGTTTTCCACCCCTGTTGAAGGTTTCCTTTTCGCTCAATTGAAAGAAGGAGAATCATGGAGATACAATATTTAGATAAAAAGTGTTCATGCACAAAATTAAGAGATTCTCTTCACGAATTTGGGGGTTACGCTTCAGCCACTTACTTACTCACTGCCGATATATAAAACTTTCCTTCCGCAGCGCCGTCGCCGAGCTCCCACCCTATTCCTGCATATGCCAGCGGTAACAGTAGATCTCCTGAGTCATGTGAGAGCGCCTTAAGAAGATTCATGAGGAGCCATCCGGCGTAAATATCCTCCTCTCACCGGCGGTGGGGAGGAGAGACAGACGACGTGACATTGAAGGCAATTTCAGAAAAGGGGTGCGACCATCCTGTGGAGGAGGTTAATTATCTGCTGTAATAGGAAATGCAAATCATTGCAGTCATTCAAGGATCATAAATCTGAAATGGTGTGTAATTGTTTATGCCCAGAGTTGCCATCAGTTGTGGTGTCCGGGGATCAGGCCGACAACTGAAGTCAGCATGTGTCTCCTCTTGGCATACAAATTGCAGTGCGTACGAATAATTGCATCTATAATGTCCATTGTCCTGCCATAACAGTTATTGCAATGACACTGAACGTTGTGGGAATCCAAAAGGGATAATTGGTATTCGGAACACGTGTAATCATTACGCATTGTCAGAGATGGCTACTTATGGTAACAACAAACGATTATAATTTACCCAAGATGACAGTGTTATTTTCGGTTGACATCGTAAGACATGCATCTGCTGTTGTCGGTGATTTTCGGAATTCTCTTCATTTTGTTGTTGAATGTGTCCTTGGGGGCCTTAAGGATCCTGTTTTAGTTTGTGACAGATTGTAATTCGGTTCTGAAGAGGGAAAGGTTTTGCTATTTTTTGGACTTTTGCGCTTTTGGTAAGCTACCAATTATAAGGTGATTTGACAATGTCGGACCGGAGCAGTTGCGTCCATAAGCTATACATGGTTCAGCCATCTTTAGCGTCGTTACCGCACACACTCAACCAGGCGCATGCCGCCGTAACCCATAACGTTCGTCGTCGAATCTTCTCCTTCAGACGCCATCAACGCAAACAAGACCAGAGCAGAACTTTCTCTTCCGCTTTCAGTAACATCCAAGTTTCCGTAAAGGAGGACTATGATGATCGAGCTTTTGAACAAAGCCAGCATAGTCCTTTGAGAGAGGGCTTTATTACCCAATTGCCTCTTGAGCCCAATGAAACAGCGATTGGCAAGAGTGGTTCTCCGTTTGATTTCAGTACTGGTGTAGTTGTCCCTACTTACCCCAGAGCCGAGGTAGACGAAGTCCTTAACCATCTCGAAGTTACTGCTGCCTAGTTTAGCACTCTGTCTGAGACGCCGATGTTGTGCGAAAGTACTTCTTTTTGCCCTCATTAACCACCAGACCTATTTTAGCCGCTTCTGCTTCAGTGCCAGCAAACGCCTCATTGACGACTCGCTGTGTTTGTCCAATCACGTCTATGTCGTCGGCGTAAGCTAGCAATTGAACTGACTTTTGAAAGATCGTGCCTCTGGTGTTGACTTGTGAGTAACGCACGGTCTTCTCAAGGATTATGTTAAAGAAGTCACATGACAGTGCGTTGCCTTTTCTAAAACCTTCTTTGACTTTGAGAGTCTCGGTGAGTTCGTCTTCGACCTTGACGGAGCAGCGAGAGTTCTCCATCGTCATCCTACACAATCTGACGAGTTTGGTAGGAATGCCAAACTAGACATGGCACTGTATAGCTTGTCTCTATGCACACTGTCATATGAGGCCTTGAAATCGACGAATAGGTGGTGAGTGTCGATTTGCATTTCTTTGGTCTTTTCCAGGATCTGCCGTAGTGTGAAGATTTGGTAGATGGTGGACTTCCCTGGCCTGAAACCACACTGATAAGGACCGATCAGGTTGTTGACAAACGGTTCCAGGCGTTCACACAATGCGGTAGAGAGGATCTTGTACGCGATGTTAAAGAGTCGCGCAGTCCCAGGGGTCTCCTTTTTGGTGGACCGGACAAACGACGCTGAGATTCCACTCATCAGGCATGCTTTCCTCCGACCATATCTTACAGATGAGCTGGTGCATGCGCCCAACCAGGTCATCTCCAGCTGCTTTAAACAGTTCTGCGGACAGCCCATCTGCTCCAGCAGCTGTGTTTGACTTCAGTCTGGATATTGCTATTTTGTCCTCGTCTAAGTCGAGGAGACGGAATTCTTGTCTATCATCGTCCAAATTGAGAGGAACATTCTGCCTAACAGCGGGGTTTGGGCCGTCGTCGCCGTTTAAAAGTCTGCAGAAGTGGTCTTTCGGGATTCTCCACATTGATTGCGACTCTACTACGAGTTCTCCGTTTAGGCCCCGGCAGGCTTCGGTCCGAATCCTATATCCACTGGATAGGTGTTTCACCTTTCGATAAAACTTTCGACATCTCTCCATCTCTTCAACCGCGCGCTTCTCATGCTCTCTCTTTTTCCTTCTTTAAAAGCCGGTTCTCTTCCCTTTCTTTGTGTTCGTAGAGCTCACGAGCAGTTCTAGTTGTTCGATGCAACGTTGCCATATTATGAGTTGCTGCAAGAAAATGAAGCAAGGTCTGCACTAAAGCCGAGCCGAGCAAAGATACAGAAAAAAGTTGATTTTGTGAATAATGTTACAATTTGAACAGAGTTTTTTTTAATGCAGAACAATTCCTTCAAAAACAGTCCAAAAATTTTCAAAAGTTAACGTGCGGTAGAATGATGTTATTTGAATAAAAAATGCACTCGTATGGGGTCTTACGGTTCAAAAGAAGTGTCAAATTATGACTACAACCACAAAGCGGCTACTCTGCCGGTGGCGATGAGTCCTGTCTATCATTGATCGTTTCCTAGATATTCATAGAATATTAGAACAGCATTTGAATGTCTCATCACTTCCTATTTTTGCATAATTTAGCGCTCATAACTGGCACATTTGCTTAAATGTCTGATCCCACCCGTGGCTGGATGAATCAACGCACTTATTAATCTAAACTTGCTGTGAACTCATTTCCTAAGTCTGACCTGACCCCCTTAGTTAAGCAAATGCAAACGATACACCCCACATCCTGATCTCTTGCCATATCTCGTCAGTAAGGCGTGCGGAGTAGATGCAACGCCCGCAGCAGGACGTGTGCAGCTGAGGCTGTCTCTTCCATTATATCCAATTAAATGTGATTCAACAAGCCGGATCCTTTGCTGGCTGACAAAACGGCGACGCGCAGCACTGCCATGCCAGCTTGTCCCAGATTCCTCCTTTCATGCAACCACATCACCGCACTACCGCGACGAGAAGTGTACAGCACTTCCCTAGTAAAGGGTCGGTTAACACTGAACATCCCACTCGGCAGTGACTGTTAACCGCTAACAGCCAAATGGCTTCGAAAGGAAAACATTGGAGACCTTAATATTCGATGAGGTCGGTTTCAGTGGCTTCTTGGCGTCACAGTGGTGACAGGGGCGACGCTGCCGGCACAGCCAATGAATGAAAACAGGGAGTTTAACCGAAAATTGCATAAACAGTGGGCAGCCCGCAAGTAATTAAGTCCTCCCCCCGCCCTCGTGCTCCCGTCCTCAAATCGACCTCATAAGGACGTCGTATATCTATTTAATGTCCCCTCCGAGGCCGACACTAACTAGACACTAATGATGCAATCATTTAAAGGCTTTATGGTCCCCTTTTATTGGATCCTTCCCACTCGACGTTCGTTTGATGTAAGGGAGCGTTTTACAAGCCTCGACATAAGTGAGGCGGAAACATATCATTTACGGTGCAAACATCGAACGACGTTGACACCTTCTTTCACTGGCGGCCAGGGCACATTCCATTATCCTTCGGTTGGTCGACGAAAGGGATGATGACACGAGGCTTGAACATATTTTCGAGGGTATTCCAGCCGTCCATCCCCCATAACTCCTGTTTGGGGTTTTGTACTATTTTCTCCTTGGTTTGTCCTTTTGAGAATTGTCTTGATTGTCAAATTGGAAATTGCTGAGAAATTGAAAGAAACGAAGAAAAATAAAATAAATGAGAATGATGCGAACGAAATGGAAACACGGCCACAAAAGTCATAAAAGTAAGGACAACAAATTGGCCAGGTGGCGATAAAATGTTTACGGACTCCTTGTCTCTCTGTCGTTTATTCTTTTCTGACTTTCGCTTCAACCTTATGGTTGAGAGATCAAGGGACTCGGCCAACACAAAGGGATGCCAATTTAAAATTGGTTTATCCTTTTTGCTCTTCAACTACAGATTTGTATCTGCTCATCAGTTGTGTGCGGACCGAGCCGCAGCAGAAACACACAAGGCAGTGTGTAATCCAGTGAGCAGGGATTATTTTATACCCTGTAACGGTTATAAGCCGTTCTGTTCATTTGATAAAGACTTTTTTTGTTTAGTTTTCTTTGGTTGTGTGTGTGGTGTTTGAATGAAATCTCTTGAATTTTTATGATGTCAGGGAGGAGAATCATTTTCGATTAGAAGAATGACAGTTTGTCTGATTGAGTAGAAGAAATAGGACGGCAGACTTTTTTCTTTTCAATTTCAATTTGAGTTTTAATCAATTTTACTCGTTTATTGTTTGGCACCAAACATCCACTTGACTGGATGAATTCTTACAGAGGCCCGGTGGCCATGGTCTGGGGAACTAAGCTGATAGACACGAACTGCTTTAAAGAGCGCTGTAGTTTTTGAGACACAATGTTTTAATACGTACGTATGTACGGACTTCTCCTTGACAAATGTGCAATATCATTCCAACTGACATTTCCGTGTGATCATCATCATCCTCGATCATCTTTTTAAAAGTGTGGCAGACCAAATACTCGTACAAGTCTCTTTTTAAATGGCTGACCCGACTGTAACCGCAATTTGCCAAGGTTTCGTTGATCAGTTCGGTTTGTAAGTCACAATATAAACCGTATGTGCTTGAAACATTTCCGGATTTTTGGCATTACATCGATTTAGAAAAAAAAAGTACAAAAGGACCAAATGTCCACTCCGAGGTGGCTAATTGACATCGCCAAGATGGCTGTTCATATTGCTTAGGAACTTGGTACACAAAGTCTGATTGAGGGCATGGGGCTGTCCGCCATGACGCGCCTTCCTGCATATTTGAGAGAGATCGTCCAAACAAAGCAGAACTCTGTAATGCAACCGAAACGTTGTTCCCCTCCTTATATATAAAGGTTAATGTTCCACTGCTGGCTGCACTTTACAAACCACACCAAACTGTCACTCTCTGTGGGTGCATAGAAGACGGACGTTATACTTCTTCAATCCAAGGTTGCGGCCGCCGATGTGAAAATGCCCCTCGTCAGAAAGATGATGAAACTGCTAAACGAAGACGAAGCGGAAGCCAAAAAAAAATGGAGCGCTACACGAATGAACAACGCATTCTCGTTTTGAAATTGTTTTACTAAAATGGTAAAAGTTTTGCGGCTACAGTTCGCAAATTGTGATCAATTTGAGGTTACAATAATGCTCCAAAAGAGTCAACTGGAAAGCGATTAATGGAAAAATTTGCTGAAACTGGGTCTGTAACTGATGCAAAGACAACAACGCGCCTTCGAATAGGTCGATCGACCGAAAATATTGCAGCAGTACGTGATAATGTCGCTCAAACTCCATCCACCTCAATTCGACACCGAGCTCAGCAAATTGGTGTTTCCAAGTTCACTATGCAGCGAATTTTGACGAAATATTTGCATCTTCATGCATACAGAGTTCAATTGAGTCAGGAACTGAAGCCAGCTGACCATACACATCGAAGGGGGTTCGTTAATTGGGTATTGGAGAGACAACATGAAAATGCTGATTTTGCCGATAAAATCATCTTTAGTGACGAGGCCCATTTCCATCTTGATGGCTTCGTCATTTGGGGCGAGGAAAATCCTCGAGTGATTCACCAGAAGCAAATGCATCCTCAACGTGTCACTGTTTGGTGTGGATTTTGGGCTGGAGGACTCATTGGACATTATATATGAAAATGAGTCTGGTCAAGCGCAAACAGTCAATGGTGTTCGGTATCGTGAAATTTTTTCGAATTGAAGACATGAATGTGGAGGAGATTTGGCTTCAACAAGACAGCGCCACATCTCATACAGCTAGAGAAACAATTCAATTGCTGCATCAATCATTTCCCGATCGTATTATTTCGCGTTTTGGAGACCAGAATTGACCGCCTAGATCGTGCGATTTAACACCATTGGAGTTTTTCTTTGGGGTTTCTTGCAGTCGGTGGTTTATGCGAATAAGCCAACGACGACTCAAGCCTTAAAAGAGAAAATTTGACGCTACATTAATGAAATACCGCAGCATTTATGCAAAACGGTCATTGAAAATTTCATTAAAAGATCGCGTATGTGCCAGCAAAGCCGCGGCGACCATCTGGCCGATGTGTTACTCCACACATAACCTCATCCTGTCTACTTTACGATATAATAAAGAATACGCGAGTTTTTTTTTTTTTTTGAATATCTGCGTTTTATTTAAAATTTAAATCTTGCGTTCTTGTTAGGACACCCTTTATAAGAATGTTTTCAAAGCAATAGGATTTTGTCTTCGTTTTGTGGAACAGAGATGGATACACAAATTATTATTTCCATTTTTGTTTTCTCGTAATGCACTTAGCGTGCGCCCAAAAATGTGTTGCGTCCCCTCGTTTAAGTTAGAATAAGATGTAGTCCCCTAAAGTATGGATGGCTTTCTTCATAAAATCCATGTTCGCTCGATGCTAATCGTGCGATTAGACTAGGAGAAAAAAACGCAGGTTAAAAAGAAGAAAATGTAGCTAAAGCAGGAAAATAGGATTACACACGATTTTGGTAATCCCTGCGCTGCACACACCCCTGAGGTCTTATAAAACTGCACGACTAAAATTTAATCTTTTAATATAAAATGTAAATCTCTTATTTGCTCATCCTACTTATCTAATAATAATTGAGTGGCACTACAGCCCACAACAGACCAGGGCCTAGCTTCCGCAATAACTACTCGTGTTGTGCATGCTGCTGTTCTTCACGAGTAGAAGGGACCACCTGTTTTTTGCCGACACCGAACGGCGAGATTTGGGAAGCTTTTCATAGACAATTGATACTCTTTGGGAGTTGTCGAATACTCGAAAGAGGTGGTGCCATGAAAAAATGTGTGGGGCCCCGTCCGGAAATCGAAGCTACCCCTTCGGCATGTGAGTCGACGTACTTACCTACTGCGCCACATATCCTACATATCTGCGAAGACAAAAATGACTGGGCCGACTAGTCGCGGAACGGAAAATGTGCCTTAGGAAACAATTCGTGGTCTTTGAACAGAATTCTCCTCAAGGTAGTGTGTGAGATATTGGGCTGTCAAGATGACGAGTTAATGAACGTTATTTGAGTCGCACAGTTTCTGCCAATAAATCCGACGACCCTGACCATGAGTATTGTCCACTAGCACTCGAGTCTCACGAACTTTCTAAACAAACTTGCAATCAAAAAGCATTTTTTGTGGTTGCTTCATTTTGGCCAAAAATTCTCTCAAAGAAAAACGGCACTGTTCGGGCTGCATGGCACACGCTCTGGCGGTAGGTTTTCAACATTTTCCAATGTTCGTCTAGTGCAAAGTGACTTACTTGACGCTACTTAAGAGCC